>LPNX011075576.1:176270-264956 GCA_001517045.1 Pseudotsuga menziesii
TAAGGGGAAGTGTTGGAAAATGTATTTAATTCGCAGATCTGTATTTGATCTCCAGCCGACTCTGTCAAAGTCTGAACAACCCACGATCTTGTCTGTCAGTCTGACAAGAAGGAAAAGTCAACAAGTAGGCAGCGTAACTGAGTCGAATTTATTTCAGAAGTTAAGTTGTTGGGTAGATAGTTATTGCAGTGTTTAATGCAAAGTAAGTCGGCAATTAAGTCGGTTTATGCTGAAGCAATCTTCAGATTGCCTATAAATAGAAGAAGCATTTTGTAATTTAGTTCACAGACGAACACAGGAACACAGACAGAAAAACATACAAGCAGAGGAACTCAGGGTGAGAAAGTGAAGTTGAAGCTCAAGCTTCTGTGCATTTGATTAGGGTGAGAAAGTGAAGTTGAAGCTCAAGCTTCTATGCATTTGATTTAGCCGAAGAGCTGAAGCTCTGTAGACGGACGAGTTTGTAATAGACAAGTTTGTATTACTTTGTATTTCCGCATAGTTAAATATATGAAATAGTTTGTGGTTGAATTCATGATTATTTGGCCGCTCATATTTCCAGATTTACTTCTGTAAATGTCTTTTACAATTATTGATAAGTAAAAGAACAAGAACCCATAAAAATCTCACCGCGTGAAAGTTCCAGGTTTTACTGCACTTTGTTCGGCTCAAATATTCCTACATATTTGGGCATATGTTTTCCATAAGTTATTTGGATTTGTAAATGTGGTCATTTTACTTCATCTTACTCACAGGTGAAAAGTATTTGTAAAATTCTTAAGTCTTTAGACTAAGAATCATATTCTATCAATCTAGTCGCATCAAGCACCAAACTTGATCACAGAAAAGTTGATCGCATCAAGCATCAACTTGATCGCAGATAAGTTGATCGCAGGAATCAACTTGATTGCGTTGATCGCAGATCACAGATAAGTTGATCGCATCAACTTGACCGCTGCATCAACTTAATCGCAGATAAGTTGATCGCATCAAACTTGATCGCAGATAAGTTGATCGCACCAAATTTGATCGCATCAACTTCATCGCATCGTAGTGAAAAGTTGGTCGCAGTAAAAAGGTGGTCGCAGTAAAAACAGGTCGGAGTTAAAAAGTGAAATTATTTTCTTTTAAAAAATTGACTGAGCGCTAAACCCAAGTTTAGTAGGCTCGGTTTTGGCTATCTACTCTAGTGGCTCATTTTATAGCAATGGCAGCACCACCAATCTGCCCTTCTTCATACCCCCACGATTAGCGCCTCAGCTGATGAACCTCTACATCCTCAACACTGACGACAGTTCGTAGTGGAAACAACATCTTTGTAATTCTTCATGCAACAATGAACAACAGGTGCCAAATGCAGTCACGGACAGTTCTGCAATGATCCTTCTTCTCCAACTGGACCTAGCACTCACGCAACCTCCAGCACGGATCTCCACGAATATCGAGGCAATCACAACACTCAGAGTGAGCCACAAGGGTTCTCACAACAACAAAAAGTGGCTTTCTCAGCAAGCTCTCACGATTATCACAGCAACGAAGGGCTTCTCCCAAACCACGAAGGCTCTCACGACAGGCCAATCAGGCTGATAGCCAAAACCAAGCTGACTAAACTTGATTTTAGGGCTCATTCGATATTAAAATTTGATTTTCACTTTTCACGCCGGCCACTTTTTCTTTTTACTTGTCGACTGAAACTTGTCTATGTCCTCACTAGACAAGTTTATAAATTTTAGTCGGTCCTCACTCGACTAAATTTACTTTGACTTACTTACTCGACTAAATTTACTTTGACTTACTTGTCAGTTCTACCGACCGATTTTACCTCGACCACTTGTCACTTCGACTAAGTCGACTGACTTCTTGTCTTCGACCAAGTCGGTTCACTTCATGTCTTCGACTAAGTCGGCTGACTCAACCGGCCACTCAAGTCGGCTCACTTTGGTCGAAATCTACAGAGTATGTTTCTTAATCTAAAGACTTGAGAAATTGCAAATGCTTTTCACCTGTGAGTAAGATAGAGTAAAAATGGACACATTAACAAATCCAAAGAACTTATAAAAACATATATCCAAATATGTAGGAAGACTTGAGTCGACCAATGTGCCGTAAAACCCTCGGACTTTCAGGCGGTGAGAAATTTATGGGTTCTTTGATCTTTCACTTAACAGTAATTGTAAAAGACAATTACAGAAGTAAATCTGGAAATATGTGCAGCCAAATAATCATGCATTCAACCATAAACTATTTCATATATTTAACTATGTGGAAATAACAAAGTATTACAAACTTGTCGATTACAAACTGGTCGGTCCAGACTTGTCGATCTACAGAGCTTCAGCTCTTAGACTAAATCACATGCACAGAAGCTTGAGGTTCGACTTCACTTTCTCACCCTCAGTTCCTTTGTTGTCTAATGTATGTCTCTGTCTGTGTGTAAATTGATTTACAATTTGCTTCTTCTATTTATAGGCAACCTGAAAATTGCTTCTGCATGGGTCGACTGACTCGCTATTAAAGACTGTAATAAATATCTACCTAACAACTTAGCTTCAGAAATAAATTCGACTGGACTCTTCCTTCTTGTCAGACTTGTACAGAGTCGGCTGGAAGTGAAGTACAGATCTACGAGTAATTACATTTATCCAACACAGGCTCTAACAACAGACCAATCAGGCTCTCCATAGCAGGCCACAATGGGCTCTTTACAACCGGCCACAATTGCTCTGATACCAATTTAAAAAATTGGAGAGGAGGAAGTGCAGAGCACAAAGACTTGCACAAAACAGCACAAAACAAGAGGAGGTAAACACACAACTCAAATATATTACTGTAAACTCAAATATATTACTATAGAATGTTTACATATATATAGGCAACTCAAAGCCAAACCTAGATCCAAGAATAATGGATCGGATCTTATAAAGAAGGAACTAACAAACCACTCATCCTATCAATAGAAAATCTCCATTAATACAATAACTATTTCTACATTATCTCTAACAAAATCTTCAAAAATGAGAATTCTCCCAACAATTTGTCTTCACTTTGAAATGTATACATCATTAAGTAGACTTTGTTGGCCAGCTTAATATTTGATGAAGGCACCTTCTTAATTTGAACCATGATTTCAACGATTAGTGTAAAAATGTGTTGGTTATTCTTACATGAAGGCATCTGACTTTCGTTCACAGTATGGAACGAAACAGATTCGTTATAGTAATTTGAGGCATTCACACCTTAATTATGTGAGTTCAAGCTCAAACACATACAGGCCTCTTGCAAATGCTTATCCTATAAGTCATCGATAAGATGTTACAGCTGCTATAACTCATTATCATTACAACTCATTTCAAGCATTCTTATTATTATTATTACAGCTGCTGAAACTCATTATTATAATATTATTGCCACTGATTTCAACCATTTGATTACAGCGACTCAAACCCATCATTATTCTAGTTGATTTCAGGCATTACAGCTATAACCTAGCCGCTAAAAATGTACAATATATATCACATTAGTTTTTCGAAAAAAAAACTAAATTAGATATCTATTGTTTTATTATTGATGTTTGGTTTTGAATCGACAATTTTTATCTAATTTGCAACATACTTAATAAAAAAATTAAAATTAAAACTAGTTTTCCACCTAGCCAGCATTTACAAGAATTTAGCCACATAAATATGACAAAATAATAATATAGCATCTTTATAGCTAGAAATGAAAAGCATTATGTTCCTTTTAGAAAACCTTGAAACTCTAGTCGACGAACAAACACAGCTCTTTTTTCACAACAAATATTTATCGTTATCTTTTCTTGTTGTCTTCAAAAAAGCATCCAAGATCCAGTGACAAAGATCGCTAGTACGCTTCTCAGATAAATGTGAATGGGCCTCCTGTGCAGTTAGATATGTTTCCATTAGCCCCATTTCTTCCGCCAGGGGAGAAAACCTTACGCCGGATCAGTATATTTCTGGCCTCTTTAAGTCTTTAATTAGACTAATCGTTCATCTTCATTGCACGGATTCACTTTTATAATTGACATGTGAGGTAGGTTTTTTTTTTGTTATTTCGAATAATGATGTGATCATGATCATCTTTTACAGATAAACGGGGAAGTGCTACTGTTATTATCGATATTATTATTGACATGGCCATCTGCTGAAAGTACACTCATTCTTCCCTCAATGGAATGCAGTGGAGGAGAAAGGAGATCACAACCGACAATTATGGTATCCGTTGCCATGTGCTCTGCCATTTTCTTGTTTGGAATTAACATGAAAGCTAAGGAAAATGCATATTACAAGTACGACAATCAAGGATTACAGCTATTTACTTCATCTCTGTATCTAGCCGGTCTGGTAGCTACATTTTTTGCGTTATATACTACCAGAAAATTTGGCCAGAGACCGACCATGCTTATCGCCGGTATATTCTTTCTTGCTGGAGTCATCTTGAATGCTGCAGCATAGGATCTTCTCATGCTCATCATCGGAAGAATATTACTCGGATGTGGAGTAGGATTCGCTAATCAGGTCTGTATAGAGACGATTCATATTCGTCAGTAGGCAGAATCTTTGACTTAAATCAGGGATTCAAATAGTTTAGAGATAAATCGCCTCTGATCATTCCCTCCAGGCAAAAATCGCTTTTAATAGTTAACTTCTCTTGATCGTGATATTCTTTCATTTACTATATTTTTTTGAATATAGCTCTGTAAATTTCTGACACGCCTTCGATACGACAAACTTTGCTTATAATGGAATTCTTGAAGCTTCTTTAAAAACTCATAATCAAACTCGTTTGCTTTAAAACTTATCGTCTGTACATGATTGCTTCTAATTGTCCTGTAAATCTCTTTAGTTTCCTTATGCTCTGTATGCCTTCATTTCAGAGAAATCTTAGACTTAGCATTGTTTTTCTCTATCAATCTTATTGGAACACTGATGTAATGAACATGCCTTTTATTTTCTGTAACTGCAGGCGGTTTCTCTTTTCCTATCAGAAATAGCACCGGCTAGAATTCGAGGGGCTCTAAACACCCTCTTCCAGCTGAACATTACAATAGGCATTCTGTTCGCAAATATAGTGAACTATTTTACAGCTAAGATCAAGCAAGCCATGGGGATGAAGGCTTTCGTTGGGCTTGGCAAAGGCCCCTGCAATTCTGCTAACTCTGGGGTTTATATTTTTGGTAGGGACACCCAACAGTCTGATTGAAAGAGGACACCTGGAAGATGGAAAGCAAGTATTGAGAAAAATTAGGGGAACCAATAACGTGGATGCAGAGTTCAATGAATTAGTTCAGGCTATTAGAATAGCTTCCCAAGTTAAGCATCCATTTCGAAACCATATGAAGCGCAGAAATAGACCTCAGCTTATCATAACAATTTGTCTGCAGATCTTCCATCAGTTGACTGGTATCAATGCCATTATGTTTTATGCTCCCGTGCTGTTCCAAACATTAGGATTCAAGAGCGATGCTTCACTTTACTCTGCGGTTATTACTGGTGCAGTCAATGTCATATCTACTATTATCTCCATATACTCGGTTGATAAACTTGGTCAAAGAGTGCTTCTTCTCGAAGCAGGAGTACAGATGTCCATTGCACAGGTAGCCCAATTTTTGAACTTCTTCTCTCATTTCCATTTAACTGCTCTGTTTATCCTAGTGAGTTGTTCATTTCAATGTCAGAATCATGAATATTGTGTGAAATTGCAGGTAGTTATTGGAATCCTTTTGGCTACGGGGTTGAAGGATGGCCAGCAGCTTTCTCACCCTATAGTTATCGTAATCGTGTTGATGGTGTGTATTTTTGTGTCAGCCTTTGCATGGTCGTGGGGACCTCTAGGATGGCTGATTCCCAGCGAAACCTTTCCCCTGGAAACAAGATCTGTTGGACAGAGCGTGACCGTGTGCATCAATCTCCTCTTCACTTTTGGTGTTGCACAGGCATTCTATCAATGCTTTGCCATTTCAAATACGGAATCTTTTTCTTCTTTGCTCGCTGGGTGCTAATTATGTCCGTATTTGTGTTGTTTCTCCTTCCGGAGACGAAGAATGTGCCAATTGAAGAAATGATGGACAGAGTGTGGAAAAATCATTGGTTGTGGAAGAGTTTTGTCACAGACGCCGACCTCATTGATGATGACGAAGATGTTAATTCCAAACAAGAAAATGGCAGAGCACATGGCAACGGATACCATAATTGTCGGTTGTGATCTCCTTTCTCCTCCACTGCATTCCATTGAGGGAAGAATGAGTGTACTTTCAGCAGATGGCCATGTCAATAATAATATCAATAATAACAGTAGCACTTCCCCGTTTATCTGTAAAAGATGATCACGATCACATCATTATTCGAAATAACCGAAAAAAAAACCTACCTAACATGTCAATTATAAAAGTGAATCTGTGCTATGAAGATGAACGATTAGTCTAATTAAGAGTTAAAGAGGGCAGAAATATACTGATCCGGCGTAAGGTTTTCTCCCCTGGCGGAAGAAATGGGGCTAATGGAAACATATCTAACTGCACAGGATGCCCATTCACAGAAGCGTACTCGCGATCTTTGTCTCTGGTGTTTGTCCGGCCAGTACCAATACCTAATGAGAGCTCCATACTGCAATCCATACCCTCTTCTTTCGTTTCCATTAAGGTTTCGACATAGTTGAAATAATTGAAGAATGTAGAAAATAGAACTTGATTTTGCAGGAATAGATCGATAGCTTTTAAAAAAAGATTCATGTGGGACCCTTGGCTGGATGGATTTGCCAGACTCTGGAGAACGGGATAGTTAACGGAGTGGGTAGACGAAGTAGTCTAACACCAAGCGAAATCGTCGACCCGTTAGACTACTCCATTTTCCTATCGTTGGCGCCTTCCAAATTTGATTGAATAGCATGTTTGTGCGTGTTAGGGATTTCAAATTCCCAAGCATATTTCACAGGCTTGGTCAGAACGGTGGAAGATGTTGATAATATTGTGTCACGGACGACCTTTAAGTAGTGGCATTGGATTACTATGCTGGGATTGAGTAACAGAGTATTGAGTCAGTCAAATGATATAACCGGGTAGTGTGAATGCTTCCATTAAAACATTTGGCGGTGTGTATTTTTCTTTATAAGTTGTTGCGACTGTCAAGATAAATTCCCTGGAGCTCATGCGTTTCCTCCATGTGCAGTGTTTTCAAGGTCAGTTCACTGCAGGAGAAGTGGCTTTGGAGAGAAAATTGGTCTGTGTTTAAAGCCTCTTAGATAGTTGTGCATTCTAATTTCAATCTTGATGCAATTTGAGGTACAGTGCTTGCGTTGTTTGTAGTTTGTTACATTCAATATACTTGCCCAGGTCAGGGCTCACCTTCTATCTCAAGAACAAGGCATTACCATCTAATTTTAAAAAGGGATATAGCTAGATTAAGTGTGGTTGAGATGGAGAGAACACTCTTTCTATTTGTGTCATGATTTGCGCATTGCAGATTGGTTCTGGTAGCGAATTTATGTAATGCCAAAGTTTTGATTCAAGTGCATGATTCACGATGCAGATCAAGAAGGCGACGCAAATTATGCAGGTCAAGAAGAGTGCACAGATCAAGAAGACGACACGGATTATCCAGCACCTACTCCTCCTCGGCTCCATGCAAATGGTCGTTGTGCAGATCAAGAAGACGTGGATGTTGAGAGGGAAACAACATCAGTTACATCGGTCTGCACTTTCCTTCGACTTCGACTTGGATGGATGTTGGAATATATTGCACTGCACATCCCTCCAACTTGACATGTGACACTACAGATGGGACTTTTTTCGTCAACCCTGTCGTCACCTGTCATCAACCATGTCATCACGGATGTCACAGATAAGATCGTGTGTGTGGACAGGGAGGCTCCTCACAGGCCGTCGACAGAAGTTGAAACCTAATGACGAACAGACCCCTTAAATGACACCTTCGGTGTAAATATGATGCAGAAATTTTGCAATCATAACTATTGAATTACATATTAATGAAAAAGGGTATTTTCCAAAAATATTTTATAAAAATAAATGATACATAAACATAGTAACATAGTTCATATCAAAAGAGAGCAAGACTAAATCTTCTTAGTTTGAGTGTAGCAAGAGGAGAGCCAAATGAAGGATTTTGAGTGGTTGGTTGATTATAGTGAGGATTCGCTATCAAATGAAGAGATATTTGGGTGTTGGATGATACTCATAAGTATGTGTCGGAAGATGTAAAACAAATGGAAAGCGAAAATGATGGCCCACTGACAAATCAAACTAAGGTCAAATATGTCAAGTGATTTTAATGCCTTTGGGTAAGTTAGATGAGGGTCTTGTCTTTTGCTTCTCAAATTGGTTTAGTTTTGTTAGTTCTGTTCCAAATGAAAGTCTTAACCATCACTTAGTAGCCTCAACTATTCATTTTTCTTTGAATCCTATAATGAAGGTTTGGATCAAAATTCAACTCCTATGTTGACGGATGTCAGATTGGTAGGAAAAGTTGAGAAAGCATCAAGGACACCTTTGACTTGGGAGCTAGCTCCAGGAGGATTTGACTTCATGGGGTCTATCCTAAGGGAGAAATAACTTTGTGGTTGCGAACTGTTAATGTCAGTGACAAAGGATAAGAAAAAGAGAAGGAAGGTCATCAAGTCAAGAGGGAGCAGGATAACCCTAATTGTTAGGAAAGAATTCCAGTTAGACAAGATTGAGTTGCTTCTTGGAAAAACCATTGTGGGAAAATTCCTAGGGCATAAAATGAGTATGGAAAAATTAAATCTTTGGATCCAAAAGTATTGGTGTCTGGTCATGGAGTATAGGTCGATTTTCCATTTGCTGGAGAAATGATGGATAGGGTTCCTTTTTAGGGAGGTGGAGGATGCCAATAGGATTCAAAGAGGTCAATAGTTTAGTGACGTATCTTTCTTGTCAATAAAAGCCTGACATCCAAGGTTTGATGCACATGAAGAATTTGCAAATTTGACACTGGGTTGGGTAAAGGTTCCCATGCTTCATATGGATTTATGGAACAACAAATCATTAAACGATATCGGTGACTCTTTAGGTAAGTTTATTCTTGAAAATTATTCTTGCAAAACCTATAATGCTCTTCCTGTAGCAAAGATATTGGTGGATATCAATGTAATCTTTGGTTTGAATGAATCTATGGAGATTGAAGTGGGTTCCTCCAAGCAAATTCAAATTTTAGACTATAAATTTCCCCTTTTAGAGAGTATGATGCCACTTGTATGGACACGTTGTTAAGGACTATGTTAAACCCTTCATAACAAAATTCTATAGATACAAGGAACCTAGACTTTCTTCTATCCTTGTAGTGAGGACTTCTCTCTTAGAGGTCCCTCCCTTGGATGGTTTCTGGTCTAAGGATGATGTAACGAAACCAGATGACTCTATCTCTTTGATGATCATAAAGGATACTAGGGATCCAAATGGTTTTCAAGTAGGGTTAGTTAAAATTCCTTTGGAGGGTGGGAAATCTCCAACCTCTAGTCCTCCTAATCTTTTAGATCTCTCTCCCTCGCATCATTGAAAGTTGGATGAGATTTGGAAAAAGAGTATTTCCAATATGGATGGTATCCTGCAGCTTTCTCCCTTTATGGAGTCAGGGTTGAAATGGCATGACTCCCAAATTCCTTTTAAGAATATTTTGTCCTATGATACTGTAGTAAACCATATTTCCAACTTTGATGGACCTCCTTTTGATGCTCTTCCTACATACAAAAGGATTTTCCCTCATTTAAATGTGGTCAACCTTTCAATTGACTTGGAAAGTAGTTCTATGGATCCATTGGGATCCTTAGATAATTCTGGAAGGGAAGTTGTGTCACAAGGAAATAAGATAGTGGATATTATTTTCTCCATCCTAAAACTTCCTCTCAGTCTCAGGGGAGTTCCCAATCTGGTGGCCTTGGTATAGATCCTGTAGGGATAAAACCTTACATGTTGGATATTATTTATAAATATATATATATATATGATAATTGAATGATAACTTTACAATAGAAATGGCCGAGTATAAATATGACCTATTGGTAGCGACATGTATCAATAGACATATCGCTTAATAATAAGTAATCAATTCTCCTAACTAATAAATGCATTACGAATATTACTCATAATAACCAGTTAGGTTTATTACAAGTCATCTGGCCTTGAAAAGATTCGACCACAAATCTTATGTAAAGAGCACTTAATTTTAACTTCTTAAATGTTTGATCAATTGTAACTTCACAGGGTTGTTGTGTTTGATAGAATTCCCTTTGAGAACACATAGGTGTGATCGAAGTTGACAAAAGAACTCTTACCACGAATAATGGTACCACGGTTTAATAATTCTTGAAATAATTGGTCACATTTCCATTCAAATTTATTCATACATATAATTTTGTAGATAAAACCACAATGACTATAGGATGTATTCTTCTAGGTTTCCAATATGATATCTTCATGATGAACTTGTGTCGACAAGTTGAACTCTAGTATTTTTGCATGCCTTGGTATGGCACTGATTAATATCTGGAATATAGATTCTTTAGTGTCGATCGATGTATCTTCAAGCATGGTCGGATATTTAGTTACATTTGTTATTCTCTTTTTATATGTCATGGCAATCACTGGAAATTTACTTGATTCCATCTGATTACTTAAAAATTCTTCACTTGTAGTTTCGGCGCATGCTTTTAAGGATGAAATGCATTTTAATGTATTTATTTCATCCATTGGTGTTTGATTAAAAATATTCAAATGATTTATATTATTATCTTTATCTGATGGCCTTGTATCTCGTTGTTCCTTGGGAACCATTTGATCGCGAAAATTCTGAGTTGCAACAACCTGTAAAACGTTTATACCTTCATCAGCATTTGGTATTTCATTGTTACAATTTATGAGATTTCCATCTTCTTTAGAATTGGTATTGGCATCAGGATTGTCATTCAAATGCATCTATCTTTTTGTCATTCTTATCCTCAAGCAATTTTTCTTCCAGTTCATTTTGATCTTCTATACTCTCGACTTTATCATTGTCCTCTACAACTTTTGTTTCATCATCGGTGTTATTGTCTTTATTATCATGTGCTTGCCTTTGGTTTGGGCTATGAACCAAGCTTACAATCTGACTTTGTTTTGTAGCTTCACGATCCATTTTCACTGATTTTATGGTCGTGTAGGTGGGACGATTTATATGACTCATTTACATTCCTTGTATGAAGCTGCAACAAATTTCTAGAACTAGTGCATGATTCCGCATCTTATTTTGAGTCTTGTACTTTGAATGGTGGTTATATTTAGGCATTGTTGTTTGTGCCTTGTACTTCAAATGATAGTTCTTATCCTTCTTTATGTTGATGCCCTGAACCTTCTGTGAGGGGTAATGTAATGCATCAATGTATGTGTTTTTTGTTTTGGCATAGGTGCAAGAGTGATTTTGAGTTTCCCTTTATCAATATCAACTAAAGTTTATTACTGCTCTTCTATGCTTGAAAATACATATGGCATAACTGCTTCTTTAGCTTTCTTCAACTAATTCTTTCATGTCATGATGAAGAACTTGCGTTGCCATGTCGATATCCAATATTTTTGCTTCAATATCTTTGCTTTTTATTTCTTCAATCTCCCAATTTAATTCCTTTTTAACTTATTGAGTTGTTTTATCTCTTTTTAAAAACCCATAAACACCTACATCTGAGACCATTTTGTCTTATATAAAATCTTCAATTTTTTTTAGGAATAATAATTATTATTTGATTAATAATAATATTTATTACTATTGTTTTTATAAATTATATATATAGTTTTTTGGGGGATTAAAATATTATAACAATAATTATAATATTATAATTTTGTTGGAAGAGGAGAATTAGAGTTTAAACAAGATTATAATAATCATATTATTATAAACTATGGTTTTCGAATATATAGTAATAAATATTTTTACTTTGTTATTCTTTTCTTTTTAACTTTCTTTTCCTTTTTTTTCAAACTTTATTTTTATTTCTTCTTATTTTTCTTACTTTACAGTTTTTTTACTTTTCTAAACCACATGTGGTTTGCTTTAAAACCACATGTGGTTTGCTTTAAAACCAAGTGTGGTTTTACACTTTTTTTTGTGTTCCTTCTTTTTGTTCATTTTTCTTCTTTCCCTTTTCTCTCTTCTCTCCCACCAGGAGCTTCCTTTTCCTTGACCACAGGTTAATGGTAAAACCGCTTTGATACCACTTGTAACGATAAAACCTTACATGGTGGAAATTATTTATAAATATATATATTTGATAATTGAATGATAACTTTACGATAGAAATGGCCAAGTATAAATATGGCCTATTGTTAGTGACATGTATCAATAGACATGTTGCTTAATTATTAGTAATTAATTATCCTAACTAATAAATGCATTATGAATATTACTCGTAATAACCAATTAGGCTTATTACAGATCTTCTGGAGGAGCCATGGGATTAAAAAACATGTCATAAATCAACTATAAAACTTGTTCAAGCTAAGGCAATTTGAGAGGTCAATAAGGCAACCAAGTCTTCTCTTAGAGGTTCTTAAAGCATCAAATAGCCCCATTAGGGTTGCACCATAAATATTTTATCATTAAATGTGAGAGGATTAAGTGGTTGAGACAAACAAGTGGGCCTCAAGAATCTAGTAGCTTCAATTAAACCATATTCATTTTCTTACAAGAAAACATGATAGCAAGGGGCTCAACAATAAAGATTTTAGATAAATTTATTATGAAATGGAAGTTTGTCTCATTGAATGCTTTTGGATACTTGGGTGGGTTGGTAACTGGATGCTCCTCATCTATTGAACTGATAAATTCCTTTGTTGTGTTTTTTGGCTTATGTACAACTAGACACAACGAGGAACTAGGACAACAACTGCAACTTGTGAATGTGTATGGCCCCTACGATGGTCAAGAGGAATTTTGTGCTTCCCTGTTTGCTAAGGTTTGACTAAGGCTTGAGATGTTGATAATGGGTGGGGACATAAAAACTCACCTTGAATAGAGGTGAACTCTGAGAAATAATGGCCTGATATTATAATTTCGCTACTGTCTTTAAAAACAAGTTTGAATTTGTTGGATTAATGGACATTAAGTCTTTAGAACTTAAGCCTACATGGGTTGATAATCATTTTAGAAATGCAGGCTTAGAAAAATGACTTGGTCATTTTTTATTCACCATTCGCTCCTAGAATCTTTGTGTAACTATCATTCTTGGGTTGAGTCAACAAGAATATTTGACCACTTCCTAATTGTGATGGTTATTGGGCACGCGGAAGCTAAGCCGAGCGCCCCTTTTAAGTACAACTCTTCATTGGTTGTGGATGATGATTTTAAGAATTTGGTTTATAATACATGGAAAAGGTATGGTCCTATGGTCATGGATTCTACATGTTAACAGTTTGTAAACTCTTTAAATCTTGTTAAGGAAAAGGTCATTGCATGGTCCCGAGAGGGACTAATCTCAAGATATTGGAACTTGAAAATTATTGAACAGGATTAGGAAATTTGGTATGGATCATATATAGATGCCACATTTACTGAAGAGGTCTTATCTTCTATCAAAATTCTGGAGGCTTGGAGTTCAAAATTGCTATTGGAGCAGGAAATTGACAAGAAGTCGAAAAGTCATGCAACATGGTTATCCTCATGCCATCAAAACACAATTTTATTTCACAAATTTGCTAACTTTAGGGAGAGTAGAAACACAATATTGGATTTAAGGGATGCAACAAGAAATTTTGTAACTAGATTCCATGATTTGGTTGACCTTGGAGTTGGTAATTTATCATCTCTCCTCATAGAGCTGGATCATTCTAATCTGTAGGATATTCTAAAAGTGATATTGTTCTTTCTTAGGTTGGAAGAGGAAGAAGATAATGTTATTTTATTCAATGATATTTCTAATGAGGAATTGCTTTAGGTGATGTAGTCCTTTCAAAAAGAAAGAATCCTTAGGCCAAATGGATTGCCAATAGAGTTCTTCATCGATTTTTTTATTTGGTTGGTGGTGACCTTCTCATGTTGGTGGACGAGGTTAGAATACATGGTAGGATTCCAAAAGGTTTAAAATCTACTTTCCTAGACTTCATCCCCAAATAGGACCAACTAGATTCATTCAATGGTTTTAGGCCAATTTCTCTTTGCAACTACACCTATAAAATTATTTCAAAGATTCTGGTGATGAAACTCAAGCAATTATTGTCTAGATATATAGTTGTTCTAAGAAAATATCCCTACAGATAGGTTGATATATTCTTAGGATTGGAAGAGGACCCTAGTTTCCTACCCAAGATAGAAAGACAAAATATAAACTATATAGTCTTGCTAGATCTAGATCATACATAAACAACTATTGAAAGATGGCAGTTGGCCTACCTCACTTTTGATGGTTGTCCACGCTGCTTCTAAGTTACTCCAGCTCATATCCTTTAACCATGGGATTATGAAACTATTCACAATGTAAAGACAAAAACCTTCTCCAAAGCAATATATGTATAAACAAACATCTAACTGTGAAAATATAGACAATTTCATACATTCATCATTAAAGACATGAGAATGGGAGGAATAAGATAAATTGGATTAAAAAGAAAGCGATAAGGAAGCCATACAATTACATGTGTTATACTTGACCCATGCTTGATTTGGACTCCTTCATTTCTCCTTCAATATCCCTTCAAGACTCTTAATATCATAATCTCCACCTCTCAAATTGTTTCCCTTCAAAAGTTACAAGACCAAAGGTTTGATGCTCTCCAAAAACCACCTCCATTAGCCTGTGGATGGCTCTCCTTAAGTAGGATTTTGGGAGGCAAGCCACTAGGAGAGGGTTTAGGATCTAGGTGAGGATAACCTGGATCAAGTATTTCCAACATGTCATGGATGGAATGTGAGATAGGATTCGAAGGGAAAACCGATCCCACCAAAATCTCTTGAAAGATCAATATCCAAAAACCTAGGGATAGGCCTAAACATGGATTTTTCGCTCCCCCAAAGTGATGTATAGGGAAACAATTTGGAATTTTTGCTCCCCTACAGAAATGCAGGGTGCAAAAATGTTGTCATTTTTGCTTCTAAGTCAACTAGTAGGGTGCAACAATTCTAGTAGGAGGCTCAAAAGTGGATAAGGTGAAGTGGTTTTTGACCCCTTGTTGGATTTTCTTCCTAGTATGACTAGGGAAGGGACCAACATAATTTCAAAGGGTTCGAACACTCCTAGGAGGTACAAACTTCATGTTTATCATGTTGATATGACATGAATACCCTCAATGGTACATGGTGATCAAGTGTGACACTTAAGACAACAGTCGGGTGTAACTTGTGACACTTAATGATGACAATTTGAGGTGTAACAGATGCCCCCTAAAGTGTGAGGTTAGAAGGAACTAATGGCCAAATCGCTTTACCAAAAATAATTATGCATGGATATCTGAAATAGAACAAGAGAAGAGTTGCAAGAAAACATCAAACAATATGTCTAATAACCCAAGCGGAGGCATGCAGATGCTCGAAACAAGTGAATCAAAACATGGATGTTGACCAATACATTATGGATCTTAAGTTTGTTCAGTTATCCAATTATGGATCCACATTGTATGTTGGTGTCCATATTCTTAGTCCTTCATAGATAGTAGCAAGGCTTCCTAAGGCCTAGTACAGGATAGAAAACAAACAAATGGTTGTTATATCTCCTAGATCAAATGCACACACATGCAAGAAAATATAGAAGTAAAGTGAATTAAGATAGATAACCTACCTTAACCAAGATGGTATTCCTCATTTCTCTTTGTTGGTGCAGCTTTGTGCTTGATGATCCATGTAAATGAGCCCCGTAGACAAAGGAAAAGAGGCAATTTACTTTCCTAGGCTATCATGTTAGGCTAAATCTATTTACTTGAACAAGTACAAATTGATTCATTCCAACATGAAATACACAATTCATGAGAATATGCCAAGTTATTTACTATAAATATAAAGATAAAATGATACAATATGACATTATACCTGGGTTCATTCTGATAGCATCTCCTCCAAATCCTTCTAGCAAGCCACCTTTTATAATCTTAGGAACATAAGGACCTCCTCACTAGCAATTATGCAACTATAGTTCTCACTCAGTATCTATGTCTCACTAGATAGCTCCAAATCAAAGGGGTGATGGTCTTCATATAGTGGGAAGAGCATCAGCCAACATGGAGAAGGATTTGGATCATGGGATGAAGATATGTATCAATGTAGGATAGAGAGGATCACATTTCCTTAAAGGGAAAACAAAGTGATACTCGAAAATATGATGCAATCCTCGAGGGATAAGATCACTATATCCATGAAAAAAAACCCTCAACAATATTTTATCTCCCCCACAACTGAGCACAACGTGAAAGCTAGATATTTTTTCACCTCTAGAATTGAGCATAGCACGATGAAGATGTAATTTTCATGCCTCTAACACAAGGAAATGCACAAAAATTCTCCTTTTAATGGGTAAAGGAGGTTTGGTGAAGCGGCATTTGATTTCATTAGGTTAGGTAACTTCTCCAACTTGGATGGGGATTAAGTACACCATGTAATGTTGGACCTAACACACCTAGGAGGTTGTGAAATTTCATGGTTCCCATGGTGGTAATTCAAATATGGGGAATTTGAGGTATAACACTAGCTCTCAAGAAATTTGGCTTTCTTGAGGGTCAATTAAATCATGAATCCATTGGGTCAAGCTCAAGAAACCTTACACTCAATTAATTTGTATTCTCTTCCGGCATTCATTCTCAAGCTAGACCTTTCAGAGGATTATGATCACTCTCATGGTTATTTTAAAGAATGTTGTTACTTCATTTAGGTTTCTCTTATGATCTAGTCAAATGGATTATGATTTGTGTAAATACTTGTTTTTTTGTTCTAATTAATGGATCAAAATCACCCTTCTTTTAATCCTCTCATGGTTTAAGGCAGAGATATCCTTTATCCCCCTACCTTTTTCTGCATATTGATGACGTCCAAACTGGGATATTCACCATGCTAGACTTCATGGATAGATTAAAGGTGTTAAAATTACTAGTATAATTTCCATTTATCATCTACTTTTTGTCGACAATATCCTTTTGTTTGGATTGGGATCAATTCGAGAAGCGAGAGATTTAACAGATTTTTAAATCTCTTCTCTTCAACAACAAGTATGGCCATCAATTTGGACAAATCAACTCTTTATTATTTTGGTTTGGATAATGGGATTGTTGATTACCTTGGAAGATTGATTAATGTTCCTCTGAAGGATTGGGAGGGTGGTATAAAATATTTTAGATATATTAAAACCAAAAAAGTATATAAAGGATGAATTCCATTGGTTCATCTCAAATATTGAAAGTAGAATTCATCACTAATGTTATCAATGGATTTCTAGAAGTGGAATATTGGTCCTCATTAATTCTATGGTTGCAGCGATTTTAGTTTAGTAGCATACTCTGGAACCCATTCCCAAAGGTGCGCTAGAAATGGTAAGAAGGATATGTCCAAATTACATATGGAAAGGAAGCCTCGAGTACAATGGTTCCCACTGGGTTTGGTGGGACCTATTAGCCATGCCTACAAAATATGGAGGATGGGGTATTAAGAAATTATTTATGTTTGGCGTATCACTTGTTTTTAAATCCCTTTGGAAAATTATTTCAAAGGATAGTTTATGGTACAATATTACTTATCAGAAATATATAACCCCAATCAACTTGGTGGATTGGATTCATAATCCAAGGAGATACACATTTCAAGTTTCAAATCACTGTAAGCCCTCTCCTCAAGTAACCATTTGACATGGGCAGTTAATGATGGATCTCAAGTAATTATAGGTTCTTATGTCGTTTTGGGTTGTAACCAAAACATCTTACCTAATAAAGAGACCATTAACCATATTCATATGAGGGGCTTATGTGCTTTAAATAAAATTGGTAATGAAGATGAATCTTCATTCTGGGTACAGGGTTGTCTATCGACTCAAGAGGTCGGCTTAGAAGGTGTCCAAGATCAGCATTAGGAAATGTATATTGATGAACTAATAAAATCTCACATTAGGTTGAGAGAAGGCTCTCAAGAATTAGTATGGGATTAGAAAGATCAAGGAAATGACTACATTGTATCTTCAAGCTATGATTCAATCTAAGATCCAAGAACTCTCTGTATGGATTGGTGGTGGAAAAAAATGTGAAAAGTTGGAGCTCCTTCAAAAACCTTTTTATTGATTTGACTTCTTTTGAATAGCATGTTTCCTATAAGGAACAAGATACAAAAACAAAACCTGGAAGGGCTTGGTTGGTGCTTCTTATGTAGAGATAGTTCTGAATAAATATCACATATTTTATGAATGCCCCTACTCTGTCCAAGTATGAATATGTGGAATATACCTTACACATACATGATTTGTGGGCCAAAGGTAACAATATGGATAAATTCAAGAATGGCTTGTAAGAGGAGACCTTAAACAAGAGAAATTCATCCCCTTTATGGTTTTTGTGTAGGATTTAGACAGCTAGGAATGAAAGGAGATTTGTAGACAAGTAGATTGCTTGCTTTCAAGTAGTAGCCCAAACAATCCTTTTGCTACCTTTTTTTAAAGATACTCCAAAGGCTCCAATACTTAAACAAAGGACCCCTTCTCAAATAAATAGGTCACTCCCCGGGGGGTATTTCGATGGGGCTAGTTAGAATGGAGGCTTGAAGTGTGGAATTGGTTATGTTATCTATATCACAAATTATAATTTTTATACTAATAAGTCTTTCCTAGGGCACAGATCCAACAATTACCGAGAGCTTGAAGATCTTTTGTTGGCCATGAAAGATGCCCTTTGTGTCACTAACTTTGACAACCATTCATGTAGAAAAATGGGAAATTCACTAAAGACAATTTCTTGAATGTCTAAGTAAACATATATTTCTAACCATTCAATCAAATTCAATCACGATCCTTGAATTTCTTCCTGTGCAAACTCTCTTGATTTGTAATCCACCCAATCTTGAATTTATGTGTTCATCGGGTACCAAAACATGTCCCCTTCATAATGATTTAGGGTCCTGGCCACATAACCATTTGTTGGTGTCTTTTCCACTGACCCAGGTTCATATTTCCCTCTCTATCCAACAAATCCCAAGATATCATCCCAACAAAGCGTAAACCCATCGAAAACACCCACAAAAGTGTCGTCTCACCCAAAATATCTTATTGGGTTTGCAAGATTCAGGTTTCTGTAGTTAAGGAAGGGGATTTATTCATGATAACATTAAGACATGACTCGACCGAAATAGAGGGATGGATTACTGGTGGCACATACACACAATAAAGTAGACTGATCCATTGACACATTCACAATATAAACATATACATATTAAAGCATATTCCCTATCATTATTATTGGCATTCCAGAACGTGAAGCCAATGTAAGTGCGAGAAACACATAAGGACTTACACACAAGTTACTCAGACATCAAAGACATAAAGGTTTAACATGGAAATCAATATGGGAAAAACCACAAAGCTCACTTCATCTGACATGAGTAATATTGGAACGCTTTGGTCTACGCACACAACTTTGTTATCAATCCAAATGGCACTTCTCCATCCGAGTGCCGACACTTCATATGTTGGCACACAAAAGCACATTTATGGATTGAAGGTTGCCTAAACACTATAGATGGGCATGACATGAGATGCATTCACTATCCAACCAGCTTGCCATTTACCTTTTTATATGTTGATTGTTGTACGCAACTCTTTCCACAGCAACTCGCGTACGTACGCAACTATATCCACATCATCCTGCGTACTGTACGCGAGTATCTCCATTGCAACCCACGTACATATCTGTACAAGGGTTTCCCTTATAGCAACTCACGTGTCATATGTGGGTTTCCAGTATCAATACTCGCGTACACATCCATTCGACATTAAAAATAATAAAACACGATTAATGGAGATTTGTTAATCCCTAATCATTAACTATCCTAACTGTCTCAACCTCCTCAACCTTTGAAACTACTCTATTTTCCTAAGTATAAATAGAGGCTTTGGGGAGGGCATTAATCAATCATACTTGGAGAGAAAATTTATGCTGGTGGTATATCTTCAGAAGTCTTTGGAGCAGTAGAACTTGAATCCTTTGGTTGTAGAGGAGTCCTTGTTTCAGGCGTTGGGTTGTACACTTATCTCATTCACTATTGTTAATAAAGAGAATCCTTCTTCCAACTTTGTGTTGAGTTTCTTTCATGTATCATGGTTTGATGAATATTTATGATTAAGCACTCTATATATTGTTTATCTAAGTTGTCATATATACATGTATAAGATTGTACTTGGAGGATTTGCTCTTTCCAGGTGAAGGAGGTGCATCCCTGAAAGCTTTGGAGAGGAGAAGAACCAAAGAAGAGAAAGCTTGGATCAACCGTTGCTAATCGGGTGAGTTCAACATTTCTTCCTATTCCTTTTCTGTACTTTAAAGCTGATTGTCTGCAAGTTTTAAGAGTACGTTGGTAACCCCAGACCCTCGGTTATAAGGGTGTTTATTCCTGAACAACAGAACTGGCGACTCTGTTGGGGAGCCCAGACTGCTGTGGGTTATTTCTGTTTACCGTTGCCCAGTATTTTCCTTGAGTTTGTGTGTGGTATCCTGTCTTGGTTCATGCTTAGGATAGTGTTTGAAGACCTTGAAAATTTTTCTTTTTATTAGAAAATTGTGTACCTATACGCAGGTTGCTCTTGCATACAATTGCGTACAAAGGCCTGTATACGCGGGTTTCTCTCTAGGACAGTCGCGAAAAGTAGGTGGGTTGCCCTTATATACAGTCATGTACAAGCCTTAGCTTTGGATGTTTTGGTTTAGGGTTTGCTTGTCCCTGTCCCTCTATAAAGTCTGTTTGCTGGTTGGTTTTCCTTATAAGCACTCTACTGTGAGTTTGATGACCTTGTTGGCCACACCTTCTGCTTTCTTGTAAATCCCTTGAGTTCTTTTGTTTGGATTGTCTTTCTGTTGCAATTTGGAGTGGATTTGCCTGTTTGGGTTATAGGTCCAAGTATTGGTTGTATGAATCAGTGATCAGGGTTCTAGACACTGTTTATACCTTTCTATTTTCGGATAGTGATTGGTTTGCCACTTGCCTTTCTGTGATTTCAGTGATTTCTTTTCATTGTATCCACCCAATCTAGGGTTCCAAGTCTTCCTTAGGTGGTTGATGCTTGGTCTAATTAATCTATTTACTTCCCTTTGCTCACTTTATATAGTTAATTTAATTCAAACATACTCAAAGTTTAGTGCATTTAGCTGCATAGTAGTCTTTGAGCATTTTAAAAAGTGAAAAGAAAAACATTTAAAAGCTTTTGCATTTGATTTTGCATAGAGTAGTTTTACTTTCAGTTTTTTAAATATAATCTCAAAATACTACAAAAATATAGTCTTAGTGTTCTCTTTATCGTTGCATTTTTCATCAATTTATATTTACAAAAAGAAAAAAGAAGTTTGTTTTGGTAGTGATAATTTGCTTTGGAAACATACACCTTTGCTTTTTATGTTTCTTATCGAGTCAAAAACATCATAGTCCTTCACTCCACTTCCTTCTGAGTAAAAAATAGCCCTTTAAAATGAATGCAATAATTAAAATTTATTAGTAATTTTTATTTTTTAGGGCCATACGCCTACTATCTTAGGCTAGACTTGTGGGATAGGAAGTGTAAACTTCCCATAAGTTTTAAAATTCAGACATAGTGCACTTATTGATAGGTAAATCCTTCTCTTTATCGATAGCATCTGGGAAGCTCCTCTCAAACAGGAGTCAAGCACGAGGCCGCGTGGAGGCATTGAACTAAGGAGATAACAATCTAATTCCTTGTCGAAATGTAAATCAGGACTTTTACGCATTAGGTGATTCTGTCCTAGACAGATTTTTGGGGTCAGCTACCATGCCCATGCATACGATTCAGGCTTGCGACTGTCCCCCCAAAATGTTGGTATAGCTAAGGTATCCTTCAGTCTCTTGACATCTAGGGTTCATACCTAGGTAAACCGGAAGGCTATTTCTAGTTCACCTTGGATGGGCTTGGAAGGTAACCCTTGTTTAAAGTGTAGGAGGGCGATGGGTGATTCCTCTGCTTATGCCTAAGAACCTCTTCAAGGATGCCAAGTAATTGTTCTTCAGCTTTCTTCAGGAAAACATATCTTTTACCCTTCCTGACTGTTGAGACTTTAATAATTTTCGTAGGGATTTTTCTTTGGTTTGTCTGTGTTTAGTCGACCTTAGGGTTTGAATTGTCAAATTTACAATCATGGAGGACCAACCTATTATAAGTTCACGAAGGTTGCAAAACCTTCCTCCTCTCATCACATTGGAACCTCCACCTCCACCTCAAAGGCAGAGATTGGACACGGACGGTTCATTTGAACCGATAGGAGTAAGTGAAGTTCCAGGTGAACCAACAATTAGAGATAACCGCTTTGATTTTAATACAGTTGAGATAGAAGACTTGTAGGCTGACGAGTTTGCAAGGAATTTTAATACACCCTTGACTGACTTAAACGATCATGTGATCGTCCAGGTTAGGCCTTTTGATTCACCTTTTTTTGGTGTCCCTGTGGGCAGGATAATGTCTATTGCGGGAGAAATTTCTTTTGTTTTCACCTCAGCCTTTCCGGCTGAAGGGGTACTACCTCCCTCGGTAAGTGCCCCTGGATCTAGCATGCCTACTATGCCATTGACTCCAGCGAGCCGAGTGGTCCAACTGTTGGTTCCCACAATCCTAGCAGGTGCTTCTGGTGACATGGTTACTGGGATTCCTAGTATACCTATTGTTCCTTCCTCCTTCACACACACCGCCCAGAGTGGTCCAGTGGGATCCTCGAATTTCGTCCAAGGATTTCCTTGGAATGGGGGGCATATTCCCCCATCCACTCCATATGTAGGCCCATCACCTTCTTATGTAGTAGTGCAGTTTGGAAACGCTGCCTCTTACGGGAAAGGTTTTCAAACTTCGGTCTCGACCCCGTTCATGAGCTCTCCCTTTTCGTTGTTTAGCAGAGGGATACCTGCTCCCTTTTTTCAAACCCCAATTTCGATTGGAACGGCCCGAACCTCTTATACTACACCTCCCACCCACAATCCCGTGGCTTACAGATGGAATCCATTTCAAATTAATCCATCCACTTCGCAACCGGCAGTAGGGGGAAACCCCACCTTTACATATGGGCATTTGGGGGCAAGTCCCTCTAATCCCCAAACTGGCACTTTTAGTGCACCGGTTCAACCCAAGCTTCCATTCCTGGTAATGTTAAACTTTCCAGATTTGTCAAAATTGATGAACGACCCAGTGAGGCATGACCCCTCATGGCCACCTGTTCCCACCAAATTGCCATCGGACATCCCAAAATTCTAGGGCGAATTTGGTGAAGATCTTGGGGCTCATGCCACCACTTTTCATTTATGGTGTTCTTCTAATTCGTTGAATGAATATTCAGTCAGGTTAAGGTTGTTCCAAAGAACCTTAATGAGTACTGCAGCAAAATGGTACATAGAGTTGCCTTCTGCTATGTTTAGTAGTTTTTGGGACTTGGCTAGTGCATTCCTTAGCCACTTTTAGCTTCCAGTCCGTTACGATTTCGGAATGAACTTGTTATCTACCTTCAGGTAGAACAAGGCCATCCACATCTCGGATCACATCCAAGAGTGGAGGAGGCAAAAGAGCCTTATTAAAGCCACTATTCCTCCTGAGTTCTTACTAGAGTGGTTCCTTAAATCCCTGTCGCCTTACATATCTAAGGACGTATCCACTTCAGGAGTGATGAAAGAAGAAGAAGCCATTCTCAGGGCCCAGCAATTGGATTTAATTTATTCACAATCTGGGATCTTGTATGAGATTATCCCTGAGGCACCGAGGCATACCCACGATGCAGAGAAACCTAAGCCTGGACCCCATGCCAATGGTGTGGTTGGGTCCGTAAAATCTCCCACTGTAGAGTCTCTGGCCAAACAACTTCATCAGCTTTTCGTCAAACATTATATAGTGGAGGCAGTAAAGGCTACCCCCTCACCCCAAAGTGCAAATTGTTTTGCACAAACCTCTCAGAAGGGTAGTCAGCAGCCCGGTGGGAAGAAGAAGAGAGGAAAGAAAGGGGAGGGAAATCAAAACAAGCAGAAACCTACGAATAATACTGATGGGGGCAAGAAAGAAACTAAAAAGATGAAATTCCTATGTAAGTTGTGCCAGGAGGATCACCTCACTCACCTTTGTCCCCTTATGGAACAAGCCCAGAAGCTGCTAAAAGCTCAACAATCAGCTGTCCTGAAGGATCCTTTTCCCCAAGGGAAAAAATCTACTTCAGCTTCTAATGTAGTAGGGGGCACTCTAGGTGCCCCTGACCCCAACTATATCAACATGGTTTGATCTTCGACTTTTCTACAGACTAGGAATAAAAACTACGAAAAAGAGATTTCTGAGAAGGGTAAGTCTATAGGTGAAACTTCTAACCCTTTCACAATCAAGAAGCCTACTGAAATAATGCCTAAGATACTGAAAGGTGTCTTTAAGAAGACCTTGCATAACCCTAATGCTAGGGCTGCTTCAAACTACTCCGTGGTTGAATACTTAACCCAAACCCCGTGTGCAATGTCAGCTTTAGAGGTGCTACAGAGTTGTCCCACCCAGCAGGATGCACTCTTAGCAGCCTTAGGCACCATGGACCCATCGAGTCTCATGGAGAAATTTCACTTGTCTGATGTTAAAATTCACCTACCTTATCATGTAGCCTTATCAATAGATGCCATCCATGGTGGAAAGACCATTGGAAGGGTAGTTGTTGATGAGGGTGCTTCTACATGCGTTATGTCGTCATGTTGGAAATCTCTCGGATCCCTAGAGCTAGTCCCGTCAAACACTATGATTACTACTTTCGATGGAAGGTCATTCCGTCTGCATGGTATCCTATCGGATTTTGAAATCAAGCTGGCAGGGAAAGTGGTGTCTGTTGAAGTAGAAGTGATTAATGCACCTTTGGACTATAATTTTCTTTTGGGAAGAAGTTGGACTTATGCCATGTCTGCTATTGTGTCGGCTGTCTTTCGAGTGGTAGTATTTCCACACGAAGGGAAGTTGGTTACTGTTGACCAACTCGATTTTACTCGAAAAGGCCTCATGGAGTCTAATGAGTCCGTTGTTCCATTAGTTGATCAGGCCAAACCTGCTGCACAGAGCTTGGGGGCTGAAATGTACGCATCACTGATGGGCACATTTGATCTTCCAGCCCCGATTAACTATATAGGTTCTACTAGTGTGGGTAAGTACATAGCCACGGTTGTTGATAGGACTAATCCTTGGGTTCTCCCTTCCACCTATGAACCGGAAGTGCCCTTATCGGCAGTGGAAGTGGCTTACCAAGCTATCACTCAAACCACTGTTGATCCCATTCTAGACCCTCTCACAGTCTCAGAGGACCTGGAAGAAGTCTATTTTCCCGCTTGGGAAAAAAACTCTTTGCACTCTACGAACTATTTAGATATTGTTTTACCTTCTGATGAAGCCATGTGTGGACATGGTAATATCTGTGAAGATCTTCACCATCAATCTTATTTTCTTCCAGAGCTAAGAAGGATAGAAAATCAAGAGTTTCATATGAGACTGTCAGATGATGTTGATACACCCATCAATCCCTTGCCAAGGGAAGGAATGTTTACTGAGGGGAATATGGAAAATATTTATGCTACTATCCCTATCAACATCTCTGTGAATCCAAAGGTCGTGGAAAATATCCATATAGGTGCAAACTACTCTCCTGAGGAGATTGCAATCTATACGACCTTGTTCAAGGAATTCTGCGACGTCTTTGCCTGGTCATTTGAGGAGATGCCAGGAATTGATCCATCGATAGTTGAACATGAGATCCGAACATACCCTGACGCTAAACCTGTTTGTCAAAATTTAAGACCTGTTAACCCGCGTAAAGCGGCGGCTGTGAAGGCTGAAGTTGAAAAATTGTTGAAAGCTGGTTTTATTTATCACATAGCTCTGACGGAATGGGTATCCAACCCTATTCCTATTGATAAGAAGCAAGGGACCATACGTGTCTGTACTAACTTTCAAGATTTGAATAAATCATGTCCTAAGGACAACTATCCCACGCCATTTATAGACCAAATTATAAATGCTTGCATGGGAAGTGAAGTGTTCTCGTTTATGGATGGTTTCTCCGGATACAATCAAATTCAAATAAAACCAGAAGACCAACATAAAACTACTTTCATTTGTCCCTGGGGTACCTTCACGTACAAAAAGATGCCCTTTGGATTGAAAAATGCCGAGGCAACCTTTCAACAGGAAATGAACTTTGCCTTCCATGATATCAAATCCATTGTCGAACCTTACCTTGATGATCTGCCTGTGTATTCTTGTAAAAGGATTGATCATCTAGATCACTTGCGTCTAATCTTTGAGCAATGCAGATACTATAAGATCCACTTGAATCCCCACAAGTGCATGTTTTGTGTCGAGTCAGGAAGATTACTCGGATTCATTGTCTCTAATAAAGGCATTCAGGTGGATCCATTAAAAGTTGAGGCCATGGTAAATCTGCCTCCTCCTCATTCTATCAGGCAACTTCAGAGCCTGCAGGGAAAGTCTAATTTTCTTCAATGTTTCATTGTTAACTATGCCAAGATTACTAAGGGTTTCATGCACCTGCTAAAATAGGACACCCCATTTGTATGGGATGAAACTGCACAACTTGCTTTCTAGGCATTGAAAAAATCTTTGTTGTTGGCACCCTTACTGCGTCTGCCAGATTACTCTAGGGATTTTATATTGCATCTGGCAGCGTTCGAATCGACCATTGGGGTAGTCCTGGTCCAGGAAGACGATAAGCTCCAGGAGCATGTCGTTTACTATATTATCCATGCTTTAGCCAGACCTGAACTCAGGTACTCCCACAACGAGAATTCGGCCTTAGCAGTTGTCTATGTTTTTCAGAGGTTACGTCACTACATTTTACTAAGGACTACAATAGTAGTGGTGGATGTTAATCCTTTTCTGTTTGTTTTGTCCTGACAAATTATTGGAGGCAAATTTAACAAATGGATAGTCATTCTCCAAGAGTTTGACTTGGATTTCCAGTCCACTAAGTCTAAAAAATCCTTAGTTTTTGTTGAGCTTATAGCAGAATTTCCAACGAAAGAAGATGTAGTCACTGAAGAAGACTCATTCCCAGATGAGCATAACTTCTTGATATCCACCTCTGACCCCTGGTATGGAGATATAATTATATATCTCCATACTTTGAAGTATCCTATGGCTTCCTCGCGGGAGGAACGACGTAAATTACACCTTCATGCTAAGAACTACCTCAGCATAGGAGATACTTTATATCGAAGGGGGGTAGATTCCATTTTGTGTGGATGTCTTACCCATGAGGAAGCAGAGATTGTCCTGAATGATTCCCATAGTGGAGCGTGTGGGGGTCATTTATCTGGGTTAGCAATGGCCTAAAAGATACTACGTGTCGGTTATTTCTGGCCCACAATCTTTAAAGATTGTGTGGAAGCGGTGAAGTGTTGTCATCCCTGTCAGCTTTACACCAGAAAAATGTGGTCACATCTCGCTCTGTTATTTCCTGTTATCTCAGTGGGCCCCTTCATGAAGTGGGGGATTGATTACGTGACGTGCAACCCAGCCTCGGCTGGGGGGCACAAATATATCATTGTCGATGTGGACTATTTTACGAAATGGGTAGAGGCAATGCCCACCTTTAAAGCCGACGGGGAAACAACATCTCTCTTCATGTTCAATCAGATTATAGCACAGTTTGGTATACCCAAGGTGATTATCACTAACCATGACAGTCATTTTCAAAATAGCATGATGACGGAACTGACCACTATGCTTGGATTCATACAAGAACATTCATCTTCGTACTATCCTCAGGAAAATGGTCAGGTTGAGGCTGGTAACAAGACTTTGAAGACTATCCTCAAACGTACAATTGATGCAGCTCGTTCTAAATGGCATATCATGCTATAACCTGCTCTTTGGGCATATCTAACTAATGTAAAAACTGCTACAGGTTTCTCCCCTTTCTAACTCGTTCATGGAGTGGAAGCCGTTACCCCAGTTGAATGTGAAATCCCATCCTTGAAAATAGCTATTCATGTGTTACCCGATACGACAGAGCTTGAATAACGTCTAGTACACTTAGAACATCTTGATGAGCGGCGTAGAGATGCGCTGACAGCAAATCAAGCTCACAAAAATAGGGTCAAAAGCCAATATGATAAGTCAGTCAAGCCTCGGATTTTCTCTGAGGGGGAATTTGTTTTGCTCTGGGATCAAGACAAAGAACCCCTAGGCGCAGGAAAATTCAAGGCCATGTGGTTAGGACCTTACATCGTGTCGAAGGTCTTAAAGAAGGGCACATATGAATTAATTGATTTTGATGGAAATAAGCTGCTTGAGCCTAGAAATGGGCTCTACCTAAAAAAGTACTATGCTTAGGCTTAGCGCTTTTTCTTGTATTTTTATGTACACTAGTTTGTTGGTTTGTGTTTTTTATACCATCTACTGGCTATTTCAGATGTCTTCTGAGAGGTATGTATGTTTCGCTAATGGCGCCAATCACCACACTTGTAATCTTGCTTCAGCAACATGGGTCATTTATTCTCCCTCGGGATAGTTAGTTGCCTCAGGAGGCGCTTGCTTAGGTCCTGCTTCTAATAATGTTGCTGAGTATAGGGTTGTAATTGAGCTTCTATGGGATGCTTTGTCACGTGGTATCACCCAGCTAGAAGTCCGACTGGACTCTCAACTAGTGGTTTCCCAGCTCAATCGATCTTATCAGGTGCGGACCCCTATTCTATTACGTCAGTTCATGCAAGTTAGGTTGTTGGAAAGAAATTTTGAATTCATTACATTCAATCACATTCCAAGAAATCAGATTTCATTAACTGATGCATACACTAATTACATTTTGGATTGGAATCTAACACATATTTCATAAAAATATACAACATACACATAAAAAACATTTATAAATAAAACGACAATATATATATATGTGTGTGTGTGTGTGTGTGTGTGTGTGTGTGTGTGTGTGTGTGTGTGTGTGTGTGTGTGTGTGTGTGAATATCTGTCTATAGATAGGTCGAGTCTTTGATCCTCAGATCCAGTCATAACTGTATAATATACAAAAAATATACAAAATATGGATCATAGTCCATCAAATTCCCTAGATCTAAGCTGGACCACCCTGGTCCCCTCGGTCTCCCTGTACTCTGGCTTCTTCAGCCTCCTTGGCTTCGGCAGCCTCAACAGCATCTATGTATACTAGAACTGATATGGCCACCCACCTCAAAAGGTGTATCCAGACAGGCGGAACTCCAACCACAAACTTTTGCATGACGGTTGGGATGTACTCCATCCACAAGGTGAGTACTCTCTGGGTAAGCCTGGCCAACTTCCCCTCCAGAACCCTAATAAGCCCCTGGTCTTCTCCTAAGACAGGACCCACATACATGCGTGGATGCCCTTCAGGGCGGACCGGTCCAGTATCTGCATTTTGACATGTTTATAGGATTAGAACTCTTATACATATGTATATATCTCTATATTTTAAAATTCATAAAAAATTTAAAAACTTGAAAATAAAAAATTACCTAGCTCTCCCCATGCTCCTCCTGGAGAGAGGACAAGGTCTGGATCACCTCGAAAATCCATCCCAGCATATGGAAACTGCTCCAATGCTGGCAGTTGCTGCTCCCACCAAAAGTAGAAGTCATCATCATACACACTCTACACTGAGCCACCTCCTCCCTAGCGGAGGAAGATATCTCCCCATCTGCTCAGCCTAGGCTGATGAGGAGATCGAACTGGTAGGGGTATTGTAGGGCTCAATCCCGACACTCTTGAAGAAGAAGAAGGCAACTAGTATGCTAGAATATCCAAAGTTCTTCCTCCTTCCTCTCTTGCAGTCAAAGAGTTGCTTTCTCAAAATCGGGACAACTCCCGAACACTAATCATATAAAGCCCCCTACATGCAATCCACTGCCAATCTCATTTGGTTTTGTGTAGCAATATGAAGAGAAGATGATCCCTCAACCCTCACTATGGTACTTGTCAGTACCTGTAGAGGAAGATCATGTATATGTACAATAGGGATGCAACTCCCTCTCTTTTGGGTACCTGGTGCGCAGTATATATCAATGTAGTTTCGGACACTTAGGGGATCACCACCTCTGTCGGTGCCCTCCAAGTTGATTGGAGCTCCCCGTCATGATAGACCAGCAATGACGTAAATATCCTCTGAGGTAATCTCCAAGGACTCACCTTGAAGGTCAAACATGCCTAAATCATGGTCCTAGTAGTTTATCATGAACTCTAGCAGACAGACATTGGCCCGCATAGGTGATGTGCAAAAGAACTTCAATAACCCACTTGAACGTAAAACATTCACTGTGGGGGCATCCTGGAGTGCTTCTTGATCCATATCTTCATGCTCACGCTCCCTCCACTCAAGCACCATCTTCAAACCTAGAAAAACAGCCATTGTGAACCTTTAGTTTAATGCAAAAATTCATATTTTGGACCCTAAATATTTCTTTTACTCTTCACGCAGCGTATGCGACTGTCTAGTTAGGCATGTCGCGTATTGTACACGACTACCCTTCAGGGAAACCCGTATACAGAATGCGTGTACGCGAGTTTCAATATAGTGAACCCACGTACACAGCGTTCCTTGCTTAAGGGCGCTCAAAAATATAAAATTGGGGCCTAAATTTAAAATTTGCTAGGATCAAATTGAAGAGCTTGGGGTGTAGTCTTACCTGACACTTGCAGAACTGGATTTCGTCCACCGAATTGTCCACACTAATCGAATGAAGGTAGAGGTGAAAACTTGCTTTTCATGGCTAAAATTCGAAATGGTGAGTTTTATTTATGTTTTTGAACTATTTATAGAAATTAAATTTCTCAAGTGGGTTTTTTCCCTATAGTTCACATTTTATCAAACTAATACCATTCATTTTTGCCTTGTAACAGGTTTTTCATCATTCTAAGGTGTTTTTTGCTCATATAGGGTGATTTTTTGTCATTTCACATGCATTTTGCATCTATACTTAATTCATCTTAAACTTAGTAATCAACATTTTAACCACGGACTATGGTATTCTTAACCATTATAATGCTCCTTGTCTTTACCATCGTTCTTCCGTGGATAGGGCCTTCCTCTCATGAGTATCCTCATTTAGAACCCATGTTGTCTTTTGATACTCATGCTGCAGCTGTCTTAGGTACAGGGGGGAATCCTCTTAGCTAATTTTCACGCCAAATGTAGCCTCATTTTGGTCTCCTTTTACAAGCTACCCCTTTATAGGACTCTCCACCCTTATGGAGTTTTCTTTAGGCCCAGGTCTGACTCCTTAAAACATACTTGACTGTCGAGTTAACTTGTCTGTTCAAGCTCATTAAGAATATGTGAATGGGCATCCGCATTCATGGCAGGTCATCTCTTTCTCAGACCATGCGGAGTAGTACGAGAAATGATCACTCTCTTTTCTACGGAATTGAGAAGAGTATTCTCAGGCATAGGTTTATCACTTTTCTGGACCTAAGGGACTAAATTTATGGAAAAGGAACTCCCAGTATGAGCTTAGTTTTCTCTTTTTCGTGCTTTGGACCTAAACATGAAAAATATTTCGAGTGTACTTTATGTCTTTGTCATGCTCGTTAAACTCTAAAGAAGAAAGCATCATGTTTATTGTTGTAAGCCCCATTTCTCATACTCAAATGGATCTTTCCGAGTGATCTTGCTTTCCTTCACACTCGTAAAACTCAAGCTATATGTTGCTCTCGAAGGAGTGTTGGGTAGGTGGTAATTTAAACTTTTTCGGACCTCCCTGACTAAGTACAAAAAAGGTTCACCTTTTCTTCTACGGAAGTTAAGAGAATTCTTCTATGGTATGTTTTATACTTTTCTAGCCTTAGGAGACTAAATTGGATGAAAAAGGACCCCCCTGGAGTCTTCTTTGGAGTTTTCAGACTCTCTAAATGTGAAAACAACGACTGAGCATGTACTAGTTCAAGCTCATTAAATCCACGAATTAGTGACACTATCAAGCAATATTCCCTCTTCTTTTCAAGCTTGTTAAAAAATGAAGAGAGACTCAAGTTGACTTTCTTGGACTCATTAAAATTTAACAGGGAAGGTAAGGAAGAATTTTTTCTCTTGTTTTTCAGTTAGTGGCAGCATGTCATCCTTGAACATAGCACTTTCAACCTTTTTCGATACCCATGTCTCAATGTTCACTTTTAGTTCAGCTATTACTTCGAGTTTATTACTCCTCCTCTTGTCAGTTCTACCTAGGGAATCTGATCATGTCTCCTACATGACAGATAAGTCTAGTTGTTCTATCTATAAAGTTAAACGCTGCCTTGGGTCATCTCTGTGTCATGATCGTTGTTCAAGGACTTAACTCAATATCTGATGTATATCCTGATCCCATCATTGTCGTATCTTTTATCACTTGTGTCTCCCTTCCTTTACCTAGTTCCTAGTCACTCTTGTGATTTGTTGGAGGATCTATTGTCTTCCTTATCATAGTATGGTTCCGCATCAGCATTTCCTGACGACGAAGACCTAGAGTTTTGACGATCGTACCTCAGGATTCACTTTTATCATTGGTGAATTCCTTTTCTTCAGTTTTCAATTATCACCTATTGATTGACAATCTGTTGAATCCGCTCCATGTTCGACTTCAACCTACATCTATTCACATGGCTTGGATTGTACTGGTTCTTCAAGATTATTTATGAAGACCTTAGTTCCCCGTTTATGGACTAAGCTGCACAAGATTATGTTCTACCTATGTACACAGCTTCCAGATCTTTGAAGACTCATCATTATTGTATATCATGGCTTCAATCCACCTTTGTAATATACATGGTCTTGTACCCGTACTATATGATGTAATCAAACATTTGTAAAGGAGATAGTGTTCCAGTATATTGAACATAGCATCCTTAGATATGACTTTGTATATGACATTATTATGTATTTGTTTCAGGTACTACCTCCGCTCCATTGGATTTCTGAGTTCTCCAAAGATAGAGATTATAATGTATTTCGGCCAGTGCTTCCCTCTGACCTCACACATTAGGGGGCATTTGTTATCAACCCAAATGGCACTTCTTCGTCCGAGTACCGACAATTTATATGTTGGCACACAAAAGGACATTTATGGATTGAAGGTTGCCTAAACACTATAGATGGGCATGACATGAGATGCATTCACTATCCAACCAGCTTGCCATTTTACCTTTTTATATGTAGATTGTTGTACGCAACTCTTTCCACATCAACTCGCGTACGTACATGACTATCTCCATAGCATCCCACGTACGAGAGTATCTCCATGCAACCCGTGTACAGATCTGTACGCGGGTTTCCCTTATAGCAACTCGCATGTCATACGCGGGTTTCCAGTATCAATACTCATGTACACATCCATTCGACATTAAAAATAATAAAACATGATTAATGGAGATTTGTTAAGCCCTAATCATTAACTATCTTACCTGTCTCAACCTCCTCAACCTTCGAAACTACCCTATTTTCCTAAGTATAAATAGAGGCTTTAGGGAGGGCATTAATCAATCATACTTGGAGAGAAAAGTTATGCTGGTGGTATATCTTCAGAAGTCTTTGGAGCAGTAGAACTCAGAATCCTTTGGTTGCAGAGGAGTCCTTGTTTCAGGCATTGGGTTGTACACTTATCTCATTCACTATTGTTAATAAAGAGAATCATTCTTCCAACTTTGTGTTGAGTTTCTTTCATGTATCATGGTTTGATGAATATTTATGATTAAGCACTCTATATATTGTTTATCTAGCTTGTCATATATACATGTATAAGATTGTATTTGGAGGATTTGCTCTTTGCAGGTGAGGAGGTGCATCCCTGAAAGCTTTGGAGAGGAGCAGAACCAGAGAAGAGAAAGCTTGGATCAATCATCGCTAATCGGGTGAGTTCAACAATTCTTCCTATTCCTTTTCTATACTTTAAAGTTGATTGTCTGCAAGTTTTAAGAGTACGTTGGTAACCCAAACTTGTAGACTTCTCTCAGAATATTCTTTAAAATGGATGGGTTTTCTCTATCTTTCCCATGCTCTCATGCTTTCTTTTCTTCTCTGAGTCGACCTCTATGTCGATATCCTTAAGGTTTAGTGATTGTACACACACAACTTGGATCGATCCTATATATCTCTTACAATTCTTGTTTCAACTGTCAACTAGTTCTCAAGTGATAGTTGACTAGTTGTTCTTACTACCCCAAATCCCATTACATTTAATAAAGGCTCTAACAAGCCAGATTGCATTCATGCCCATTTCCAAAGATAGATTGTTAGTATAACTTAACTCATTGTTACATTTATTATTTTCTCAAAACATGTTGAATACTCATATTCGACTTACTCTTATCCTTTTCCGTCACGGCCTTGCTCGCCTTGCGACCAGACTCTTCACTTTTTCGACCAAAATTGGTACATATTTTCCTAGGGCCAGCAATACCTGGTGAGATTAAACATTCTTTTCAATGTGAAGTAGAAAACCCCACTCACAACTGTTTAGGTCAAGGGACTTTAGATAGTTACTCTAGTTAATATTCCATACTGAGAAACCACATTACCAAGTCTAAAGTTGAGATGATAATCCCAGTTACCACAATGAAGAATCATGGGCAAAGTAAACCCTAAACCTTTCATGTCCAATATAGCTAATTGACAAACAATTTATGTGCATTACACTTATCATAAAATCATGGACAATCATAAAATAAAGAAAACTCAAGAATTTATCGAAGAAGGTAATGTATTATTGAAATAATCTATGATACTCATTATCTCATATCAAACGCCAAGTGTAGAATATGTCGATACTTCACATTTAATGACCAGTCCCTTCACACATTTGGGTGGGGGGGGAGGTGATAAACATAGTAATATTGTCAATGTTATCCCTTGAAGGGATTCAACGATAAAGCTAGATCAAGAAAGGTTGAATACCAATACCCTACCAATAGACCAAGGAACATTCTATATTAACAATAGGAGTTATGTATACAATACAAATAAAATACGTCGAAAATAATGTTTGCTTCACAAATAGTAGTTAAGGACCACAACACTAACATGGCAAGGTCTAATTTAGGACATAGGCAAAACATAGTGAGTATGTTAGTCCTAGTATCAAAATTTTAATGCATTAATACAACTTTATAAGTCCCCAACGTATTTTACTGAATATTTAGACATCACATTAGACTCGAGCCTCAACTTTACACACGTAGAGCATATGAATTTCAAATTTCTTGACTTCCATCACCTAATTTAGTCAAACTCCCTTAACAAGAGCCTTTCATACGAGTTAAAGAAATACATTGTGGTGATAGCATATAAAGAAATCCTTTTGTACAACTTAAGTGATAGAAAAGTATGTTTTCAAGAAAGAGTACTTGCTTAACAAACTAGTTAAGTGAAATAATAATAACAATAATTTTTTTGACATATTACACTTAACAAACATAACCCATATATGGAATAGATAATGATGTTCAATGATCAATCTAACCATCCATCACAATGGATTAACCATATACACTCCGTGATTCCTTCAATGACACTATCGACTTGTCAATATGCGCTTTCTTCCCATCATCCAAAATTGCTTGGAGCTTCTCATTACCCGATGGCTTATAACACATTCATCCTTTAGTAATAGAACATACCATTTGTTAAAGTAAGGTGAATATGATGCATTGAAAGGGATTCCATGTGCAAGAAAAAATATTTATAATATTGCAAGGTTAAATAATGTGAACAAGCTAGAATGAAAGGATGCTACATGTAAGAAAAATTCTTTATATCGTAAGATCAACACCCTTTTTATCCTTCACAATTGATATGGATTATTTGGAGAACTAGATGAAGGAAACAATATAAAATGAAAACACACACACAAATGTTATGTAGAAAACACAATAATAGTAAAACCCAAATTATTAATGAATGGAATGGAAAAACACTGTAAACTGCAAAGTAATACGAACTAGCTCAGATGTTCGTAGTTTATCTCTAAAGAGAGATGTGACAGCTATGTTCATTTGCAAGACATTATTACAAAGATACTGCAAAGGGAATTTTATCATAACCATCAGGAGGAAAAAACCCTAACATCCAAAAAACTAACCCTAAGAGATGAAGTTCCAAAATAATTTGTGGGCCTCAAGGAGGCTAGTTAATATGTCAACTTCCCGGGGATATAAATTTGGCATACGATCTCTGTTTAGGGTGCTTGATAGCTTGTTGGAAAGAAATAGACAAGAATTACAACTCTTATTTTAGACCAGGGCATGCCTTGGTGACCGCTAGCCCCTCGACTAGCCAAAAACCATTATTTAGGGCCTCAAAACGACCCCAAGAGTTTGTGACCCGAACAACCATACAATATTGAAAAAAGATGGAGAACCAGTGTAAATCAGTGGAACAAGTGGGTGGACACTATTATCCACTTAGATGAGTCCTTCCCCTTAGGGAGAAATAGTCCCCATTGCATTAAGTTCCTCTATTAGATGAGGAAACTTTTGTTGAATCTAATTCTTGGTGAGCCACTTTTCCCGGTGAAGAAGTTTCCCTGCTTTAATGACGTGATACAGTTGGATTTTATGTTGGTGAGTGCCCTTCATCTCATTGTCCATGATTTGTTCAACTGTAGCCTTTTTTAAGTAGTCAATATTGAGTTATTTAGGGGCCCAAGTTCTAGAATACCTCTGAGGTGTCCAAGAGAGGTGGAAAATATGGTTTAAGAAGCTTCACCTTAAATGCAGGGTGCAAGTTGATGAAAGGGGGAATACTTAACTCAAAATAATTATCACCCATATCCTTGGTGATGTGTAAGTCCCATATCGAAGCAGGTGGATATTGCAATGGGACTCAATGAGGTGCTCTTTCTGTAAATGAAACCAGACCTTATCGCTAACGTAAAACTTATGTGGATTAACCTGAGGGTTCTTGGCGAAATGGCGTGAGAATGCGGCTGTGGAAAGGGTCGAAGGAAGGACCATAGGGAAAGGCTGCTCGCAAGCCCTCTAGGGCTGACCATGGTAGAACCAGAACCCCCGTATTATTCCTCTGGGAAGGGAGGAGTGGGGATGGGAAGCGAAAAGGAAAAGGAGTAGAAAGGAAAAAGATCTAGCACATGGGGATGCCTACCGAAGATCACAGTGATCATGGTGATCCAGATCAAATCTGAACAGGTGAGAGGAAAGATCGAACAATGGAAGGAAAAATCCCTCATAGGAAAATTTGTTGGAGTGTGGCCCAAGAAAAGAGATTTGGTTAGGTGGATAAGCGGTGTGTGGAACCCGATAGGCCACTACGACCTGCAGCTGGGATCCAAGGGATTTTTTTACCATAATCTTCTTCTTCAACTAGGAAGACAGTGACATAATCTTGGAAGGAGGGCCATATTTTTTCTTCTCGGCAGGCCTATACTTGAGGCCATGGAAAGAGCGCTTTAACTCAGAAACGGAAGACATGACCATCGCCCCAGTTTGGATCCACCTATTCTCTCTTCCTGGTGAATACTGGGATCTGGAGACCCTCAAGGACATTGGGAACACCTTGGGGGAATTCATAAAGGTATCTGAACAAACTAGGGTTCAGCGTTACACTTCTTTTGCCCAGATTTGTGTCTATCTAGATCTATCAAAAGAACTCCCAGAAGCCATTTGCATGAACTGGGAAGACGAGGAATGGATTCAGTCGATTGATTATGAACAGCTACCGTTTTGATGCAGGCACTGCAAAAAATACGACCATCTAGGAAGGGACTGTCCAAAAATGAAAGAGGAAGAGGGAAACCTTGGTCACAAGTAGGAGGGCGAAGGGGAGAAGGATGGGTTCACTCAGGTTAAGTCCAGGCGAAGGAGCAAAGGAGGGGGATCTTCCAAAGCCAGGAGGGAACCGACACCAAAAATCCTGAGATCCACCATTCCCTTTGAAGTTCTAGGGGAGGAAACGCCAGATATAGATAATAGTAAGGAGATGAAACCTGGGAAAACACAGGAGAAAAAAGTTAAAAACTCAGATGGCAAGGAGGTGCGGCAGATGGAAATTATGGAGGAGGATGAGGGGGAAGAAATGGAATTGGGGGAGCTAGACCTTGATGCACTAGAGGAAGAAAGTGGAAAGAAAGGAAAGGGATATGTCCCACGGCGACAGATTGAGCTTCTCGAGGAAGCCATCATCAGATTGGGGGCTCACCAGGAGTTGGGTATAGACCCAGATCCGCAAAAAGGAAGCAAATGAAAATCTCCAGAAGAGGAACTTAGGAGGGGAAGGAAAACCAACAAGCAACGAATAGCAGCAATTAGGGTTAAACTTATTGAATCAGGCCAGTACCCCACAATAAGGGCGGACTTCTCTGAAGTCAGTAAGGTGTGTCAATGAAACTCATATCCTGGAATATTAGAGGGTGTAGTATCCCCAAGAAATGGAAAACTCTGAATAGAAAGATTATGCAGGAAAAACCAGACATTTTATTCCTTCAAGAAACTAAATGCAGCTTGGAGGGTCTAGAGAAAATCAAAAGCAAGCTCTAGAAAGGGTGTCAGTTAATGGCCTTAGATGTTGTAGGACAAGCTAGGGGTATAGCTATTCTGTGGCAACCTGGTGAGGTGGAACTCTTAGGATAGAGGGATAACAAATATTCACTAATGGTGGACTTCTGCCTTCTGAATATGGGTGTGAAAGGAATGCTGGGGAACATCTACGACCTGAACTGCTTCCCAAAGAAACAGGCCTTCATAGATTTCCTTGGCTGGATTAAAGAGCAGGCCGATATCGGGAATTGGATATTAGGAGGGGACTTCAACCTCATTGCCAACCTGGGGGAAAAGAATATTTCTGGATAAGTACCAAGAAATTTTCTGTGACTTCTTGGCCCGAAGCCTTCTAGTGGATATGGAGACGGGCAATGGATGGTTTACAAGGAACAATAAGAGAGCAGGGGGGTACATCTAGTGGCATCACGGCTGGACAGATTCTTGGTATCTGAATACATTGTCCATAGTATGAGAGAAATAATGGTAGATGTACTCCCAACAGCTAGCTCAGATCATTGGCCAATATGCCTTAACTCAGATTGGTCCAGCACCAAACTAAGCAAACCTTTCAAGTTCGAGCAATTCTGGCTGGAACACAAGAACTTCAAGGAACGTGTATTGCATTGGTGGCAGGAGATGGTCCCCCCTCCTGGGACCATCATGTACCGTTTCTATCAGAAGCTAAAATCCCTAAAAGCCAAAATCCACACGTGGAACAAGGAAGAGTTTGGCAATATCTTTGAAGATTAAAAGAGACTAATCAGTGAATTGGACTTGATAAACAAAGAGGGAATGGAGAAAGGATGGAATGAGAACATGAAGGCCAAAGAAAAGGATCTATGGGGCCAACTTGAAGCAAGAGAGAGGCAGGAAGGAATCTATTGGAAACAAAAAGCAAGAGTAAAATGGCTCTAGGAGGGTGAGAGAAACACTAAGTTCTTCCACAACTCGGTCATTCAGAACAGGAGCGGCTCAAGAATCCAGAAGCTAAGAAAGGCCGATGGTAGCAGGATAGAAACAAGAATAGAGATAGAAGAGGAACTTACCCAACACTTCTCTGAGATCCTTAGAGAAGATAGGGGTAACAGAAGGGAATATTTAGAAAGGATCACTCGTCTAATCCCCGGATCAGTAATAGGAGAGAATAACGAGATGTTGATCAAACTAGTGACCATGCAGGAGCTTGAAGAAGTTGTTAATCAGATGGCCTTAGGAAAATATCCAAGTCCTGACGGCTTCACCTCCAACTTCTTCCACTTCTTTTGGGATCTCATCAAAGAAGACGTTTTTGAAATCATAGCCGAATCTAGAGACAAGAAAGGGGTCCTAAAAGCTTTCAATGCAACCTTGCTCACGTTAATCCCCAAGGAAGCAGGAGCTGATAGTCCAGACAATTTTTTCTCGATTTCCCTCTGCAATGTAATTTACAAGATCATATCAAAAGTGATAGCTAACAAATTAAAACCCCTTCTCGCTAACCTTATCTGCCCTGAGCAATTGGGGTTCATGGAAGGACGACAGGTCCTGGACGGTGTCATCCTCATCCATGAGGTGATCCACTCTCTGAATATTTCCCAGAGGCCAGGTATGTTGATAAATCTATACATAGCAAAGGCCTTCGATAAACTAAGCGGGCAATTCATGGGGAAAATGCTAGAAGCCTACGGTTTCTATCCAGAGTGGATAGAATGGGTCATGAACCTAGTCACAACCCCATTCTTTAACATTCTTCTAAATGGATCCCCCACCTAAGTTTTCTAGGCAACCAGAGGTATTAGACAAGGAGATCCCCTCTCCCCCTTCCTTTTCATTCTAATGGCTGAAGGCTTCAGCCGTCTCATTAAGACTCAATCTAAGAACGGGGAGCTAAGGGGGATAAAAATCCATGAAGGGATGGAAGCCTAGACTCACCAACAATTCATGGATGACACCATGCTCATGGGGCACCCTTCAATCCAAGAAGCAAGAAGCTTCAAAAAATGCCTGACTCTCTTCGCCAAGGCTTCGAGCCTTGCTGTTAACCACAATAAATCCCAAATCTTCTTCATGAACATAGACAGAATCACTCAGAGAAACATCATTAGGAATTTTTTATTCATGAAAGGGACCATGCCCTCTAAATATATTAGAATCCCTCTGGGGATGGGGTGACTAAGGAAAGCTTCCTAGCAGGATCTACTCAGCAGAATTAAACAAAAGCTTTCTAGTTGGGTTCTTCGCCCTTTAAATCTGCCAAGTCGCTTGATTTTGGTAAAAGTGGTTATGCAGGAAATTCCCATATACCTTTTCTCGATCCTCTCAGCTCCTAAGTCATTTATGCAAAGTATTCGAGGTGTGCAAAGGAATTTCCTATGGGGCTGCAGAGAATAAAAAGCAAAATTTGCCTTGGTCAATTGGGTCGGTATCTATAAACCCAAGGATCGAGGGGGCTAGGGCTGAGAGATCTGGAACTCATGGCGGAGGTTTAGGGAGTGAAAATATGTTGGAGATGGGTTACCCACTCAGTGGAACCATGGGCACAACTATGGCACATCAAATATGCTCGGGACAGGACAAAACAACAATTGATTAGATTCAACGAGGAGCCGAATGGCTCCCCCATCTAGCAGAAATCCATAAGAGGATGACAACTGGTGCAAGACCATAGCTTTTGGGAGATAGGGGGGGAGGGGGATAGCAAAATTCTAGGACGATTCATGGAATAAGCTCCCCAAGCTTGGGACTTACCCAAGATGGTAGCTCATAAAGGAAAAAACTCTCGAAGAGGGCAAGGAAAGGGTGAATCAATGCTGGGCAAGTCGCAACCAAGAACGCCAGTGCGAGTGGGAATTCACAACCAAACCTGACCTGATGAGTGATGAGGATTGGGGATCCTTCCACGAGCATCTTCACATGAGATTCGTTAGAGTCAGGGAGGGCCCGGACATTTTAAGGTGGGGCTACAAGGAGAAAGGCATGTTTAGTATCAAGGAATCCTACAATCTCAAGATTGACTCGCATGAGGACAACGAAGTTATATGGAGAAAGGTCTAGACAGTGAACCCCTGGCCAAAAGTTGCCCTCTTCATTTGGTTAGTGATCAAAGTAAGAATTCTTACCAATGAAAACCTGCGGCGCCGAGGTATCCAGAGGACATCTCAGTGATGTCTGCTTTCAGGAGGAGGAAACCACGAGCCACCTCCTCGACCGCTGCCCCTTTGCTTCTACCCTATGGGATAAAGGATCTATTTGTTTCCAACAAAGTGACAGGAGGCATGGAAAACCGGCACAAAAGTTGTATGAATGAAGCCCGAAAGCCTTCAACAATCGAATTATTCAAACTGTCTGGGAATCTTTCCTAGGTATGGCCATGTGGTGCATTTGGAAAGAGAGAAATGATTGGATCTTCCGTGATAAGTGCAGCAACACAGACTCGGTCTGGACCATGGTGAGGAATAATTTGCTATCAACAATCCAAAGCATGCCATGGCAGGATCAAGATAAGGTAATCCCCCTAGAAGAAGCCCACGCAGCAGAGAAGTGGGGGCTTAACAAAACCCAAATGGCCAGTATGTGCAGATGGGAAAATATTTGCATGTCGTCCAGTCCATCCTCTTGGTATCCCCCCCCCCCACCCCATGTGTTTAAACTCAATTTCGATGGGGCCTCTAAAGGCAATCCTGGGCCGGAAGGCTTCAGGGGAATTTATAGGGATAATGGCAGAAGGATCCTTTTCATCACCCTTGGATCATTAGGATCAAACACCAACAACTTAGCTGAGCTAGAAAGTTTAATTCGAGGTTTCAAAGGTGTTGAGGCCTGGAAAATCGTAGGCAACAACAGCAAGGGATTCTCCCCAGTGAACGTTCCCAACTAGCCCATGACTGTTTGGTGTAGGGAATCCGTCCGATTTGCGGTTTGGCTACCATAGTTCAAGTAACAAACATAAAGGTTTTACCGGTTGCAGCCCGATCCACCATATATTTTTTTGTATTTTGACTTAAAGGATGATATGCAAGTGCCTACTTAACATGCAGATTGATAAAGAATGCAAGGAGTATTCACAATGTGATGCGCAGGTTCTTACCTCTCGTCTTAAACTCCCAAGCATCTAAATCACACACATTGCAGGAAAATAAATACTAACTAGGCTATCTCTAGAGAGCTAGGTATTAATTCATGATAATGCAATATTGTCCATGTGTTATGGCAAATCACAGATAGTTGTTCTTATAACCAAAACATATAAACATGAATAAAGTATACATGACAAGATAGCTCATCAACAATTAAAAATCCCATTACTCATAGTGGAAAACATCACAAAATATACTAGAGAACATTCAGGCAAGAACATAGGTTCAGAAAGTTAGAACGCTCTCACAGTTAATGAAACATAGTCGAAAATGAAATAGTTCCCATTCAACATCATTCATTTTATCCCATTGAGACATTCCACATAGCACCTTCTCCAACAGGCAAAATTTGCAATTTCCTATTGTAAAACGAAGTAGTTCCTCTTACAAACAATAGTTCACAAGTTTTTCCAGGGAAAAAGCCCCTTGTAAATTTTAACTTTCCTATATTTAAACCAAATCAGCTAACCTCTTGGGTTGCCCCAACCGTGTGACCTTTGGGTTCCTCCAAATCGTTTAATATCCCCATTCTTGTCTTTTCTGTGAGTACTCATGATTTACTTCATGCGTTATGTTTTTAGAGTACTCAACAAAGCGGGATTCGCTTGGTAACTGGCAGATCTTTCCAAGCCTGGGCTTTTGTCGCCATTGATTCTGCTTTGTCTTTCGTTTGCTCTCCTTGAGATCCCGTTGGTTTCGGTACAAACTTTGCCTAACACTGTCCAGCCATTTTTTGCTACTTTGTCTCCCCGCTATGCCTTCTTGCAGTAGTAATTTATAAAAATCTCTTGAGTTCATCTGTAATTAAACGACATGTATCATTAATCAGGACTCCATTTTTAATAAAACCAAACTATATCAACAAATGACTAGTCATCAAAAGAGGCCCTATACTGTCATGAAAACCTTAACAAGCGCCAGGACCACTGTCTCGTCCACAAGGGTTTAAAATTGACGAAACGACGGGGAGAGAAAACTTATCGACGGCATAAAACACTAAAACCTCAACCACGATAGTCTTACTCACAGCCGCGTCGGCGAATCTCCAACAGGAAACGGGATCCGTGAGACCGTTAAGTTTATCAGAGTTGGAAAAACTAGACTCAAATTCTAGGTGAAAAAGTCCCAGTCGGCGAGCGGAAGGACATCAACGTTGGACACTCAGTGCGTTACACAGCCAAGGGCGGAGGAGGAAATACTATGGCCTCCGATCCAACACAAAGTGACAAAGACCCGACAAAGCATCGGCGGGCAGAGTGGTTGTATGCCGGATACTTACTTTGTTTGGGAGCCGCAAGGGTGGAAGACAAACAGACTAACTCCTCCGATAATATAAACAAGTTAAACGATATGAAGCGGCCACAAAGGAGTCACGATTCTTCCGCAGAATAATCATTGTTTAATTTTCGCGACGGAGGCTTCCCAAGGAAACATGGCTCCGATTACGTTGTTAAATTGGCCTTCGGAACAGTGGTTAGCACGAGAAATAAGTTCCTGAGAGGAAATCGCAACTCGAAAGGTAACAAAACAAACTCTAAACTCTGCGACCCACAGTAATTTCAAACATAAGCGATTTTTTTGAAAATAGGAAGAGAGTTAACCTCAACATAGTCCGAAATTAAAGCACGACAAAAGAGTTCATGGATCCAAACGATTCAAAGCAACGCTAAAATTAATAAGGGGGGTCCAAAATTTGAAAATTTGGGGAAAACAGTTGCGGCTGCAACAATTGGTGACTACCTGGTGAACCTAGATCTCTGGATGATTATTCCTTGAGTGACAGACTGTTTAACAACAAACGAACCTATTGAATTCTTCCAACTATCTAGATTTCTCAAATGGCAAATATATGTACCTTTAATCATTGATGATAGTCCGATTTGGGAGAGTGAAAACCAGGATTTTCAAGTCAAGATAACTCTTTTGAGGCCGAAAGATGAATTTCATTTGTTACCTCTGTCTTTGGGTAGTTTCCAGCTTGGACACCATAGGATTGTAGCATATGGTAAACAGAAATATTCATTTGTTCCTCATTCCCATGCCATTTTTTGCACTTTTCGTGCTTTTGAACTTTTGTACTTTTCATATGAGTCCTCCTACATGCCTTTCTTTCTGAATTTTGATTGAGGATACTCTATCCCTAGTGTCCTTTTGTGTGAGAGATGTATTCACGTTTCAGCTCACAGATGGACAGGAACTTTCGGCGATTTAGTACTTATATGGTTCAGCATTTGTTTTGATATATATTGCTTTCATGGAGCTTTCGAATCTTATCTGCCTTTTGGCATTCAATTCTTGGCATGGGATGATTTATATATAATATAATGTTTACCTTGCTTCTTTTCCATGGGCCCTTTGCTGTCACTCCCTAGGACATTTTAAATGTGACATGGATGGAGCCCCAAAATAGTATTCTAGACCCTTTGATTCTGGTTTATTTCACAGGGGTTAAGCAGGACTTCAATGCGTACATAGTTATTCGAGAAAACTGCTAAAATGGAAGAAGTTCTTTTAGATAAATAGTAATACACAGTCTTATACCCAAGAAATTTAATCATTCCAAAATTCCGATGTTCTCCATGCAACCGCGGGTTTTCCTCCTTTATTGAAATCAGTAGAATTTAAACTAAAACAAAACTGAACTACATAACTCAAAGAAGACAGCCAAGCCAGATTATTTATATACAAGATAGAAGAACACAAACAAAACTCAGGAAAAATAAGGTTTGAGAACTAAGCCATTTACTGGTAAGTTCTCTTCCCACCCTTGTAAATCTTGCAACTTATAAGTTGAAGGGCCAATTTTTTCCGCAATCTGGAAAGGACCTACCCACAACTGCTGGAATTTCGTGTGTTTTCATTTCTCATCATGGGGGTGGTCCCACTTGAGAACCAAATCTCCCACCTCAAAGTCTTTTGTTCCTGCCTTGTGTTTATCAAACCATCTTTTTACTACCTCTTGTTGTTGCTTAAAGCGCTCTCTGGTTTTAGTTCGAGACTCCTCTGCCTTCAGGAGATTATATATCCTCATTTACAAGACTTCATTATCTGATCCTCTAGATTCTTGAGCTATTATGGAAGAGGGTAGCGTGATATTGGGGGGTAGAATGGCCTCTTTACCATACACAAGGGTATACGGAGACACTCCTATTGAAGATTTGGGGGTGACTCTATCAGCCCAAAGGGCGTTTGGTAATGCTGAGTGCCAACTCCTCTGATTTTCTATCACAGTCTTCTTTAAATTCCTAATCAGGTTCTTGTTTGTAGATCTGGCCAAGCCATTTCCCTATGGATAGTAATTAGCAGAGTAATGCAGCTTTATTCCTTTCTCGTGAGCAAAAGCAGTTAATTTAATCGATGAAAAGTAAGTAGCATTATCAAAAACTAAAGAAATTGGAACTCCAAACCTGGTCATAATATGGTCTTGCAAGAAGTCTATGACCGCATCCTCATTTATTTTGCGCAACGGAATGGCTTCGACCCAGCGAGTGAAGTAGTCGGTTGCCGTCAGAATATATTTGTGTTGCAGAGAATAATTCAGCTTTATCTCCCCAATAATATCCAACCCCCATTGCTCAAACGGCTCCGCGATCATCACAGGCTTCAATGGTCCTGCTGCTTTAGCTTGTCTTCCACTACACCTTTGACATATGTCGCATTTTCTGACATGGGCATGTGTGTCCTTAAAAAGTGTGGGCCAATAGTATCCAACTCTGAGAATTTTGTGGGCCGTAGTATCTCCAGAAAAATGTCCCCCAACCGGCCCGTCATGCAAATCTGTCATTACCTTCTTCGCATCTTCTTTCTCTAAGCATCTAAGAAGAACTCCGTCATAATTTTTTTTGAATAATATTCCTTCAATAATTTGATAGGAGGCTGATTTAAGACGCAATGCTCTTCTTTTCTTAGAATTCCAATGTTCTGGCAACGATCCTATCTGAAGGTAATGCACAAGGTCTCGATACCAAGATTCTGGGGCTGTGAAAAGAGGACATACATCCATCAAATGTAATTCAGCCTCATCTTCCCAGGCATGTTCTTCATTGTTCCTATTTTCAGTCATTAGTCTGCACAACCCTTTCCCTTTAACTATAGAAGCTGGCTTGAACTCGAGGTCATATTCCTGAAGAGCTGTTACCCAATTACCCCTTCTTTCTCCTAAATCCTTCTGTACAAACAGAGACCTCACAGCTGGGTGTGGGACGATTACTTTGGTTCAGTTTTTTAGTATGTAGGGCCTGAATTGTTTCACTGCTTTGAACACTGCATAAGCTTGTTTATCTATAGCCGGGTAATTTAATTTGGCCCCTTGAAAACCAGTGCTCATAAAAGATATGGGGAATTCATCTCCCCCGTCTTCCTTCTGAGTAAGCATAGCTGCTGGCGAATCATCAGATGCGAAAGTGTAAAGAATAAAATCTTTATCGAAATCTGGGCATTTGAGGGAGGGTGCGTGCGCAACAGCGGTTTTAATCTTGCTGAATGCATTCTTCTCAACCTCATTCCACTTGAATTGTACACTTTGCTTTACCATTTGCTGCAAAGGTTTAACAATTTGAGCGAAATCTGGCACAAACCTTCACACGAAGTTTATTGTCCCCATAAATGATTGCATGCCCTTTTTATTATGGGGCAAGGGAATCTGTTCAATGGATTTGATCCTTTCTGGGTCTATGGAGATTCCCTTCTTTGAAACTACGTGACCCAGCAACTTACCCTCCCTAACAGTGAACACGCACTTCTTGGGGTTGTGTGAGATACCATATTTTCAGCAGCGTTCAAAAATCTAGTTTAGATGAAACGCGTGTTCTTCTCTCCTCTTTGAGAATATCGTGATGTCATTGAGGTACACTACAGCACTGTGGCCAATCAAACCACGGAAAGCTATGTCCATAGCCCTCTGGAACGTAGCTCCAGCATTTATAAGCCCAAAGGGCATTCTTCTGTAAGTGAAAGTTCCTCACCTGGTCCTGAATGTTGTTTTCAATCTGTCTTCTTCGGCTACTAATACTTGATTGTATCCTGAGAATCCGTCTAATAAAGAAAATAGTTCAGAACCTGAGACCATTTGTAGTAGTTTCTCCATGGGTGGAACAGGATAATTGTCTTTATCCGAAGCGCGATTTAAGTTTCTGAAATCCACACATAGCCTGATTTCTCCAGATTTTTTCCTCACTGGTACCAGATTTGAGACCCATTTCGAGTGTCTAACCTTAAAAATGATTCTAGCATCCAATAATTTCTTAACTTCACTCTGGATTAGAGGTTCCAATTTTGGGTGCATTTTCCTTAAAGGTTGCTGATAAGGTTTGACTCCAGATTTGATGGGGATAACATGTTGGATGATAGTGGTGTCATAAGTCTTCAGATCTTCGTATGTCCAGGTGAAAACATCTTTTATTGATTAAAAAGACCGATGAACTTATTTCTTTCCGCTGGTGAACAACATTTTCCAAGATTCACATATTTAGGCTTTGTCTCAGTCCCTAAATTTATCAATTCGAACTGTAGAGATGAGCTGTGAGTCTTCACGTTCATTGGTTTTCTAAATTTTTCATTTAAATCAAACATCCGTTCTAAGGTTCTGACTCCTTTAGGGATGAAATTATCAAATTTTATCTCAGCCTGATGTTCTTCATCATCAATAATCGCCCCTTTAAATACCTCGTCATTCGTTAAGCATTCTATAATCTGTTGATCGTCGTCGAACACTCGTAGGTTGGTAATCATATCTGGAACCGAGGGCCTGAAAAGCAATTCAACGGAGCACCGATTATTAGAGGGCACAAGCCTAGCAGCTGATGTGGCCAACAAGTCAGCTACTGCATTCTTAAGTCTTGGAATTGATATAATATTAAATGAGTTAAAACATTTGAGTAAATCCCATACCTCATTTTGATAAGCTTTTAAGTGAGGAGAAATGCAATGTATTTGATTCCAAATTTGTTTTACAATTATTTCAGAATCTCCAAAAACTTTCAGATTATTTGCCTTTAATTCAATTGCTTTCCTTAAACCGTGAACCAACACTTCATATTCAGCTGTGTTATTTGTACATTCAAACTCTAACCTACATGAAAGAAAATGTTTGTTCTTCTTGGGGTTTATCAGGACACAGTCCGCTCCTGACCCTTCGAACGTTTTAGATCCATCAAAAAAAAGTGTCCAGAAATCGCTAACTACTGTACAGGAATCTACTTCTACTGCTAAGTTTACTATTTTACAATCGATTTCGTCAGCCTGTGAAAACCGAAGGAGATCAGGCTGAGCGTCTGATGTGTCACTAGCTTCTTCTGCTTGGTAATTTCCTGGTTCTAACTCAATAAAGTAATTTCCCAAAATAGAATCCACTGGTTCGTTTTTTTCCTCAAATTGAGTAACATTGTATTTCATATGGGGCTCCCTCAAAATTTTGATTTGATTCGGGCTTCCTTTATACGGCAGCCACAGATGTGACCAGTCTGAGGCAAAATATTCATTTAGCTTTGTCGACCAATCCCTGCTCAGAACGAGCCCATAAGCTTCTGGTATGTTAGCCACCAAAATATCAATAAATTGACACACCTTATCATTTGAAGACAAGCGGATTAGAACATCCTCCATTTCCCCAATTACCTTCACATTCATTCTATCCAACTGAACAATCCTCCAGGTGGATGGCTTAGGCTGCCCATTTATCTTTTTGCAGACCGACAGTGGCATGACATTAACCGATGCCCCTGAGTCTACGAGGCAATTATGTACATTGTGGTTAAAAATTTCAAAAGTGAGGAGGAAAGGTAGATTCTTGTTCTTAGGCTTACTTCATATGCTTGCTTCCCCAATTTCTTCTTCTTCCTCGGGTTGATTGTCATTGGGCAGCCCCTCCTCTGATGCTTCGAGCGCTTTCAATAGATTTTCTTTCTGCTGTGGCACCTTACACATTCCAAATAGTGAGATATTCGCCCTCACCTTCTTTATATCTTCCACAATGTCATATTCCATCTCAGGTTCGGTGGGATTTGGTTTACCATTATTTATTTTTTCTTCATTGGGCTCGGCAAACACGTTAGTCTGTCTAGGATTTTGACTGGTGATGGTAAATTCTGGGATTTTATTAGCTGAGGAATTATTTTGAAATTTCTTAACATTCCTTTGAAGCCTTTTAATCTTTGGGAGTATGAGACTGTTTTCTTTAGCCAACCCTTGGCTTCTTGTTGTTACATTTGTTTCCAGGTTGTCCTCGTATCCCACAACCTTTTCCTCCTTGGCGTCAAACAATGAAACACAATCCCATAAAACCATGGTCTCATCCTCTTGCTCTTTTGTTGATGAATTATTGTTTTTTCTTTCTTCGTCTTCATTTTTTGTTAACTTAGAATCCAACAGCTGATTCATAACCAACGTCATTGAGTTTATCCATTAAGGACAATTCTTCTTAGAGTGAGGTTGTTAGTGGAAGGTGCAAAAATTGTCCATTCCTACCTCTGTTAAATTCATAGATGCCGAATTTTTCGGGGGGGGCTGGGATTGATTGTTATCTTCCCTTTTATTGTAATAAGGCTTGTAGAAATTTTGGGTTTCCTTCTCCTTTTCCAAGTCTATGATTATGTTAGAAATCTTCTGCATCATTTTTGCCAATCCATCTGGTGACTGCTCTTCCTTAGGCTTGGTAAACAACAAATATTTCCTCCCCACATTTTTCTCTTCTGACCGTTCGGGATAATCTTCGATGCCTTCCCTTTCAGCCTCTACTTTCTCCGCCTCCTCATAGGTCTTTGCCAGAGTAGGCTTGGCCTTCATTTTGGAAAACATGGCCAACTCGGGTCCTAGAGCCGAGGTATAATACTCAATCAGGACTTTATCCGAAGGTTTGTCAGCTTCAGAAAAAATCTTAAGATATGCTGCAAATATTTGGGTGAAACTGTGCACCTTCTCCTTTCTTTTTTTCTTTAAGGCGCATAGTCCTTTCATGAGAGCTGCATGAGTTTTTTGGGTCGCATACTTACTTCTAAAAATCCTCTCAAAGGTATCCCAATCAAGGATAGAATTTGTAGGCAAACCAAAGTACCACGATGTTGCAGCTCCTTTGAGGGTGTGTGGGAAAAGTCTGCAAACTACATCCTCACACTCCACAGCCCTTAACCCTTCTATTGCCAAATAGAAACTTTGCAAATGGTCGTCTACTAGTATCTTCTCATTAGAGTCAAATTTGGGCAGCATCTTTTCAAAAGATTGAGGTAAATCATGCAAAGGAGGTGTTAGGTTTAAAGGTGATCTGGATTTCCAGGCAGGTGGTGGATTCGGTGGGTTGGGTGGTTGATTTGCATTTACGCCTGCCATGAGTCTGGGTGGAGAGTGAGGGGGTGAGCGAATAGGAGTGTGAACAGGAGAACTATGAGGTGTATCCGGGCCTACTTGATTCAAAGGCTGTACAACTTCCTGTAAGGTTGTTTCTACAAGTTCTTCCCAATCCCCAACCAGCACTGAGTCTTCCAATATAGGACAATCTTTCCTTTTATATTCTCTTCTGGGCAATTCAGGGATAATTGGCAATCCTCCAATCTTCTTCATGTAAGCCCTAGTGTGTCTTCTCAGATCATTAACAACTTTGTTGTCGACAGAATACAAATTTTCTCTACCCCCTTCTTCCGGAATTGGATTATGAAACACATTGCTTTCTAAACTGTTACCGGTGGAATAGTGTTGGGAAAACGGGTTTCCTCGGCCATCCATGCACTAGCGGCCCTCCTTCTAGCGCCAAAAATTATTGAGGCCTGGAAAATCACAGGCAACAACAGCAAGGGATTCTCCCCAGTGAACATTCCCAACTAGCCCGTGACTGTTTGGTGTAGGGAATCCATCCAATTTGCGGTCCGGCTACCGTAGGTCAAGTAACAAACATAAAGGTTTTACCGGTTGCAGCCCGATCCACTGTATATATTTTTGTATTTTGACTTAAAGGATGATATGCAAGTGCCTACTTAACATGCAGATTGATAAAGAATGCAAGGAGTATTCACAATGTGATGCGCATGTTCTTACCTCTAGTCTTAAACTCCCAAGCATCTAAATCACACACATTGCAGGAAAATAAATACTAACTAGGCTATCTCTAGAGAGCTAGGTATTAATTCATGAGTAATGCAATACTATCCACGTGTTATGGCAAATCACATATAGTTGTTCTTATAACCAAAACATATAAACATGAATAAAGTATACATGACAAGATAGCTCATCAACAATTAAAAATCCCATTACTCATAGTGGAAAACATCACAGAATATACTAGAGAACATTCCGGCAAGAACATAGGTTTAGAAAGTTAGAACGCTCTCATAGTTAATGAAACATAGTCGAAAATGAAATAGTTCCCATTCAACATCGTTCTTTTTATCCCATTGAGACGTTCCACATAGCACCTTCTCCAACAAGCAAAATTTGCAATTTCTTATTGTAAAACGAAGTAGTTCCTCTTACAGACAATAGTTCACAAGTTTTTCCAGGGAAAAAGCCCCTTGTAAATTTTAACTTTCCTATATTTAAACCAAATCAGCTAACCGCTTGGGCTGCCCCAACCGTGTGACCTTTGGGTTCCTCCAAATCGTTTAATATCCCCATTCTTGTCTTTTCTGTGAGTACTCATGATTTACTTCATGCGTTACGTTTTTAGAGTACTCAACAAAGCGGGATCCCCTTGGTAACCGACAGATCTTTCCAAGCCTGGGATTTTGTCACCATTGATTCTATCTTGTCTTTCGTTTTCTCTCCTTGAGATCCCGTTGGTTTCAGTACAAACTCTGCCTAACACTGTCCAGCCGTTTTCTGCTACTTCGTCTCCCCGCTATGCCTTCTTGCAGTAGTAATTTATAAAAATCTCTTGAGTTCATCTGCAATTAAACGACATGTATCATTAATCAGGACTACATTTTTAATAAAACCAAACTGTATCAACAAACGACTAGTCATCAAAAGAGGCCCTATACTGTCATGAAAACCTTAACAAGCGTTAGGACCACTGTCTTGTCCACAAGGGTTTAAAACTGACGAAACGACGGGGAGAGAAAACTTATCGGCAGCCTAAAACACTAAAACCTCGACCGTGGTAGTCTTACTCACAGCCGTGTCAGCAGATCTCCAACAGGCAACGAGATCCGTGAGACCGTTAAGTTTATCGAAGTCGAAAAAGCTAGACTCGAATTCTAGGTGAAAAAGTCCCAGTCGGTGAGCGGAAGGACATCAACGTCGGACACTCAATGCGTTACATAGCTGCAAGGGCAGAGGAGGAAAGACTACGACCTCCGATCCAACACAAAGTGACGAAGACCCGACAAAGCATCGGCAGGCAGAGAGGTTGTATGCTGGATACTTAGTTTTTTTGGGAACCGCAAGGGCCGAAGATAAACAAACTAACTCCTCCGATAATATAAATAAGTTAAACGATACGAAGCGGCCGCAGAGGAGTCACGATTCTTCCACGGAAGAATCATTGTTTAATTTTCGTGACAGAGGCTTCCCAAGGAAACATGGCTCCGATTACGTTGTTAAATTAGCCTTCGGAACAGTGGTTAGCACGAGAAATAAGTTCCCAAGAGGAAATCGCAACTCGAAAGGTAACAAAACAAACTCTAAACTCTGTGACCCATATCAGTTTCAAACATAAGCGATTTTTTTGAAAACAGGAAGAGAATTAACCTCAACATAGTCCAAAATTAAAGCATGACAAAAGAGTTCATGGATCCAAACGATTCAAGGCAACGCTAAAATTAATAAGGGGGGTCCAAAATTTGAAAATTTGGGGAAAACAGTTGCGGCTGCAATAGAAGGCCTGATCAGAGGCTCTTACTTCCCAGCCATCATAGAAGGAGACTCCAAAATCCTGATTCAGATGGAAAAGCATTTGGCAAATGGGAAAAATTGTGCAAAGGTGGCAATGACCTGGTGCCTAGCTAGCAAATTGGATTCTTTAAAAACCATGTTGCATGTTCACTTGGACGTCTCCTTCAGCCATGTTAGAAGCTATGCCAACAAGGCAGCGGATCTTATTTCCAACACAGGCATTGTGGGGGACATGGGGCTTCGTCATGGTAGACTGGAGGAATTCAATGTAGAAGAATGGGCCCAGCAATGCGGGCAGGTGGCAGCAAGAGACATCGATGGTAGCCAGCAGATGGAACGCCTGAATGATGGTGTCGTGGGAAATGACAGGGGGCATGAGCATGCTGGGCCTCACGACCCGTAATGATACACAAAGCCACATGGCCAATTGGTCGGACCATGAGGTGGTCATCCTTCACTATCATTAAGGCTTGTGCTACAGGAATCAACGAGACAAGTAAGGAAGCTCAGGATCGACGAGAGGATTGGGTTATAATGGCCATTAATATTTCTTCGACAGGTGAAGGTAGGAGGGCACCAACATGTATGATTAACATGATGCAAAGGTGGTACTAGCCTGGGATAGTTATCATGGCCCCTCCTCCCTTTTATTTCAGGCCAAGCTCGTCACCTTGCACCCCCCATTGAAGAGTAGACTGTGTTCTCTACCCCCTCTTTCTGTTTTTATTTCCTTCAAAATATCTGTCTCCCCAAGCTGCTCTTTAGCTCCTTTCTCAGTGTGAGGCTCTCCTCCCTCTACCTTGCAATATGGCCCCAAAATGCTCCTTGCTAAGCGGCCATAGCTCTGGGGATGGCGCCAATAATCGAGACTGTAAAGGGAAGGGTAAAATGCCCTGCACAAATCCTATGACTAGGATGCAGCTTCAGGCCCAAGAAGCAATGGATTTCTACAAGGAACATGTCCTGCTAAGCGTTAGACTGGATGTGGAAAAGGTAGTGGGCGACCTGTGGCTAGAGGTTAAATCCTTATCCTCGACAGATCTGCACAAAGAGGTGGGGGAGTGGGTTCTTGACCCGGGCTCCACGATGGGAAGAGCTTCTGCCTATGACCGCATGCTAATGTTGTACTAGGTAAATATGCGTTTGGTTGGCCACTCCTCCATTGTGAGGGAGGACAAATCTGATGGGGATGTGGAACCTATAGCGGTATGGAAGGAGCACAATAGCGAATGCCACTTGACGCATAAGAAAATTGACGTGAGCATAGTGAAATTGAACATCCCCTTATATTCAATGGGAAGGAGGCCGGAGGAATTCACCTGTTCGAGAGTGAAGGGAAGCCATTGCTACAGCATGCTATGTGGCTGTCATGGTGTGGCAAGTTCCCAAGTAACTTCCCTTGTTCAAGATTCTGTTGCTAGTCCAAGATTGGATGCCAACCCCTAGGTTCCGACTTGACTCTTGTCTTTCTGCTATGTCCATAATTTTAAATAGTATGCAGTATATAAGGGAAGAGAATGATAATCTTTGGTTTCGCTGTTGGTCCTATTTTGGCCTTTTTGTGTTAGATTTTTATCATTCAATCTAGCATTATCTTAGGATCTTTAACTGAGAGAATAACATGCACAGCAATAAACACAAGAGACAAGAGACACAAAGAATTTTCCTTGGGGAAACCATAAAGGAGAAAACCATGCAACTTCCTTAGAGATAGAATCAGCATCGAAAGTAAAACCCGAAAACATAAATATGATCTCCCGACAGCAGTAGTCTCTCTCTCTCTCTTGTCCCAGCAACTTCTCTCTCACTCATGCGCCCCAGTGAGTGAGTGTGTGTGTGATAAATAGAGAGGTTCACTCTCTATTTATATTCTTGCATTCACTTAATGGCCACTTTAACATGTTGGCCTCACTTAACAATTACTTACTAGAGCTGAAATCTCTAGGAGAGTCTAATAACCCTAGTGCCCCACAACTGTCGAGACTTTAACCCTTGATTAATAGGAGGGTTACCCACAATTACTTTACATGACTTGTTTACATTATTGAATCTCTTGATAGGAACAACGAGGCATGACATGACTCAAATACATTACATACACTTCTCGGAATAAACATCGGGTTACAATACATAAGATATACAAGTGAATACATTCCAAAGTTACAATTACATCAACACTCCCCCTTAACTAGGAAGGTATTCTCTCGACACAATTTATCAGCACAAGTCTTCTTCTCTGTATGATCTGGATCATCATCTAGTCCTTGTCATCTTCAAGTCATCTTCATCTTGATCTAGATCATCACTCGATCTGGATCATCATCACTATATCTAGATCATCATCATTGGATCTGGATCATCACTGGATCTAGATCATCTCTGCTGGATCAACATCACTAGATCTGGATCATCACTAAATCTGGATCATCACCGCTGGATCATCATCACTGGATCTGGATCATCACTTGATCTTGGATCATCAATGGGTTATCATCATTGGTGCTATCTCTTGATTCTTCTCGTCACAGTAATTTCTGTAAAGCCATCCCTTTTTCATGTTGGTTGTAGGACTAGCCTCCATGTAGGTCTTCTTCAGCACTTATATCTGACCCTAAGTCATAATGGCCCGCCCAACACTTACATCTAACCTCATCTCATTAGAAAGGCACGCCCAACACTCACATCTGAACATGAGAGGAACACATCCACCATCATGTCAGAATGGCCCATCCCTTACATCTGAACATGGGAGGGCCCAGCCTACCCCCATGTCATAATGGCCCAGCCCTTACATCTGACCATGGGAGGGCCCAACCTGCCCCCACGTCAAAATGGCTCTCAGTCCTAGACTGAGGGTTCCTGGTAACTGATAAGGTGCCTCCATTCTCCCAGAGAATGGCATCATCCCTTACATCTGACCATTGGAGGGCCCAGCCTACCCCCATGTCAGAATGGCCCAGCCCTTACATCTGACCATGGAAGGAACCAATCCTCTCACCATGTCAGAATGGCTCATGGACTAATCACTTCCCCTTGGAGGGAACCTCGATCTGGAGAACACCAAGCTTCTCCCTTAAGTATTCAAACTTCACTCTGGCCAATGGCTTCGTCAACACATCAGCTATCTATTTGTCCGTCGCAACATACTGGAGCTTCACTGCTCCTCTCTACACCATATCCTTGATATAGTGATACTTGATCTTGATATGCTTCGACTTGTCATGGAACACCAGGTTCTCCGATAACTTCACACAACTCTGGTTGTCGCAATATATACAAGTAGCATCTAAATGGAGATCAAATAAATCAAACAGTATCTTCCTCAACCATACTGCCTCACAACTAGCTGAACAAGCTGCGACATACTTTGCTTCAGCTGTAATCAGTGCCACAAAGGATTGCTTCATGCTAAACCAAGAGATCACACATGATCCCATACTGAAGCAACACCCTAAAGTCCTCTTCCTATCGATGGCACTACCCGCCCAATCTGAATCAACATAACCCTCCAGGTTAATCTTTTGATTCACCTCATACTTGAGCTCATAATCAACTGTACCCCTTAGGTACCTTAGAATATGCTTTGCAGCAACCAAGTGAACATGTCTCGGATCTGTCAAGAACTGGCTCAAGGTGTTCGCAGCAAAGCAAATATTTGGTATCGTGTTCGTCAGGTACATCAAGGACCCAATCATCTGATGATACATCATAGCATCAACTGCTTCTGATGAAGCATCACTCAATAGCTTCAGGTTTGATGCCTTAGGTGTGGTCATGGCCTTGCAATCCATCATCCCGAACCTCTTCAGGATCTCTACCATATACTTCCCTTGTCCTAGGGAAATGCCATTTGCATTCTGCTACACCTCCATGCCTAGAAAATAGTGCATCATACCCAAGTCCTTCATTTCAAACTTGGCAACAAGTCTCCTTTTTGCAACTTTAATGAGTTCCTCTTTTCTGCCAGGAACAAGTCATCGACATATAACAGGAGCATCACTAGTCTTTCGCCTTCAACCTTGAAGCAAAGGTTGGAATCTGCTTTACTCTCAGTAAGGCCTAGAGTCATTAGTAATCTAGTCATCCTGTCGTACCATGTCGAACCTCAGGATCTTCTGTAGTTACTCCCTTTGAAGCGAAGCATCATTCTCCCTCTGTCTTTCGTACTCTATGCACTGAAACATTCTGTACCGGAGTGACAAGTAGCTTCCTTTACTACTAATATTCCATGTATCCATCTAGAGTCACTGGATATCAAGATCCTCCATCTTGAACCTTTTCAAAAGTTCTTGTCACACCCATCTGTGAGCATGTCATCCTCTATAGGCTTTCATCTTCAACCTTGTAGCAAAGGCTAAGATCTTCATCAAGCTCATCATGTATGTGTTATCCCATGGGTGTCTTCTGAGCTCATACATGGTATTCTTTAATTTTCACACATGATTCTTCCTGTCATGTGTCTCAACTCCCACTAGCTGCAAATGCCTCTTCGTAGTCTATGCCTTCTTTTCGTGAGAAGCCTCATGCTACGAATCTTGCCTTGTATCCCACGATGTTTCCATCTACTGCATGATGGAACTACAAACTTCCCTTCACGTATCGATACTGCATCCTAGACATCATTCTTCTTGAACTGGTCTTTCCTTTCTTCTTGGTTACTTCTTCATAGCTGGAAGGTTATGCATTAATGATGTCACTGCATTTGTCATATTATTCTTCATCTTGAATTGTCGTTGCTTGTTCTTCAGAACAAGTCTCATCCTTCTTTGCTTGTAGGCGATTTTACGCGATCTTTCCTACAAGTCAAATGCATTAGTTGTATGGTTAGAAACATTTCATAAGGTATATTCATAATGAAAAATTATTTTTCATCAAGATATATGATTATGCAACTATTTTAGCCAATACAACATTCATCCATATCTCACAGAAACTTTCTAGATGCCTTCCATCTCTACCAGGACAACATTGAGATTGTGCACTAATCCAATATGTCAGCAAAGAGGTTTCATTCTAGATAAGTAGTAATGGAGAGTTGTATAGCATGATGAGCTACTTACCCATCACATGTATATTAGTAGTATACTGTCATTAATGCAAACATTCTATCATGCATAATAGATCAACTGAATATAAACAAATGCATAGCAAAACAATATGACAATTGAATACTTATCTTTATTTGTTTCGTGGGTAGACTCCTTCTTGAGCCTTCAGCTTCATCATCTTCTTGATTCATAATAGCATCATTTCTTATCCAAATGCTAAGATGGACAAGAGTTTCTTCAAGATTTGAGTTCTTCATATTCCTCATCGCTTGAGAGATATTCTTTGGATGGTGAGAGCTTGATCTTCCCATCTTCTTTTCTCTTACTATGAATTGAGCACCTTCTTGTGTGTGCTCTTCCCACAGTCTTTCTGAAAGTAATCACTTCCTTGTGGCACACATTCCTTGAATGAATGAATCCCATGATCCTGGGAGGTCATTCAAGGTGGTTATCACAAATTCTTCATTCTCCACTTCTTCTTCTACCGATTCAAGTTGTTCTTTGATTTGAGAGACCCTTGTAAAGTATGACTGTATGGTCTCTGCATTCTGGATCTTCACATTCTTCAATTGTTTTCTCAAAGTCATATTTCGATGTATGTTCTTCCGTTCAAATAGCTTGGTCAAGGAATCAAACATATCTTTCAGTGTCTTTAGGGAAGACACTTGTGGTCTAAGGTGATCCGTGATTGAATCAGCAATGATCTTCTCGGCCTTGACCAAGTTCTTCTAGTGTAAGGCTTTTAGCCTCATCTCCCTCTGGAACTGGAACCTCTCTACTTATGTAGGTGTCCAATTCATTTCCTTCAAGAACTAGTGAGATCCTATACTTCCATGCTTGGAAGTTGTCAACTTCACCAAGATTATCATCAAGCTGATGTGATAGATCACTTTGAAATGAGAACCTCAAATGTAAATAGCAAAAGATTAGATCTTACCGATTTGAGGTGTCCATCTTGGTTCCGGAGCTGGCTGATCTAGGGTTTGTCAGAGAAACCCTAAATTTCAAAACTTGGAATCTTTTAGATATAATTAGATATAAATATATACCTCTTCAAGTTGAGTTGTCCAATGTACTCCTTTTCTGAAAACAGTGGAGGGAAATTCCCGGAACAGGAAGCCCTAGTTTTCCAATTTCTTCTACAGAAATACTTGATACTATTTCTATGGTATATTTGAAATTAGTACTCCTATATGTTTGAAACTTTTCACTAAGGTAGCCTCACCTATCCCTAATCCAACACCACACGTTTCATCAGAATTGGTTTCACCAATTGGGACTTATGAGCGTTTTCCCAAGGTGACCTGTTTTAGGACTGTTCAGCATAGCGAAGTTGTATGGACTTCCACGTGTCACTATTTCAACTTCAGGGTCTAAAACTTCTACCATAGAAAGTACAGTCTGTGCCCTTTATGTAACATCTTTATAAATTTCATTTGGACCTTTGTAGCCCGAGATATAGCAATTCTTCCGAGGTGTCCTGTTTAGGGATGAATCCTAGAAGAGGCTGGAACCCTAACTTGGAGGGATCATATCTCCTAGAATATAGCGAATATGAGGCTGAAATTTGGATACAGTGTAAATCAATATTTTATCTTCATCCTGTGAAAGTTTCAGCTCCTGATCCTTCTCCATTCCCGAGATATAGTGAATGTACCAAAACTTATTAGTTTTAGTATTTTAGGGTTTTTTCGGCCTGGAGTCAAACTAGGGTTTGACTTTCCCGTAGTTATACCCAACCAAAAATCTTGACCCAGGTCTCTAAACTTCGATTTTGATGAGGATATAAATCCTATGTTGGGCTCACTAAAAAATTCCTCTTCTGTAAGAAGCCCTAATTTCTCGCACCAAAAACTGAAAATGCCCAGAATCGAATTCTGCTTCGACAGAAAGATGCGCCCTTCAATGGAGAGTCAGCCTAGCATACTTTTGTTGATGGACTATGGAGAGAGACCCAAAAAGTAAGAAGCCCTAGATTTGGCAGCTACACAATGTCTTCTTCTCAGGTTAGCTCTGATACCATGTTAGATTTTTATCATTCAAGCTAGCATTATCTTAGGATCTTTAATTGAGAGAATAACATGCACAACAATAAACACAAGAGACAAGAGACACAAAGAATTTTCCTCAGGGAAACCATAAAGGAGAAAACCTTGCAAATTCCTTAGAGATAGAATTAGCACCGAAAATAAAACCCTAAAACATAAAGATGATCTCCTGACAACAGTAGCCTCTCTCTCTCTCTTGTCCCAGCAACTTCTCTCTCACTCATGCACCCCAGTGAGTGAGTGTGTGGGTGATAAATAGAGAGGCTCACTCTCTATTTATATTCTTTCGTTCACTTAATGTCCACTTTAACATGTCGGCCTCACTTAACAATTACTTACTAGAGCTAACATCTCTAGGAGAGTCTAATAACCCTAGTGCCCCACAACTGTGGGGACTTTAACCCTTGATCAATAGGAGGGTTACCCACAATGACTTTACATGACTTGTTTACATTATTGAATCTCCTGATAGGAACAATAGGGCATGACATGACTCAAATACATTACAGACACTTTTCGGAATAAACATTGGGGCACAATACATAAGATATACAAGTGAATACATTCCAAAGTTACAATTGCATCAACATTTTGTAATCGGGAATGATACTCTCTAGTTTCTCTATAATCGGGAAGGGAATGATACACTCTATTGGTCCTGTTTTGGTCATGTTTTGGCCTTTTTGTAATCGAGAAGGGAATGACACATTCTAGTTTCTCTGTAATCAGGTTGGAAATGGCAAATTATGTTTGTAAGGGGAAGTATAAAAAGAATTTGATGGCTTGGGCTAGATGGGGGATGAATTTTCATGTGGGTTTTTGGGAAGGATGCTCTGGTAAGGGGCTGGTCTTCTCTGGATGTCCTGCAATGGCAGTAATGTAATCTTGGCTTCAATAGTAATATAATGTTTTATTTATAAAAAAAATGTAAAACTTATGTGAAACTCTATGTTGGTCATGTTGTTGCTTATACTTAGCATTGAATTTCTACAAGAGATCGTGAACTTGTTGTTGGATGTGTTGGATCCACTCAAAATATGTGGATCTCCAATCATGATCAATTTGAGTATGGGAGGACTCGTGCCATGTGTAGGAAATGGGTAGTGCTACATCAATTGGAGCTAATGGTTGAAACCCCGCAAAAAAGGGTTGTGGTTATATAGTTGTGAAGGGATTTAGTGTAGCTATGTTGAACATAAGGAAGGCTCTCATCCCAAGTGTGGGGAAGTTTGGAGTTTTACATTTTTGGGATATGCACATTCATCATGTTGACTAACTCTATATTCCCATCGATTTATGGGTGGTAGGCAATCTATTCGGTTAGCTTAGTGTCCATCATCGACCATAGGATGACTAGAAGGTACTCAAGAACTTGTTTTATTGATCTAAAATAATGGTTTGTGGGAGGCCAAAATGAACCCAAACACACTCAAAGAAGAGCTTAGCAGTGGCGTCTTATGTGATGTTCTTCTTGCAAGGAGTTAAAATTGCCATCTTGGAGAAATAGTCAACAACCACAAATACACAGTCATTGTTGTGCTCGATTGAAGGAAATCCATACATGTAGTCCATTGGGACAGAGTCTGAGGGCCTATACAGGGTAGAAAATTTGGTTTACAATATTTTCTTCTTGATGGCAAGTTTAGCAATGGCACAATAAAATGTACATACCAACATCTTGTCGGATCTTTAGCTAGTAGAAGTACTTCTACAACACTGCGATTATCTTGTCAACGTCAAAGTGCCCTGCCACTTGGATGTAATGTGCCTCTCAAATCAACTTGTCTTGATCACTTGAAGGAACACAGAGGTGGTCAAGATGGTACAAAATTTCACCATGGAGATGAAAGTTTGAGATTTAAATTCCTACTTGCAATATCTAATAGGCAATAGAAAAAGTGATTATCAATGTCGTATAACTGGGACCACCCAGATGTCTCATGTCCACAAGAGTTGATCATGGTAGTCAACATATAAACTAGAGGTCATGTGAGGTAGTCTACAACATGATTGGTGTTTCTCTTCTTATACTTGATGTTCAAGTGGAATTTTTGTAGGTGTGTGGACCACTTATGATGGTAGTCATTCTGTAGCTTTCCCTAGGTATACATGACCTATAGGGGATTGTGATTAGTGTGGATGATGGTCTCCTTCCCTAGGAGGTACGATAGACTTACACGATGGAGTACATCCCCTTTTCATACGTGGGATACCTAGGAAATAAATCAGAGCATTTCACTATGATAGGCCATTGAATGCTGAGTGAGGACTACACCAATAACATTGTAAGAGGCATCTGTCTCAATCTCAAAAGGTTGTTGCAAATCTAGTACAGTAAGACATAGCACCAAGCAAAGGAATCATTCAGAAACTCAAAGGATTTTTATTCTGATGCACCCCAAGCAAACTTGCCTTTGGTTCCACTCTTGGTGACTTGGATTAAGGGCTAAGCGATATGAGAGAACCCCAACACAAACCTATGGTAAAATTTGGTGAGGTCCAAAAAGTTGTAGAGCTATGTTAAGTTGTCGGGGCTGGCCAATCATGAATGACATAGATATTAGTTGGGTCCACATGCACCCCATGGTCATCCATGATGTATCCCAAGAACTAAATCCTCTCCATGTTGAATGAGCATTTCTCCAAATTGGTATATAACTTGTGTTAATGTAAGGTACTAACGAACTGTTGAATGTGTCGCAAGTGTTCCACCCAAGTTCCGTTGAAGATGAGGATACCATCTAGATATATAGCCACAAAAGAGCTTGTGAATGGGCACACGATACCATCCATCATCCTCATAAATGTGGTTGAGGCATTAGTCAAGCCAAAAGGCATGACCAAACATTCAAAAAGGCCTTCTTTAGACTTGAAGGTCACCTTCCATACAAAAACCTACTCAATCAGACTTAGTGGTAACCTTAGTTCAAATCAATCTTACTAAAGAACTTGGCACCATCAAGATGGTAAAGAAGGTCATCAATAAAGGGGATTGGGTATCAATTATTGATGATGATTTTGTTTAGGTCTTTGTAATTAATACAGAGTCACCATGTCCCATCCTTCTTTTGCACCAACACAATTTGGCTCCCATAAGGTGAGGAGGTCAATCGAATGTGGCCTTTGAGCTCTTTAATTTGACACTTTATTTCTTCATTCTCCAAAAGAGAGCATCTATATATTGGAACATTAGGTAAAGGAGCACTAGGTAAAGGCTCAATTGAATGTGGCCTTTTTGGATGAGCTATTGAATTTGACACTCTATTTCCATGTTCTCCAAAAGAGAGCATCTATATACTGGGTCATTAGGTAAATGAGCACTAGGTATCGAATCAATTGAATGTTTAACCTAGCAATATATGTTAAGATTCCATATGCTAGCTAGCTATCATTAGTATACAATTTAATTTCACAACAATGTCATATGCAGGATCACTGAAAGAAACACAATCACAATAGACACAAATTTATCCTATGAAACCCTCTAGGGGAAGAAAACCCAACAAAACTTCCTCTATATAGATGTATCAAAAGTACAAAGATAAAACCCCAAATAGGTTCTACTTCTCCTTGAAGATCTCTCTCTCTCTCTCTCCTATGCTTTATACACAAGTGTGTTTGTATGTTTTAAATGAGGAACACACCTCCTCTATTTATTCTTTATCTTCCACTTGAATTTTTTCCTAACAGGTCAGCCCCAACAAACTTACTCGGTTGACTTCACATAGGAAGACACAAAACAATATAATATTATATTCTAGAGGGTTCTATTGACCTGGCTTACAACAGAGGTTTTGCCTCATGACTCTATGATGATCAAATACAATAGTAACATTTTGATGGAGGAATTAAATAACTTCGATAGATTACAACAATAAAATACATTTAGAATATTCCTTGAAGTTACAATATTTCAACAATCCCCCTTAACGAGAAGGGTATTCTACCGACAACAACAACAACAACTGTAGGAGAAAGGAGTGATATCATATTCAACAACATCAAGGAGATACATCTATACATCATTGGAAGTTTTCAACAATCATCAGCAACAGAAACAGTTACTGAAACATCTTCAACATCTTCAGTACGGGAACAACATCTTCTACAACACTGAGTCTTCATATTTGATCTTCATCTTCTTCAGCAATTGATTACTTAATCATCTGCAACAACAATTAATATTTTGATCAGTAACATCATCATCAACAACAACATAACCTGCAACCAACATGATCCAATTACGGGATGATCAAGCCCTATCACTTTAGAACATAAGCACAAGGATGATGCAATCCTACAACATAGAGACAAAAAGTCTGTGGATCCAATTACAAGATGATTGATCCCTATCACTTTAGGACATAAATCCAAGGATGATGCAATACTACTACCTCACGAAGACAAAATTCTACGGATCCAATTATGGGATGATCAATCCCTATCACATTAGGACATAAGTCTAAGGATGATGCAATCCCACCACCTCACAGAGACAAAATTTTGTGGATCCAATTACAGGATGATCAATCCCTATCACTTTATGATATAATTCCAAGGATGATGCAATCCTACTACTTCGTGGAGACAAAATTATACGAATCCAATTACAGGATGATCAATCCCTATCACTTTAGGACATAAGTCCAAGGATGATGCAATCCTACCACTTCACATAGAAAAAATTCTACGGATCCAATTAAGGGATGATCAACCCCTATCACTTTAGGACATAAGACCAAGGATGATGCAATACTACCACTTCACGGAGACAAAAGTATGTGGATAATTTTAGGACAGATGTCCAGGGATGATACAATCCCACTGCAACATCATCAACCTCCTCCACCTTTCGAGGAGGGTCTACAACATTATCATCATTGTTCCTCCTTACGAGGAAGGTCTATAACATCATCATCATTGTTACTCCTTACGATGAAGGTCCTTTCAAACCACACCAATCTTGTCATGGAATTATTCAAACTTTACTCGAGACAGAGGCTTGGTTAACACATCAACAACTTGTTCATTAGTACCCACATACTGGAGCTTTATAGCTCCCTTTTGTACCATATCCCATGTGTAAAAATATCTTATTTCTATGTGATTTGATTTGTCATGGAACATTGGGTTCTTCGTCATCTTCATACAACTCTGGTTGTCACATAGAATCAACATGGTATCCAACTCCACGTCAAATAGACTTGACATCAACTTTCGGAGCCATATGGATTCACAACTAGCAGAACAAGTTGCTATATACTCTGCTTCAGCTGTGCTGAGAGCAACACTGGATTTCTTCCTCCTATACCATGAGATCATGGTGGATCCTAGACAATAACATCCACTTGAGGTGCTCTTCATGTCTGAGGCACTTCTAGCCTAATCTGCATCTGTATAACCATACAATCTGTAGTCACGATCTCCAACATAGTATAGACCAAAGTCTATCGTACCTTTCAGGTACCTCATCACATGTTTTGCAACTATCAAGTGAACACATCTATGTTTATTTAGGTATTGACTCAGGGTGTTTACAACAAAGCATATATATGTCATGGTGTCCGTCAGATACATCAACAACCCAATAATCTATCTGTACTTAGTCACATCCACATACAACAATAATATGACATGTTCATCATCCATAACCTTAAAGTAAAGGTTAGGGTCATATTTACTTTAGGTAAATCCCAGGCTCATCAAGAAGCTATATATCCTTTCATACCAAGCTCTAGGAGCTTGCTTCAGTCCATACAGATCCTTCTTCAACTTACATACGTGAGTCCGCCTATCTTCAACTTCAAATCCTTGTGGTTGTTCTATGTACATTTCTTCCTCAATAACACTATTCAAGAAGGTTGTCTTCACATCCATCTGGTGTAAACTCCACTTCATCATGGATGCAAGTGCCATGATGTTTCTAATTGAAGTGTACCTAGCTACTAGCACAAATGTCTCTTCATAATCAATTCCCTCTTTATGAGAGAATCCTATAGCCACAAACCTTGCCTTGTATTTCTCAATACTTCCATTATTTGCATGCTTTATCTTGTAGATCCACTTGGAAGATACCACATTCTTGCCTTCTAGTTTGGGAACTATATCCCAAACGTCATTATTCATTATTGATTTGTATTCTTTCGTCATTGCTTCTATCCATTCTTTCTTTTGTACAACTTCTTCATAGCATGTAGATTCTTGATCTACAAGATCACACATCAAAGCTACATAACTATAAAATGGATTTAATCTCTTGCTTACTCTTGTGGAGCCTTCTGGAGCTCCATACTTCTGTGCTTCTTGTATAATTTCTCTTACCCAAGCAATATTTCTCTTTTGTGATTTGTTCATAGGGAGATTCTTGAGGTTCTAGCATATCATGGTCCTTTGATGTTTCATTTTCAGGGGAGGGCGCAACTTCTACATTTCTGGGAGGTACATCTTTTTGATATACTTCTTCATGCTATCACTTTCTAGATCTCTTGAGAGATGCTTCTTCGTAAAATGTTACATCCCTACTAATCTCCATGTGATGGAATCCTGGAATGTATATTCTAAAGGCTTTGTAGACTTCACAGTATCCAACAAATATTCCTTTCTTTCTGGAAGGATCCAACTTCGTTTGCTTTTCTTTTGGAATGTGAACATATACTGGGCAACCAAATATCTTGAGATGGCTCACTTCAGGCTTCTTTCCTGTGAACATTTCTTATAGAGTCTTAGATACAAGGGAACTATGTGAAAATGTATTATGTACATAAACTATTGTTCTTGTTGCTTCAACCCACAGATGCATATGAATATCTTGATCATGTATCATTGTCTTCACTGCTTCCATAATGGTCCTATTCTTTCCACAACACCATTCTATTGAGGATTGTAGGGAGTGGTTAGTTCCCTCTTGATTCCAACTTCTTTACAAAAGGATTCAAACTCTTTTGAAGTATATTCTTCACCATTGTTCACCTCGAGTGTCTTGATTCTTCTTTATGAATGAGTCTCTATCAAGGCTTTGAATTCCTTGAATTTTCTGAATACTTCACCCTTTGTTTTCAAGAAATATATCCATGTCTTTCTTGAATAGTAATCAATAAATGTAACATAATATTCATAACCACTCAAAGATGTGGAGGGCATTGGACCGCATACATTTGAATAAATTAATTCCAACGTACCTTTAGTCTCTGTTTCACTCTTCAGAAATGGATTCTTGATATTCTTTCCTCTTGCACGTCCTTTGCAAGTGCCTTCATGATCGATCTTCAAATATGGTAAACCTGTTACTACTTTGCTCACATGGGGTAGTACTTTTTATTTGATGTGAGCAATCCTCCTATGCCATAGTTCACTTGGGCTAGTGGTATCATGAACAAGGGTTGTTTCTGAATGTCCCTTAAGTTTATATGATCCTCCTTCTTCTTCACCAATGACAACTGCATCTTCAATTGATTTTCCTTTGGGCCACATAAGTATTTGTCCATCTAGAAATGCAACCCTATATCCTTTCTTATCTAATGTTGATATGGAAAGTAAGTTATTCTTCAAACCTAGAACATATAAGACTTCCTTCATCTTCATGGGGGTTCCATAATCAAGCTTGTAGGTTGCTTCACCAATACCTTTGATAGGATATTGATAGTCGTATCCTAATGATACTTTCTAAGGAAAGTTCTTCTATTCAAGTTTTGGTAGAGTTTTCTTTTGTCTTGTCATGTGCTTTGAAGCACCACTATTAATAAGCCATTTATCTTCTCTAGGTGTCATAGACCCAAAGAGTGCAGAGAATAATACATACTCTTCTTCATCTTCTTCTTTTGCTCGTTTTATTTGAGGTCCTTCTTCCTCCTCTTCTTCTTCTTCTTCAGCTAGGTGTGCATGATGTCTTTTGTTGTTCTTCTTGTATTATTCTTTCTTCAATGGACAATTTCTAGTAATGTGTCCTATCTTGTGACAATGGAAACATTGAAATTTGGAGTAGTCTTTCCTCTGATTGTTTCCTCTTGTCCTTTAGAACCTTTTGGGAGGTCGATACTCCTTGTGTCTTTCCTTCTTGAAGTTAGATTGACTTCTTCCTCTTATGGTATGGGTGTCTAGGGCTTGGTCATATTCTTTAAGTAGAGCTTCTTTATTGGCTACTCTAGCCTCCTCTTGGAAACAATCTTCCCATACAATGTCAAACTTTGTGCTTTCCTTTCTGGCACACATAGTTTGTATGAATGAATCCCAAGGTCTAGTGAGACCACTGAGAGAAGTCGTAACTAGTTCATCTTCATCAAGGGAGTCTCCAATGGATTCTAGTTTCTCCTTTAACTGGGAGACCCTTGTAAAGTAGTCTTGGATGGATTCTCCTTGGCTCATCTTGGTACTCTTCAATTGAGCTCTCAAATTCATCTTTATATTGATGTTCCTTCCTTCGTACATTCTGGATAGGTAATCATACATCTCCTTTGATGTCTCTTTGGATGACACTTGAGGAATAAAGTGATCTTTCATAGAATCAATAATGATCATCATTTCCCTAACTAGGTCCTTCTTGTGCTTCTCCTTAGCTTCATCCTCTCCAGGTTATGCAACTTCTCCTTTGATGCATTTGTTAAGATAATTCTCTCTAAGAATGAGACCAATCCTATGTTTCCATGCACATAAATTCTCTATGCCTTCTAGCTCATCCTCGAGCTTAGTGCTTGGGGCCATCTTATCTAGGAGGTCACTAAAAAAAGAAATTTATCAAAATGCAAAACTGACCTTACTAGGACATGCGCTTGATTGAGGCGAGTTGAATAGTACACTTGATTTCTGGAGATTCCAAATCTTCACCTCTCAAAATTGACTTGCGAGATTTTGATCTGCAGTTTTCTGGTCCAAAGCTAAATTAGGGTTTGACTTTCCTGGAGATCTACCCAATCAAAAATTTCGTTCCAAGGCTCAGTAGATGCGCTCCAGGGAGGCACAACTTTCTATTCATTCAGATCTCCAAAATTACAACAACTTTGACAAAAAAAAACCCAAATTTCTTGTCAGAGGGAGAGGAGAGAAAGTTTCACCTTGTGAAAGTTGTTTTATTCAACCTGGCTCTGATACCATGTTAAGATTCCATATTCTAGCTATATATCATTAGTATTCAATTCAATTTCACAACAATAGCATATGTAGGATCACTGAAAGAAACACAATCACAAGATAGACACAAATTTATCTTAGGAAACCCTATAGGGGAAGAAAACCCAACAAAAATTCCTCTATATATATGTATCAAAAGTACAAATATAAAACCCCAAACATGTGCTCCTTCTCCTTGTAGATATGTCTCTCTCTCTCACATATGCGCTATACACAAGTGTGTGTGTCTGTGTTTCAAGTGAGGAACATTGTGATCCCAAACTGATATTCTATGTATCTTTGCTACTAAGATGTTGTTCATATACTCAATGATGTGCGAAAAGCAATGATAAATAAGTGGATAGTACTCCATAGATATGTTGCATGCAAGGTGTGCTGAAATATAGCGTTTCTTTCCTCAGTTTGACGCTCGGCTACATGTGTGCCCTCTTAAGGAAGATAATGATGTTTTTGGAGGAGCAGGTGTCTAATACTGTTGAAACTTTGTCGGGATGTTGGTCTTAACCGATTAGAGAGAATGGTGGTTGCATGCAAAAGTTTTTCCCTCCATGAGGCACCTAGCAAATTGATTTTGCACTAGAGGATGACATCCCCCTTCTTCAACAAATATGATGTTGGATCCTCCGGATATGCAAACAATGACTTGACAATCACTCAGTAGAGTGTGGGTAGCCTAATGAGAAGGATAGTGATGACATGCATGAATAAAACCAAGATTCTATGTCCCAATGAATTACTCTGGAAATTTCCAGCTAAACCCTAGCTGTAAATATGAACCTGTAATAAATCTCTCTCTATATACTGGATTGTTGAAGATGAATAAATATGATGAATAACTAGTGACAAACCTGGATAATCTATCCTGAAGTGATTAGGGCAGATAGATTTCACTGCTGAAACCCCTTGTTAGATGTAGACCTTCGTCTCCATCCCCAACTTGTTGTTGCTGCACTTACAACTGCTACTCTAGAAACCAAACTCAATAATAATAATCATGGATATCTTATTTGGTCCAATAAGCCTTCTTAAATAGCTTAGCATGTAATTTTAGGGTTTGCGCTTTACTTTTGCATGCATGCAAATCTAATTTCTCATTGACTTTAAGACTGAAGAAATAAGGCCTGCATGCTCCGGATACTTTATGATATTAAATCTGATGTCCTTCTTTACTATATTGATGACTTAATAATATTGAATTGATGTTCCTTTATGCTCTTAGTGATATTAGTCCTTAGTTATTCCCTTTTCTTTAATACTCGCTCAAACCTATGGAAATAAAATAAGTTAACAGGTGTCTCTAGTGATTTAATTAAAAGAGGACATTACAGTCCTCCCCGCTCGAAATTGCTTCTCCTCAAGCAATCTCCAACCAATATACCGAATTACCTATCCCTTTCTCTTCTCGTCCATTTTTTACAACCAGTTTATTCCACTGTTGGGTGGCTCTTCTTTTTCTTCGAATTTATGTTTCTTCTCACCCATGCTCTGTATATCCACCTTGTATCTTCTTGGATACCTGTGAGGATTGAACATCCTAGATTTGGATCCTCATCCAAATTCCCTAGGGCACATCATACTTTTGTCTGGAGGTCTACCCGAAAATCCCTTTTCATACCATTGGTCCTTCCTTGAATTCTTATGTGTTGGAGTTGGCCATTTTCTCATGCGATTCTTGTCCTCATGCATGAATATGGTGGTCATCCCCTTTGTTGTGGCTAACCCTAAAGCTTCATTGGGCATTCCCATTAGAAATACCCTTTTCCCATTTGGTGCCAAGAACTCCATCTCTAATGTTTGGTAATTGGTTGAGTATTTCCCAATTGAGTACAACCATTGTACTCCCAAAACAATGGTTGTGTCTGGAACATCTACCACAAAAAAGTCATCCACCAATGTATAATTTTGAAGATGTACCTGTAACTGAGGTATCCTCTACGTGCATTTCATCCTGTGATTTCCATCCATGACAACGGTAAATCCCTCAAAGTCCTCAGTGGGAAATCTTTTCCTCTCTACCCAAGAGGCATCTATAAAGTTGTGGGTGGCCCCCCATCAATCAAATCAAAGGCACATTGTCAGTGGATACTTCCCATGATCCTAATAGTATGTAAGGTGGGGACTCCTATGAGGGTAGCAATAGATGCTCTCAATGGAAATTGTTCCAATTATGTACTATGTAGTTCTCCATCCAATTTCTGCTCCAATTCATCTTCCTCACTGCTACCTAAAACTACTTCGATGAGGTGTACCTTCCCTTTATCCATACATCTATGGACGGGTACCCAAGGTTCTTTGCAATTGAAACACAATTTATTCCTTCTCAAATATCGTTGTGTGTCCCTGTTCAACCATTCCCTCTATGGGATTATCCTTTCCTTGTTTTCTGGAAGATTGGTAGGTTTTTCCTTGTTTTTCGTAAAATTGGTAGGTTTTTGTGGAGGCTTGTTTTTTGGCACAGAATCTTGTCGGTATTGATTCCTACTAATAGCATATTGCAAAGAAATTGGCCTATAAGCCTTCACCCATCTGTAGAGTGGCTCGGATAGTGCCTCCATAAATAACATAATTAACCGATTCTCTGACACGTCAGATACCATAACTGTAACGCTATGGAATTCATATATGAATGCCTCTACACTGCCTGTCTACTTAAGTTGAGAAATATCCCTGAAATAAACCTCTGGGTCCTTCTTATCAAAGTGCTCCATGATCCTCTTTGTGAAGTCACTGTATGAAGTGATAGTGTTGTGACCCAAGGTCACCAGCTTGTGGTACCACCACTCATGTGCTTCCCAGTCTAAATGTAAAGTAGCCAACTTAATTGGATATGTCTCTGTCATGGGGTTAAGTTGGAAGTAGGTGTCCAACTTCTATACCAAAATTCATATTGAACAAGTGGATGTCCCATCAAAGTTTGGGATAGTTAGTTTTCCCAGTGTCCGTTGCAACTCAATTCTGATTAAATGCTCTACTAAACCCTCTTGGTATGTTCCTACTTTTCATATTGCAAAAATATGAGAAAATCACGGCTGAATGCAACTCATATCCCAAATCCCTATACTCCTGTAAATAAGCCCCAAATAGTTCACTAGGTTCTACTGGCATGATTGGTCCCGATACTGCATTCTCTAGAAACTAAGGCATAGTAGGTATAGATGGTTTATTGTATATGTGAGGCATGTTTTGCATATTAGTGTATTCATGTTTCATGCGACTACTGGTAGATCCTCTATCCATAGGTGATGGAGGTATACTACTATGAACCTGTTCTGGCTTAAGAGCCAACCTGTTTATGGCATGCAATACTTCTTTTTACCCTTTATCTAGGTCATTCAAGGCACTAACCAAGTTACGAAATTCCAACCTGTCTTCCTCTTCCCTTGTTCCCTTTCCTCTGTTAGAGTGTATACCTGTTGGGTCCATGTCTGAATTGGTATCCTCTAATTGAATATCCTCAAATTCCTACTCCTTAGTGTACCTACTCTTACTTCTTCTATAAGTTACAAACATATCTTCTTCTGGATTCATTTACTTTTCATGTTCAAGCCCACAGTTGGCAAGGAACATGCTCTGATACCACTGTAATATCCCAAACTGATATTCTATGGATCTTTGCTACTAAGTTGTCATTCATATACTCAATGATGTGCAAAAAACACTGATAAATAAGCTGATAGTACTCCAGAGATATGTTGCATGCAAGGTGTGCCTAAATACAGTGTTGTTTTACTTAGTTTGACGCCCAACTACATGTGTGCCCTCTTCAAGAAGATAATGATGTTTTAGGAGGAGGAGGTGTTTGATACCGCTAAAAATTTGTCGCGATGTTGGTCTTCACCGGCCAGAGAGAATGGTGGTTGCATGCAGAAGTTTTGCCCTCCCTGAGGCACCTAGCAAATTGTTTTGCACTAGAGGATGAAGTCCCCCTTCTTCTACAAATATGTTGCTGGCTCCTCCGGATATGCAAATAATGACTTGACAATCACTTATTAGAGTGTGGTTATTTGGCTGAGAAGGATAGTGATGACATGCATGAATAAAATTGAGATTCTATGTCCCAACTAATTACTCTGGAGATTTCCAACTAAACCCCAGCTGTAAATATGAACCTGCAATAAATCTTTCTTTGTATACTGGATTGCTAAAGATCAATGATACGATGAATAATTAGTGACAGACCTGGATGATCTATCCTAAAATGATTAGGGTATATATATTTCGCTGTCGAAACCCCTTATTAGCTGAAGACCTTTGTCTCCAACCCCAACTTGTTGTTGCTGCACCTACTGCTTCTGCTCTAGAAACCAAACTCAATAATAATAATCATGGATATCTTCTTTGGTCCAATAACCCTTCTTAAATAGCTTAGCATGTACTTTTAGGGTTTGCATGTCACTTTTAGGGTTTGTGCTTTTCTTTTGCATGCATGCAATTCTAATTTATTGTTGAATTCAAGACTGAAGAAATAAGGCCTGCATGCTCCGCATGCTTTATGATATTAACTATGATGGCCTTCTTTACTATACTGATGACTTAATAATATTGCATTGATGTTCCTTTCTTCTCCTAGTGACAATAGTCCTCGGTTATTCCCTTTTCTTTAATACCCACTCAAACCTATGGGAATAAAATAGGTTAACGGGTGTCTCTGGTGTTTAATTAAAAGAGGAAATTACAAACACAACTCCTCTATTTATACTCTATCTTCCACTTGAATTTTTCCCTAGCAGGTCGACCCTAACAAACTAACTAGGCCGACTTCATCCAGGAAGAAACAAAACAATATAATATTATATTCTAGAGGGTTCTATTGACCCAACTTACAATGGAGGTTTTACCTCATGACTCTATGATGACCAAATACAATAGTAACACCCCGACGGAGGAATAAAACATCTCTGATAGATTACAACAATAAAATACATTTAGAATATTCTTCGAAGTTTCAATATTTCAACAATGTAGAGGCACCCTTTAGGCAAAGAAAAAAAAACTTTGTATTCTTCTACAATCTTGTCCACTTGCTTCTATTGTTTAGAGAGACCTTGTGATGAGGCAATGGTGGTTGTAGTGAGCTTCTGTCCATCTTTTGACTGAACACTAAAGAGGATAGATTTCCTAGTATGAGAGATGACCTTTTGACATTTCTTTGTAGTGATCAAGGAATACATTAGTCAGGACTACCTCAGGTATCTTATAGAGTTGGCCTTCCAAATTAATAATGACACTACATTGCCTGGACTAATAAACAACATTTCCACATGTAGGGTTGTCCTAAAATAACATCACCAAATTTAAATGGGGCAACATCACACAATACCTCATCTTTGAAGGGATTGATGCCATAGGATATTTGGCATTACTGAATGATGTAGATGTCTCATCCCTGGATCAACCAACTGATGGTGTATGGTTGCGTGTGTGGCGTCATTGATAAATTCAACCTCTTGATGACCTAAATTAAGATCAGTTTCTTTTGGATACCACTATCAATAATGAAATGTAGCATATTTCGCTTCACCCACAATTGTGAATGGAGGAGGCACTCCCCTTCCTCTGGTTCCTTTGTCTCTTCTTGTTGGATATTTGTGGTTGTGATGGTGGCACTAAGTTCCACATCAATGATTTGTGTTCCCTTCTCTTGATGTTAATCAAAGTATGAGCCAGGTTTTGGCTCTAAGGATTTCATCTTGGACAAAAATGATTGTTTTGAGTAGCATTATTCAGTATTGTGCTAGGGTTTTTTGTGGAACTCACACCACTTGCCAGTGTCCTTCTTCGATTTCCTATTACCCTTCTTTACCTGTGGCTTGGCCTAGTTGTCGTGATTTTTGCCATCCTTGATCTATCCTTTGTTTTGTGTGTTAGGGACACCTTTACCAGGCTTCTACTATGATTGATTTGCAAACCCAAACTCCTTCTTATTCTTTTGCTTAAACTTTTGTTCGATCTTGACAACATACCATAAGCAGCTCCTAGTCAAGAGATGTCCATTGAAATCTATATCTATCTAGATGTATGTGTGTAGGCCACTGCAATACTTTAGGATGAAGTTCCCTTTAGAGTATCCGATACCCAACTTTGGGTGCAAGGTAAGGATTATATTGGTGAACTCCAACACCATATGGTCTCTCTCTTGGTGCAAAGTTGTCCATCTCATGTACTGGTCATCATGATTTCAGACATGGTATAATTCCTACTTGATGACATCGACAAAAGCTTCCCAAGTGGGTTATGTCCTATATATTTTAGGCTCATCTCCGACATGCCTCTTACAATAACCGTCTCACCAATATTTGACATGGGGGAGGGAATTAAAGAGTGCGAAAGGTGATCTCTTCGCTGTCGTTTTTTTTTTAACAGAGTAGTAACCCTCTAGATTATTTAACCATTTCTTCGAAGCATTTGTATATATATGGCCTTCAAATACGGGAATGACAAAGTTAACTTGCACCTTGAATGGAATCACACCTTCGAAATGGTTTCTCATTGAAGGTGCCACCATTGGAAGTCGTCCAACGATCTAGGAAAAATTATCCACCATCTCGCTCCTTTGTCGCACAAGGGATTCCTCAAGAAATAGTTTAATAGGATATCCCAGTCCATCATCTATCTTTTATTCTCCTACCATGCGAGGCTTCTTAGAGCAACGAGAGTGTTTGTCCTCAAGCTCAACGAGTTCAAGACCCAAATGTTGATATCTCGATCTTGTTGGGGACATGCACTAATACATAATGAGAGTAGATTGATATGATACCACTGCTCTACATTATTTAAAGAATGAAATAAAGGCAACAATATAAAATGGAAACACACACACTAATGTTTTGCAAAAAGCATAGTAGTATAGTAAAACCCAAATCCTATTAATGAATGGAATGGAGAACGCTGTAAACTACAAAGTAATACAAACTAGCTAAGATGGTGGTAGCTTATCTCTAAAGAGAGATGTGTTGTCTACACTCATTTACAAGAGTTTATTACAAAGAGATTGCAAAGGGCCTTCCATCACACGCATAAAGAGGAAAAAACCCTAACTTCCAAAAAGCTAACCCTAGGAGATGAAGAGGCAAAAGGGTTTGTGAGACCAGAGGTGGTTAGTCGATACATCAATTTCATGACGACACAAATTTTGCATATGATCTACATTAGGATGCTTGATAGCTCATTGAAAGACCTAGTCAAGAATTACAACTTTTGATTGGGGCCAAGGCATGACATGGCAACCTTTGGTCCCCCAATTGGCCAAAACACATCGTTTAGGGCTTCAAAACAATCTTGGAAGTTTGGGATATGAAAAGCTGTACAAAATTGCAAAGATGGAGAACCTACAGGTGGGTGGCCACCAATATCCACCTGGATCAACAACAAACTTGTCATTTTAGTGGTTTCCCATGAGAAATATGACCTATATTTGGAATAGACAATGACGCTCAACAATGAATGATTTCAACAATCCATCCAACCATCCATCACAACGAATCAATCATTCACTCTGGATGATGCCTTTGTCAATGCCATCACCTTATTAAGCTGGCACTTTCTTTTTGTTAATCAAAATTATTTATTGTTTCAAACCTTAATGACTTATACTTTGTTGCTCCTTCGTTAATAACAAGAACTACTTGTTCAAAATAAGTCGAACACACTGCATTGAAAGGGGTTCCACATGAAAGAAAATCTTGCTATTGTAAAAATCAATACCCATCTTACACTTTACATCAAACATTTCATAAATACAACCCATATTAACTCTCTTATATGAGGGGTGATAACATGTTTTGGAAGATTTTGAAGGCATGTGCTTATCAACAAAAGTCTCATCATCATATGACATTGGTTCACCTTCAAAGTCGTCATGAGGGTTTGAGATATTCTTCTTAAGTATTAAACCATCAACCCTTTTTTACCCCTTTGCGCCTCATGAACTTTATCGGTTAACCCAATACAAAATTCAACTTAATTTCTTAAAAATTTCATAAAATGAACTCTAATTCTTTTATAGATGGCTTTCCAATGCAAAGGATAAGTCTTATAATTAATTTCCAATGCCCTTGCACCTTCGAGCCTCTTTTCCCTCTTAATATATTTTCAAGATGCATAAAATTTTTAATGAAGTTATAAAAGATAAATTTAAATAAAAAATAAAAATTTAAAAGTAAAATTAAACAGCACATAATAATAGAAATGTTGAAAAAACACCTCAAATTTGAAAACCTAAACAATATATGGCATTAGACTCTTAATTTCTTCATTGTCGAATGTTGACCATAAACAAAGGAATCCCTTTAGAATAATTGACATAGAAAACCCTAAAAATCTTTTTCTTCTTCATCGGATGATATGCCTTTGCATGGTGTGAATGAAAACGATAAATGAAAGATTTTTTATTTTTATTTTTTTTTAGGGTTTATTGGTTTATAAATGAGCCAACAAGGAGTGCCTCAAGGTTTTTCCAACACCTTTTATTTTATTATAAAATTATGTTCTTTGGAAATGTATGTTTTAGCATAGTGAATTTCTTAGGTATGCACCCGAAAAATGACATAATGGTACTCGATCGTCCCGAAGGGTGAGGGTTCATGTGACACACAAAGGTACATCTAATAGAGGTATTGAGTACCTAGGATAATGTACCAATGCCTAGTGTACACATCGAGAGTTTATGTACCCAAGCTTAAGCTTACTTGTACATAACGAGACAACCATACAACATAGTTTAAACATTTCTTTTACAATAATTTAATCATTCAGCCACATGATGACACACATTGTGTGTGGGGTATTTGAAAGTAAGAAAAAACATACAAAATTAAGCTATGGATCTAGTATAGTTTTTATTGATACAGATTAGTAACCTCTTTGTATGTAAATAAAATTTGACTATTGTTAGTAGTATTGTTAGTAGTTTGCAGAGGGATATGTTTTTTTTTACATATGTTTTTAGGTTTTAAGGTAGTAAACTTATTTCATTATTTTAAAGGAAGATGAGATTTTAACCAATTAAAAGCAATTTAAGAGTATATTATAGGACAATGGTTAATATATCCTCAAGTAAACCAATATCCCTTGGTCATCACTACGATGACCTCTAACGACATCATTGCGTCAAAAAGCGCTATCTACAACTCAATATGAGAGAGAAGTGTAATTCTTGCTCAACATAGAGTTGACACTTGACAATTTAAAATAAAATAAAATATTAAGTAAATAAAATATTTACAATATGGCCCATAACCTAAAACCTAAATGTAGAGTCACTTCAATAAGATATTGAATAGATACAAAATTTACAATGTCAACCAAAATCTAAATTTCAAAACCAAAGAGATATATATTACAATTAATTAAAACAAACATAAAAAATATATATTCCAATTAATTAAAATTAAAAAAATCAATAAAACTTGGATGCTTCTTGCTATGCGAGAACCATCATTAAACCATGATTTATATGCTATCCGAAAACCATCATTAAACCATGATTTATATGTGAAGGATTTAAGTACATAATAATTTTTCTTTAAGAAATTAAGGGCTAGCCAGATAGCCACGTTGTCCCCCTTGGACTGAATATTTACATATAAAAAAGTAAATTTAAAAAAAAAATTAGACATCAAAAGATTTATCCCTCTCCACTTTTAATAAGTCCAAAATTAAAAATAAATCTATACTAATATACTTACAAGTAACTTATAAATCCACACTTGAAACCAAATACTATCCATAATTGGAGTTTAACCTCGTCAACCTACCATGTATTAAATACTTATAAAATATATTATTCATAAAATATAAAAAATATTAATTAATAATATTTTATACCAATGTTATAAATTAAAAATATAAAATGCCTTCAACCTGATTACAGGGGTTGTGAAATGCAGTTCACGAACGAAATCTTTTAACGGATTTATGCTGCGAATACTCGACTGTTAGCTATCGCATACATTTAATATCATCAATGGGCGGTGAGAATGGAGGAGCAGAAGGATACAAAGGTCATTCTTCCCGCTTGCAGTACTATATGTTCAGCGGCGAGAAAAAACACGTGTTTGTAGGGATTGCAATATTTGCTGCCGTTTTCAGTATTCCCTGGTACTACATGAATCGAGGTAACTTAATTTCTATCACCTCCTCATTTGCATATTTCCATTACTGTCCCTTTTACCTAGCCTTCTCAAATGCCGTTGGGATATTTTATCAAACATTTCACATGCATGCTGCCATTCTCATGTTTTTCGTCTCCTTAAAATGCTGCAACAAACAAGTATAGAGGACTTGCATTGCAAATCGCAGAATCGTTCATCTTAGGTGTTAGGTTTTTTGGGTTTCGGCTTATTCTCCCAAAATTGACCCCGACTTGCAGCCAGCCTCAGCCCTTATCGCCAAATCCCCATTCGAAATGAAACCTCAATAGGCGGCTTAAAATTCTGTCGACCTTTACCAGTGTACTAATACCCCGTTTGCATATACTACTATTTTTATGAATTAATTAAATTGAAAAACAATATCTGTGCTGTGAATCAACCACTTTGTCAGATATTCAACCACTTTGTTAGATATGCTGCCGGAAACATGAAATGCGAGTGAAACGAGAAACGAATTTACTGGGTTGGGGAGATAAGAAACGTGTGCACACCTCTTCTCCGAGCGTATATTGCGCATACAAAATTGATTGACAATATAATACCAAGGCAGTGTCAAGAAGGGAATGAGAACAAGAAACAGGATGGGAAATGGGTTTCCTGGACAAGTTTTTAGTAACGTAGTTTGTCGGAGTATATCTGTACCCAATTAATAAAGCACTTGGAGTAAACGTATTCATTTTCTGAAAGAGATAAATTTATAACTGTATTTAGGTATTTTATAAAGCAACTTGTGACTCGTGAGCACATTTGTGCCAATTTATTCTATCAAAGAGTGGGGATGGAAGCATTTCTGTGGAGCAACTTTGGTATATTCTTTCTGATGATGTTTGCTCCAGTCATTTGTCAATCCCAAAGACAATAATTTAGAGTTCTGCTCTCTTTTCCACAGCTGTCTTAAAGTCTCAGCGGCTTTCTAGCAGGCCCTCTACACAAAACTCATGTAGAGACAATCCGAACCAGAGGGTCTTTTCCTTGTGGCAAGGTCTGTGAGCACTGTCCCAGAAGGTGAGTAATTCTAATTTCACGTTGCTGTGCTTGTTTGTAAGAATCTACACCTAGGAGGTTAAAGTATTCACTTGAGAAACACCTTGATTCTGAACCAGACCAGTGCAGCTAATGCTATACTTTTCAGGAGGCCATTGCTCATCAGGCGTAACCCATCAATAACTAGGTTTCATCATAACAAGTCAGCATTGTACTTGGCGGGTGTGATTTTTATCACTCTAAAATAGTTGTCATTGACGCCCACCATTTGGTAAAATTTATCTCTTAGATAGTCCTTTTGTGTGTAATTTGTCATATCCTCATGGATCATGTTTTGACATTTATGGGATGTTGATTATATGATATATCTCAGTTCTTAGAGTATATACAGAAGTGTTACCTCTGTGTTATACAAGTTCAAGAGGACTATTGCGCGAGTTTCAGAGTTATCTTTCTCTTTGTTGTTTGCTAATGCTACTTTGAGCATATTTGGCTATGCTAAATAGCTTTGTATTAAGAAGTCACTTCAAGAAGTGCTAGTACCACTTACCAGCAAGGAATAATGAAACATTGACGGACCTAGTTGCAATAGAGATAAGGAAACATTGACTGACCTAGTTGCAATAGAGAAGCCATCAGATGTTAAAATTCAGATGTCAGAAAAATGAATTAATACAGATCCAATTGACATCCAAAATCAGAGAGTTGCTTGTATTGAAATAGTGTTGACCAATAAATCGTAGAAAGTTTCAAAAAACGAAGGTTCCAAGAATAAGGTTCAAAATTCAAGGATGCCTTATCATCCAAATCACAAGAGTCGTCGTGATCAACAACAAAATCAACATGAATATAGACAACAATATTCATACATACAAAAGAATCATTATGCCGAAGAAGGATAAAACTGACATAGTGTTTGGAAGCATAAAACAAGAAGTTATGTCCAGAGTCCAGACAACTATCCTAAAACAAAATAACACAAGGGAAGATGCTACTATGTTGAAGAGAAGCTCAAATTTAAAATCTTGTCAATTTCCAAGTTATAGAGGTCGTCACCATCCTATATTGTAGAAAATTGAGGTAGGTTGTCACACCCCCTTACAATTCGATACTTATGTTTAATGTTTTGAAGATCATATTGGCTCGTGTTGTCAACTTCAAGAATACAGAATGATGACAAGCATTGTAGGTAAGAACGAGGTTATAGTTCTATAAATGTTTTGAGGATGAAGTATCTTAAAGGGGTAGGTACACAATAATATAATAATAATAATAATAATAATGAATAATTAAAGGGTACATGTCTAAAAGATGTGTCTATCCAAGTGTGTGACCATTCAATGTATATTTATACACGTCACATGCTATTGTACCATCTCATATCTATTTTTTATTCAATATATATTTTGCTTGTCCATCTATTACTTATGTTGGATGTTTATTCAGTAAATGAACTATTGTTCGTTTCAAAAATAGAAATGTGGATAAGCTTATTTTAAGGAATGTATATGGCATAAAAAAGAAAACCCAATCTATAAGCAAGGCGCATGGCATTATCTGATCCTATCTTATCTCCAGACCTAAAATGCCAAGGTGAATCATCTCAAAATGGCACAAGGGATCTTTCTAAAAAGGCATGTGGCTTCTAGGTTACTTTACCACATGATGGAATGCCCAACCCATGGTAAATGAAGGATCATCAAGGACTTTATATCAACAGGTACATACACAAGCGTTGTAGGGCTTAACATTGTCCAAAAATACCTCATATCTCCATGTGGACCTTCCAAGCTAAATATAGACCATGCCAAAATTAAAGCAATTCCCAAAAATTGACAGTGATCATACTAGCCTGAAATTAAACACTGATACTGCTCGCCATATTGGGTATGAAAAGTCTGGTAACTAGTTAAAAATAACTCCTCGAAATCCAATGAAACTCACACCATAGGTAAATCCTCCAACTGGGTTTTGAAATATGAAATCAGATCGACAATCGAACCACTCTCCAAACACTGCTAAAAATAGAAATTACTAAGAATAGCAATATTTTGTATTTGCTTGGAATTTGAATTCCATGCACATCTCCCCAAACGGTATCCAAATCTATTATAAGATCTTGAGAAATATAAGTATGAAAATTTGATATGACCCAAGGGGGGTCATACATGGGGGTTAAATGCATATGATATTACCCCAAGTGGGGTATATATGGGTCTAAATGCATATGTATTGATGTAAATGAATATGTAATATTGGTTGGCCCTAATGAAGAGACCACATGTGCAATGAGTGAATAGGCATATATAGAGGTAATGTAGTCATTGTTGAGAACATGTAAAATAATTGAGTGAATGCATTGGGGTAATTGGAGAAGGATCTCCTCTTATTTACTTGACCATACCCTTCGGTGGTCTTCGAGCTCCCATACCTGCTTTGAATACTGCGATGAACTTAGAAGTATGAGGCACTTGTTGCTACTGAATCACCTCTCTGTCTGTATTTGTGATGTAACATAGGTTATGTACCTATATGAGGAACCTGTTCAAGAACTTGTCCAACCATTTATCCCTATGTCACAAAAACATGCGACCATGTGCCAAGTTTGAAAGGCACTCCACGAACTGTCGATGCTATGTTGATGGACCGATCAACCAATCCATCTCGTAATATACCCATGAACAAACAAGGATAGGAACTTTGATTATATTTTGAAGAAATCTAATCTTGGTGTTAACAAGGGCCTAAAAATTGTTATTTGGGGTCATTCTGTTAGGACTTTGTTTGTTAGCCCTTCGATGGTAAGCACCATAGTACCAAGTGGATGCAACTTTAACTCCCATTACTCAGACATGCGGAGTTAGTCAGGTGTGGACTTTCAAGAAGATTCTAGAGGGTCTAAACCTTAATCCTAATCAAAGGTTGGGGAATGCAAAAACCCTAACCTAACTATTGCAATGATCAAGAGGCTTTAAAACCTTGGTCACTAGGAGAGAAAAGGGTTACATTCCATTTGTAGGGAGTTTTTGTTGCATAGGTGAGTAGTGCAAAGGAGTAGGATATGAGAGTAGGACAAAGGAAGAAGGTAACCTTGTAGCAACCTATCGTAGGCCATAATGTATTTGCTTCATATGATCAATCTTTCTTTGTATTTTACATTGTAAATCTAAGAAATGAAAGAGCAAGGCACAATCCTTATTTCATGGTAGAGTTTTTTTTTCTTGCGAGTTTCTCCAAGGTAAATCTTTGTGTTAATGATGTGTTCTTTTCATCACTGTAGTATGTGCTTATTTTCTCAAGCAATTTTTCTCAATGAAAGTAGTATGCCTCTATTACTAAAATTTAATTATAAGTAATCATTATGCAGTACAGTATAAATCTCTACACTTGTAATAACATATTTAGATTTGTTATGACGAGTTGTATTTTGGGATATCCACAACAGTTTATAGATCATCGATCCATGTGTCAATGAATTGGGCACTAGTGCTTAGGCAAGTCTAAGGCTTAGGGTCAACCTAGGCTTACTCTTATGGATTAGGCGATGCTATCAGTTATGCCTTAGAGCTACTGCAGCATTCCAACAGGGCCAAACCTAGAGCAAGGGGTCTAAATTTTTTTGTAAAAGGGCCAAAGTGGGTTATATTGTATGGATATTTGGATTAGGGGCTATTGTCCCCCCTGGATTGGTCATGGAAGGCTCCCTTGATTTCATTCTTAGAAGTACTTGGTTTTGTGGCACAACTAGCTGCCCCTTCGGTGTGTGGATGTCCCCACCATGCAAGGCTTAAAGCCCATGGGTTGGTGTCTAGGGATTCTAGGGGTGACCCACTGGGGCACATGAGCACCTTGGTTTTTGTTATGAAGAGGTGATTGCGTTTTGTAGAGGGTTGTTGTCCCCTATTTAGCACACCTCCTTCACCCACTTGGACCTATTTTTAGCACACAGAAACCCCTCCTCTAGCTCTTTGGCCTATGACGTCATCCTTCCACAATTGAGCCTACAAGCATGGCAAGGGGGGTGTTGCGGGATAAACAACTTTTTGGGATTAGTTAGGGCATGACGTACCCCTTTGGCTCATTATTTCAATAAGTGAAGCCTTACTTTAGTCTTATTTGCTATTTTATGTCTATTTTAGGCTTAGTCCCCAATTTGTGGGGGATTTACCCTAAGAATATTCTAATTTAATGTTGACTTGTAGGTTCAAAAACTAAAAAGGTTGAGGATGAAATTCTATAAAGTGATCACCTCACTTCATTGTAAAATCATAAGACAAGGGTTCTAATATGATTCTTTTTCTTTTTCTCCTACTCTATGAGGCTCTAATGTGATGTGCACTTCTCTTGGGATGCTCTTTCTTGCTTGAAGGTGGATGAAGTAATGTTCTAGGGCTTCTTTTTGCACATGTTAAAGGTTGATGCTAGAATGGTTGGAAGAACTCATGCAAAAGTGTGACCTAAGGTCTTTCTCCTTTCTCACTCTTTGTTAAATGCTGGTAAGTTATGCTCCTAGCTAGGTTGAATGGTGCTTTTATGGTGCATTTTGTTGATTTGTTAGGGATTTTTGGCAACATTTTGTATGAAGAGAATGTTCTCCATAGGATTTCTCTATTGCCATTTAGGACCTTGGACTTTTTCATTTGCCTTAGTTAGGCTCACATATCGAACGACTGCTAGGTGATGGCCTAGCTTGCAAGTGTTGAAAGACATTTCAAGAGACGGATGTTGATCATTGATTTCTTAGTGCCCTAGGGATTGAGACAAAAATCATATCTCTTTGCTTGCCATTTAATTACCTTTTTTTATCATTTTAATTGTACATTATTTTACTGCAATTTTATACATATATACCCTACAAATTTGAAAAGTCCTAAAAACCCTAAAAATCTTAATAAATTCATAACTCCAAAAATAGTTGTGAGTTTCTAATTTTGGTTCACCCTACAAATTCACCCTAGTGGATTTATCCACATACCTTTGAGGGCGTTCTCTTTTAAAGTTATACCTGTAAAAAACCTAAAAATCACACATTGTAAAAAAAGCCTAAAAATTCAAATAAATTCAAAAATCTATAAATATTTGAAACTTTGAAATTCTAGTCCAACCATCAATTTTTCCCTAGTGGATTTGTCCACATATCTTGAAGGGCATACCATTTTGCTCTAGTGCATTGGGAAGCATGAATTTGTTGAATTAAGGTTTAATGTAGGTATTTTACAGCTTTGATTATGCCAAAATGTGTGCCCTAGGCCACTTAACCCTCTTCCCTTCAGAGCACACCTTTTTGAGGTATTGCCTTGGGAGGTGTGAAGCCCTTGCATGGGGATTCATGAATTATATTGAAAGTTGTGATATTGATTGATAACCTAAATTAACTCATTTATTCTGATTTATGTGTCTATATTGCTCATTGTTGTATCCATCTAAGGCATTGGTCTAGTTACTGTGGAAAGGTATTTGCACGTGTGATGTTTGTAGGTATCATTTAGGTCTCTCCCCTGGGTTTAGGAGTTACTCGAAGAAGTTGAGAGGCTGGGTTGTGGTGACATTTGGGCCTAGACCTCTCTTTGCTTACCTTCATTAACATCCAGACCACACTGAGCTGCTGATTTACGACTGCTAGTTTGAAGGGTAACACTATCTAAGCATCCAAAGTCTCCATTGCTTGATACTTATGGGTATCATGAGTTATAAACTTATGGTACCCACAACAATGTCTATATTGTTGCTTCTATATTTTGCTTTGCTTTTGAGGGTGCTTAATTTGATATTCAGACGGGGGATTCTACAATGCTTGCTTTTATGCGACTAGTTTTATTTCCTTTGATTATTTCTTTGTTGATACAACTTTCGACTAGACTTGTCATTTGAGCGCCCTCATGTCTAGCTTGCTTGATGTGTTTGTACACCTCATTGATTGGAGTCGGAAAAGTTGGGTGACATTTGTTGAGATCCCTTAGACATATTTTATCCCAAACTTTGTTTGGATGATGGACTGGGGGATCATTTGCTTACATCAAATGATGTGATGCAAAATGGTGGTACAATTCTACTTACCACATTTAAGCTAAAATGACTCCCTTCCAAGCCTTATATGGACATGAACCACAAAATGGAAGGACTTTGCATTGTTTAGCAGTAGTAAAAAATCAATCAAGGGAAGATCAACCATTTAGTTACTAAAAGACAATCTAGCAAATTCTCACAATCAAATGAAACAACAAGTAGACCAACAAAGATCCAAAAGAGAGTTTGAAGAAGGTGATTGAGTGTTTTTAAGACTTCATCCCTACAAATAGTTGTCCCTCAGGGAACAAGTTGGCTCCTAAATTTTATAGACCTTATCGAATTAGCAAAATATTAGCCTTGTAGCCTGTGGGATAGAGTTACCGGACAATAGCCGCATCCACAACGTGTTCCATGTATCAAGCCTCAAGAGGGTGTTGGGACAAAATTAAACAACACAAGCCAAACTTCCTATTTTGGATGCCGAAGGAAGAATTATCCTAGAACCTGAGGGTATACTTGTTCTTTCCCTTGACAACCTGGACCCAAGAGTTCAAGATCCACTACTGAAGTTCAGTTTCTTGCTGGAACATTGCTTGCTGGGTGCTTATTTCTTCCTGTAAGTTTTCTATGTCAGATATTTTCAATTACAGTGAGGTGGTTCTGTCAAGAGTGTACTAAAGGGTAATGTTCTCCTGATTTTTCATTTATGTGACAAGCTGTTAAAGACTTTGATTTTTGAATTCCAATTCGACTATAGTGCAAACATTTATAGATAGCAAGACAGTTATAGTCAGTTAGAGCATGTTTCTTCTAAATGTCACTCATAGGTCGAGTGGTAACAAACACCATTTTACCTTCCAGGTTGAGTCTATGGCCTTGAATTGGGTTGCCTATCTGGTGTTTGTGGCACTGTTATTTTGTTGATTTTTCCTAAGCAACATCGGAGAATGGAGGCACCTGGACAGTTACCAAGAACTTGAAGCAATCTAGGACTGGGGGACTCAACCTAGATCTGAGGGGCCATTCTTTGAATGGAGGCACTTGGTCAATTACCAGGAAATTGAACCAGTCTAGGACTGGGGGACTCGACCGAGAGCTGAGGGGCCATTCTTTGAATGAAGGCACCTCGCCGGTTACCAGGAATTTGAACCAGTCTAGGACTGGGGGACTCGACTTAGTGTTGAGGGCCATTCTCCGGGAGAATCGAGGTGCTTGGTCAATTACCAAGTATTTGACATTAAGTCAATTGATGTTGCCTAGGGCTGAGGCACCTGGTTAGTTACCAGGTTATCACCATAAGCCCTAGACCGGGTCTGGGCACGTGATGCACTCCTATCCTTGATCTATGGGCTATATGACCTTCTCTAGGGATTAGCTACCCTTGGTGAGACACCTAGCACCTGATCTTAGTGGCACAAGGAGTTCAAGTTAAAAGCATTAGTAATTCTCCATATTTATGAAGATGTACTTTGAGTGGGCATGAAGGACCCTGTTGACCACTTGCTTTGACCACAAAACACTTGAAGGACCTTCTTACCCTAAGGCTTGGTCCATGAGGAAGACCAAGTGACACAAGTAAAAAATAGGAGAAGACCTTTTGTACCACAAAAGATTAAAGTCAAAGGGTCAAAGTGGAAAAAGAATAAAGCCTTATTGTCAACTCCTAATTATGTGGGACCAACTCAATGTTTGA
>LPNX011075576.1:265048-309520 GCA_001517045.1 Pseudotsuga menziesii
ATAAATGAATTTCACTTGCAAAACATTTCATACACACTACACAACATCATCTTCAGACTGCTCCCTCCTTCACGACTGGGAAAACATACCTTGCTACTGTTGAACGAAGAAATCGTGGATAAGTTTGTTCTTTTGTATCTTCCTCTTACTCTAGCTTGGCGGCCTAGCTAGCTAGAGTCTCCACTTTCATAGGTTGCAGCAAAGGAGGGCTGCCAATACTCGTTGCCACTCCAAGATACCAACAAACTCTTGCTGGTAATCTAGGGTAGCCACCACAGGCTACTCCCACACCTGGGCAGTCCCAAAACTATTCACGGGCAACCTTTAACAGACCACCATAACTCACGGGAAGTAGGAAAGAGAAGCTGCTAGCAGATTCGGGCAACCCACAGAGAGTTCGGGCAACAACATAAAGATTTCGTGCATCACAGACAAGGTTCGGGCAACACTGAGATTTCAGGTAGCAGGAAATACAATCCGGGCAGAAGAAAAACAATCCAGGCAAACCCTAAATAGGGTTCAGGCAACAGAGGGAAAGTTTGGGCAGTTGCTAGCAGACTCGGGCAACCCACAGAAAATTCTGGCAATAGTAAAACCCTAACAGAAGTTTTAGGCAACCTCAACAGAAAATTTGGGTAGACAAGTACAACCCACAATTTCGGGCAAAAAAGTACAGTCTGAAAAGTTTGGGTAGCGGAAGAAATTTTGGGCAGTCTGCCTTCACCCTCCATGTGGCAACACTTGGTGATAACAGTACATCTGCTAGGGTTTGAAATTTTTATTAAACATTCATCTCAGAATTCTGAGATAGACTTTCTTCATTCATCTGCAAACTCAGTCATCTCATTTAAGGGATGAATTACTAATGCTTTTGGGGTTTTTGTCCTTTAAAGGCTTCCTCGTGAAAAACATTCGGTGTTCATTTGTGTGATGCTTGATTATCTACTGTACTTGTCTTATTGTTATCTATATTACAGTCTGCAAAATTTAAAGAATATACCAATGTTCCACGGAGTTTCAGGGGCGGGGGAGCGTGAAGTTTTTTCCAAAACCCCAACCCGGTTCTAGTTTCAGTTTTTCATTGTTTAATGCCCAAACCCCAAGGTTAACATGTACATAAACATTTAGTTTTTTTTACTGAAAACATAAAACCCATGAGATTTTCTCTTTCTTTTGAATTTTGAAAATTAAAGGCAGCCCTAAACTCTTACTTAGAAATTTAGTTTTCAGCCCCACACATGAAATTTTAACAGATTTTTAGTGAAATTGACCCAGGAAAAACCCTAAAGGGAAAACCTGTTCTTTAGAGAGAGATTAATTTATTTTTAGGCAAATTTACAAAACCAAATCAATAGTACTTATCTCAGTATTTCATCTCGAAATGCGTGTCAATACAACCTGTATGAACTGCCTTGATTTTTGTGCTGTACGACCTCACACGTGTCGTTGTCCGAAACTGTTGTACGACCTCAATTTTTGTGCCTGTACGAACAACATTAAATGTTGTACTTATTTGCCTTGAAACTCGTGCCTGCTACCTCAAAAATTGTGCTTGTACGAACAACATTAATTGTTGTACTTCTTGCCTCGAAATTTGTGCCTGTACGGAACTGTACAGAACAGTCTTGGGAAATGTGACCAGAAAAATTTCTCTTCCTGTCTCCGGAAATTTGCAGAATCTCTCCTCTCTCTTAAAAAATTTCAGGAATGAAATCTCTTCAGACCCTAGTTTCTTCTCTTGCTCCAGCTCTCCCAAACATCTCTCTTGTGAAAGTGAACAATAGACCCAAATTGCCTTTTCCTCTCCCTTTTTGTTTGAGTAACTTCCTCCTTGAAATCAAAGGCTAGAATTAAAAATCAACTCCATGAGATCAATGGCTCATCTCATTTTCTCATTAAAAAATCACTTTTTAAATAATAATGAGACATTAATACTCACCCTCATTAATGCTCATAAAGCCACTTTAAAATTATAAACTCAAACATTTAATTAAAAGGTCACTTTATCATAAGTCATTCTCACCTTTTAATATGGCTAGGGACCACATTTAAAGTGTCCTTGTCCACCCCAAGGCATGAGTGAACAAACACTTCCCTAGGTAAAAAATCAACACTCCCTCTTACCAAGGAAGGTGTTTTTCACCACTCCAATCTTGTCTCTGAAATGAATGTGCTTTCCTCTTTCCAAAGACTTCGTGAGAATATCTGTTACCTGCTCATCTGTAGAAATGTACTGTAACTCAACAACTCCTCTCTGAACATAGTCTCTGATGAAGTGGTATCTGACCGCAATGTGTTTTGACCTGTCATGAAACATTGGATTCTCAGAGAGCCTAATGCAACTCTAATTGTCACAGTGAATGATAGCAGGCCTCAACTCCTGACCAAATAAATCAACCATGAACTTGAGAAGCCACAAAGCCCTGTAAATAGCCTGAATGGCTGCCATGTACTCAGCCTTTGCAGAACTCAAAGCAACGGACTTTTGCTTTCGGTTGAACCACGACACAACAATCGAGCCCAACCTGAAACAACAACAGAAAGTGCTCTTCCGGTCTGAAGCACTGCCTGCCCAATCTGAATTCGTGAAGCCAACCAAATCCACTCCACCTGACCTCTTGTAGTCTAGACTATAATCTACAGTCCCAACAAGGTATCTCAAAATATGTTTTGTAGCTATCCAATGCACTCTCCTGGGCTCCACCATGATCTGACTAAGAGTGTTCACTGCAAAACTCATATCTGGTCTGGTGTTGACCAAATACATCAACGAACCAATGAGCTGACGAAACAAAGTAGGATCCACCAACTCTCTCTCAGAAGCATGAAGCTTCTTCCAGTTGGTGATCATGGGTGTAGACATAGGTCTGCAGTCCTCCATTTGAAATCTCTTCAGAACATCTGCAACATATTTTCCCTGCCCCAGTAAAACATGTCCATCCTCTTGCCATACCTCCATGCCTAAATAGTAGTGCATCAACCCAAGATCGGTCATCTCAAACTCCAAAGCAAGACCCTTCTTGCATGCATCAACCCAAGATCAGTGATCTCAAAACTCCAAAGCAAGACCCTTCTTGCATGCATCAATTAGGTGCTCTCCTCCAGCAATGAACAAATTATCAACATACAACAGAAGAATGAGCGGAACAACACCAACCACAATGTAGTAAAGGTTGGGATCCGCCTCACTCTTTCGAAACCCAATCGAAAGCAAATAGGAATCAATCCTCGAATACCAAGCCCGAGGGGCTTGCTTCAGGCCATACAAGGTCTTTTTTAGCCTGCATACATGAGAATCTATCTCATAAATCTCAAAGCCCTATGGCTGCTCCAAATATACCTCCTCCTATAGAAGATTGTTGAGAAACGCGGTCTTCACATCCATCTGATGGATTCTCCAACCCATCTCTGCCATGACGGAGATCACTGCTCTGATCAAAGAAAATCTGGCAACCGGTGCAAAGGTCTCATCATAATCAACTCCCTCTATCTGTGAGAACCCACGCGCTACAAATCGAGCTTTGTACTTCTCGATGCTGCCATTCGCATCATGCTTGATTTTGTAGAGCCACTTGGAAGTCACAACTGACTTCCCCTCTGCTCTCAGAACCACTTCCCACACCCCATTCTTCATGATGGAATTGTACTCTTCTATCATGGCATCTCACCAAACTTGATGTACGGGAGCCTCCTCATAAGTAGTAGGCTCAGACTCTCTCAAGCTAGTCACCTGTGTCATATAGCTGGAAAATCTCTTAGGTGCCTTGCTCTCTCTGACCTCCCTCCTGGGTGGCTCGACAGACTCCTATGCTTCCTTCACAAGCTCCCTAAGCCAACTTGGCTTTCTCTTCTTGGAAGAAGCATCCTGTCGCAGACCCTCCTTTACATCCTCATCAGACGAATGTCTCCCTGAAGAAGTACCAACAGTCTGAGATCCTGTCCTTGGTGAACCTGAACCTATACCATGTGTATCCGAATCACCTGAAGGCCTAACCTATGATCCGTGAACCTGTCCCTGTACCAGAAGTCCCTATAGATTGAGTCCCTGAAACTGATGGACCTGTAACTTGTGACCCAGTCACTCCTGAAACCTGTGACCCTGTCACTCCTGAAACCTGTGACCCTGTGCCTTGACTTGCCGAACTCTGTGATGTTGTCACCTGTGGAGTTCTCTGCTGCTCCTCTATCTTTGAATCTTGAGATCTTCTAAAGGCTCGCTCCTCCTCAATTCTCACCTCCCTCCTCACCATAACTTTCCTATGTGTAGGAAGGTAAATGCAGAAAGCCTTCGAAGTCTCGTCATATTCAACAAAAATACCCCTTTCTAGTAGCCTCCAACTTTGTCCTATTCTCAGAAGGGACATGTGAGTATGTAAGGCATCCAAAGATACGAAAGTGAACTATCTCAGGCACCTTCCCAGTGAACATCTCCTCAGGAGTTTTGCACCCCAAGGCACGGTGCAGACTCCTGTTCAGTACATAAACAACAGTACTACAGGCCTATTCCCATAGAAAGAAAGGAAGACTCTGATCATGCAGCATGACTCTAGCTGCATCCACTATTGAATGGTTCTTCCTTTCAGCCACTCCATTCCGCTATGGAGTGTAAGGAACTGTCAACTGCCTCCTGATCCCTTTCTGTCTACATAACTCATCGAATGCATGGGAAGTATACTCACCCCCATTGTCTGATCGAAGTACCTTGATCTTCTTTCCTGTCTGGTTCTCCACAAGAGCTTTGAACTCTTGGAACCGAAGCAAGACTTCCGCTGATCTCTTGCTTCTAAGGAAATAGATCCAGGTCTTCTTGGAAAAGTCATCGATGAATGTACATTGTAATGTAATACTCATAACCTGTCAATGAGGCAGACGACATGGGACCACATAAATCTGAATGTATCAACTCAAGCACTCCCTCTGATTTGCTATCACTGCACGGAAAAATAGTCTTGGTGTACTTTCTCAAAGCACACCCTCTGCATACACCACTCGGCTTTGTGCTGAAATCTGGCATACCTGTAGTCATATCTCTTAGCACCCTCAAAGTTGGATGATGTAGGTGGGCCATCCTCCTTTTCCATAACTCACACAACTCACTGCTACTCCGAGTGTGTGACAGTGCATGATGTGGCTGAAAGAGAAGCTTGTATAGTTTCCCACATACGACTCCAATCGCATATGAAGCAGATGGATCCTCTTCTTTGGGAAAGATGTGAACTTTCCCATCTAGGACATATACTCAAAGCCTCTGTCCTCAATCGTGGAAATTGATACAAGATTCTTCTTCAGCCCAGGGACATGCAAGACATCCCTTAGAAACATAGGCTGCATGGACTCCTTGTCGAAGCAGACTGTCCCACGCCCAACTGCTCTCACTACTGTATCATCGCCCAATACAACCTCCAACTCCAAATCTGTCTCTGACATCTTGGTGAACATGTCTCGATCAGCTGTCATATGACTCGAAGCTCCACTATCAATGTACCAAGTGGAGGAAGTAGTGGAAGCACTCAACGAATGCCCAACAATCATGGAATGCTCCATGTGACTCTCAATGTCCCTACTGGTGATGGATCATGCTCTCTCTACACTAACACCAGCAAAGAGAGAAAAATCTCCCTCAAATCTAGTAGCGTACTCATCAATCTCTGTTGAAGCTGCTGTTTGCTGTTTCTTCTTCTTCTTGTTTGGACACTGCCCAACATAGTGTCCAAACTTCTGGAAAGCAAAGCATTTCACTTTGCTCATGTCTTTCTTCTCTCCATCTTGCTGCTTGGTTCCACCCTTGGAACCCTTCTTAGTCTTCTTCTTATTTCCCTTTGCTGCTAATGCCACATTCTCCTCATCTTCTTTGCTGTAAGATGTACTACCCTGTACATATCCCCTACGTGTCTCCTCTTGTATAAAATCATCCCAAAGACGATCCCAAGAAGGCATGTGCTCACGAGCAACCACTGACTCCACAAATATAGCCCATGGCTTCGCCACGCCATTCAAGTGTGTACGCACCAACTCAACACTCTGTATCACCTCCTCTATAGCTCCAAGCTCATCATGAACCTGTGTAATCCTAGTGAGGTAAGCGGTCATATTCTCACCCTTGTTCATGCGAATGCTTTTTAACTTCTCCCTTAATACCATCTTTCAATTTTCATTGGAACTTTGGTATAAGTTATTTAAAGCAGCCCACATCTAGTGGGCATGATCTTTACTTGAAATGTGTAGAATCACGTGATCTTTGATTGCATCAAGAATTATTCTATTGGCCTTTATATCCCTCTTGTCGAATGCGGCCCTAGCCACCGCATCAACGAGAACAGTCACAAAATTTGTAGTAGTGCTGTTCACTATATCCCTTAGTTCACTATCCTGTAGAATTAACCCTATTCTAGCCTTCCAAGGACTGGAATTTCCAACCCCATCCAACCTGTCTTCTATTCTAAGACTGGTAGCCATGACTGAAAGAAAATCCAAGAGCCTGTTTTCTGCTCAACCCTGTTTTCCCTTATTCCTCACAATCTGAAATTTCTGTTTGTGTAAATTTTCAGCCTTCACTTTGCTCTGATACCATGAAGATTTTTCCAAAACCCCAACTCGGTTCTAGTTTTAGCTTTTCATTGTTTAATGTCCAAACCCCAAGGTTAGCATGTACATGATGATTTAAATTTATTTACTGAAAACATAAAACACATGAGATTTTCTCTTTCTTTTGAATTCTGAAAATTAAAGGCAGCCCTAAACTCTTACTCTGAAATTTAATTTTCAGCCACATGAAATTTTAAGACAGATTTTTGGTCAAATTGACCCAGGAAAAACTCCGAAGGGAAAACCTGTTCTTCAGAGAGAGATTAATTTATTTTTAGGCAAATTTACAAAACCAAATCAATAGTACTTATCTTAGCATTTCATCTCGAATTACGTGCCAATATAACCTGTACGAATTGCCTCGATTTTTGTGTTGTACGGCCTCACACATGTGGCTGTACGAATCTGTTGTGCGGCCTCGATTTCTATGCCTATACGAACATCATTAAATGCTGTAGTTTTTTGCCTCGAAACCTATGCCTGCTACCTTGAAAATCGTGAATGTACGAACAACATTAATTGTTGTACTTCTTGCCTCGAAATCTATGCCTGTACGAAACTATACGGAATGCCCAACGAACGATACAAAACAGTCTTGGGAAATGTGCCAGTTGCAAATTTTTCTTGGGAAATGTGCCCAGAAAAATTTCTCTTACTGTCTCTGGAAATTTGCAGAATTTCTCTCCTCTCTCTTAAAACATTTTCAAGAATGAAATCTCTTCAAACCCTAGTTTCTTCTCTTGCTCCAGCTCTCTCAAAAATCTCTCTTGTGAAAGTGAACAATAGACCAAAATTGCCTTTCCCTCTCTCTTTTTGTTTAAGTAACTTCCTCCTTGAAATCAAAGGCTAGAATTAAAAACCAACTCCATGAGATCAATGGCTCATCTCATTTCCTCATTAAAAAATCGTTTTTTAAATAATAATGAGACATTAATACTCACCCTCATTAATGCTCATAAAGTCACTTTAAAGTTATAAACTCAAACATTTAATTAAAATGTCACTTTATCATAAAGTCATTCTTACCTTTTAATATGGCTAGGGACCACATTTAAAGTGTCCTTGTCCACCCCAAGGCATGAGTGAACAAACATTTCTCTAGGTAAAAAATCAACAGAGTGTGGGAGCGGGGAAACGCACAAGGTGGACGTGTGGAAGCTACTCCAAATTTGAGGGAAATTTCGGGGAAACGGGGGGACGTCGGAGTCATAAAAATTAATTTAAAATATAAAAATGATAAATCCTAACAGTAACTATTACCATGTAAAAAGTAAAACTAAAAACTGAATTTATCATTATGGGGTGTACATCTATTAGTTATTAGCATATAAAATTTCAAATTTGTAAATAATACTGAACTATGCTACTATACCCATGTAAAAACTACAAACTAAATATCATAATTATCATTATGCAATGTATATCTAAATTCAAACTTCAAATTTGCAAAAGATAATGCAACAAATGTTGAAGTCTGAAATAGTCAAATAGATACTGAACAATGAACACAGAGAAGATAGAAGTTAGAACAATGACGACTACTCCAAGTTTAGTTGCAATATGATTATGGAATGAATTCAGGGAGGATAGCGTTTAGGAAGGTCTTAGACTCTTAGGTTAGTCTAGGATTTAATTTAATTTTCGTTTAATTATGCTTTAATTTTTAAACACTTTTTTAATATTTTTATTTGCATTTATTTTTATTGTGAAAGATGAAAATTTGGGGGTGGCGGGGGGACGCCTAGAAGCTCCCTTGGGGGGAAACGCGTTTCGCACTTGGGGAAACGTGGGGAAACATGTTTCCCCGAGTTTCCCCCAAAAGGGGGACACGGGGAAACGTTTCCCCAGGAGTTTCCCTGTCCCGAAAGTGTGGGGGAGAGAGGGGGCGCGTCCCCGTGGAACACTGATGCACATGCTAAAATTCAACGTAGTTGAGGTCAGGTGTTGTATGTCCGATGTTGACTGTCTTCCTAAGTAACAGGACACTTCCAAATAGGGCCCGTGTCCTGTATTCCACGTCTCGAACACGACACTTGCCCTAATACGTGTCTGACACCAAAATTTTCGTGTCCCAAAATCTAGACACTTTCCAGCACGTGTCTGACACCTGCTAGGAACGTGTCCTGATTCTGGACATGTGTCCTGTCAAAAAGGGTATAGAGGAGGAGGATAGAGGAAAAGAGCTACGACAGTAATGCTAATTTTGATATGGGGGAGCAGGAGGACGATTGACAATGGCTAGTACCATTGATGAGCTATGATATTCTTACCTGTGGCTATTTAGTATTTTCATTTTGTATCTAGTAGTATTGTAGATACTAGACTTTGTACTAAGTAGTATCTACTTTATTTTGTATTTGTCGGTGGCATTCTCTCGATATCTATGTAATACATTTTGAGATTTGTGGTTTAGTGAGAAATATCAAATATGCAGTTTATGGTTCAAACTTCAAAGTTCATGATTCATTGATAATTTTATTCTTGATTCATCATTGTCAAATTTCAACTGAATGATATTATGATTGATGTACATTGTATATACTATATACTTCTAGTTTTTAAAAAATGTAGATCTTTATGTATTTTTTTAATATATATATATAAAAAACGTGTCCCCCGTGTCCTATTTTTTTGGTCGTCGTGTCTCGTGTCGAATACTCGTATTTTCGTGTCCTCCATGTCCCGTGTCCGCGTGTCATGTGACTTAGCTGTCTTCATGTTGATTAATTGCTGTCGAGCTTGGTTGGTTGGGTTGGATCCAACACAAAATCTTTCTGACTTATAGGATCCCACGGTTGCTCTGGATCCAACACAAAATCTTTGATGAGCAATGAAGTCCGTTATTGAATCTTGGTACAGTTGTGGGAATTCTGTCTACATTTGTCCAACTTTTTACCATTTATCCTAGCGAGATTGTTGTCTTAATATGAATAAACGCCCAAGCCTGTGCCCATTTGTAATATCACCATTTTATTCCATATTTCATCAAGGTGTGCATCTTAAAGATAGGACACTTTCGGCAAATAGTTTACTGTGATAGCACTTTTCCATTGATAATATCAAATACCAGTTTATTACAATCTTTGATAATCTTTCATACATCTTTCAATGTTTGTTTTTGATTTTATGTTTAGCAATTTGTGAAGTTTGGGAAACCTAGGTAAAGTAATCGCTATGATACATGCTTTTGTCATCTTTAATACTGGTTCATAATTTACTATATGATTTTAAAGCAGCCATCCGGATCTCTTTAAAATGCCTCGTATTGGTTTAACTGCACCTCCTCAATGGAAATTTCATAACTAAATCCGTTTATAGCCCTGTTTTCAGTCTATTGCTGTTTATTCTTTGTTAATTTTGTTTCTGATAGGATAGTTGGACGTACATCTCAGAGTTCATCTAAGTTTGTTGATTTTTGCTTCTACCAGGCAAGAAACATCAATCGCATCAAGACTACATGGACAAAGCTGAAAAGGCTCGAAGAGAAAGACTTTCAACAGGCTCTTCTACTACAAACTGAAATGCATCATGCCATTTTGACTTTAGTTGCCTGATATCTACATTGTCAACAATAAACATTTCTCATAATTGAGAATGTAGATTTTCACAGCTCGTCATAATAGTGGTAGAATTTCTGGATTTAAGCTGTGTTTTTGTTTAGAAATGTTCCCAACATTTCATGGGGACACTGCACCCATCTTCAGGGGATCAGACAGAAGCTAAGATATAATAGAGAAGTGTAGACACCAGTCCACTGTCATATAATGCACATTTTGCTTCAGTTTAGATTTTTAATAACATTCATTGAACTGTGAGATTCACAGTAAAGGCTCAGAATGATCCAGTTGCCATATAATTTTGTTTCCTTGATTGGTGCTAGTTGCACTGAGATTATCGAGGTGCTCTACAGCCCAGGAGATGTTGTCATGTTACGTTATGTAACACAACGTTCCCAAAATAAAAAGTAATTTAAAATTTCTTGTTAGCTCCAAACTTATCAAAAATAAAAAGTAATTAAAAAAATTAAAACCAGCATAGATCCATTTTAAACCTAGATCTATTAAGCACCGAGAATTTCTTGAGGTGTATTTTTTTTTTAATCTTAAATCTTTTACACATCAAGAAAAGATTTACACCTCAAAAAATTGGATCTCTCTCGATGCGTATAGATCCAGGTTTAAGATGGCTCTGTGCTGGTGATACATATAGATGGCTTAAGTGAATACATACCAATTTCTTTGCTGATTTATCTATTTCTACGTGCTCCCTTAATGTATGTTTTGAACATCCACTTGCCCTTTATTGTAAGAGTAGGATAATAGTTCTCTGCTGATTTATAAATGTCTGTTCCCTCTCACAATTGTCTGTTTTTGAATGTCCACCTGCCTTTTATCATATTTATTTAGCCTTAGTCCTTTCGGTAGATGTGTTTTTCAGTTTCCTGGTAATTTTTTTTATTAGGGAAACATTGCTCCATGGGAAACATCTCCCTCTCTCTCAGTGAAAATCAGTATATTATAAATATAGTTCCATAATTTTTAATGTTTACTATTATAATAATTGAAGTGTTGTATGCTTTTACTATGAAATATTAATATTATTACATTTAATACCACTTATCCCTAGCGTTAATAAGATAAGATCAGATACTATTCTTCATGTCCAACAAATAACCAAGAAATATGTTAATAAGACTAGAGATGAGATAAGATAAGATAGTCTTATTAATATTCAACGAATAATCACAAAACTAGGTCAAATGGGTCAAATTAGGTCAATGGGACCAAGAGAGTTCAACCAGTGATCAATAGAGAATGGGAGTGTCCACAACACTACAAAAGACAAAAGATACATTTGACAATTAAAAAGGAGAGTAGTAGGATCTAGGTAAAGCAGAGGACAAAATCACTAAGAGGCGTGAGGCTTTGGCTCAACGTCAGCATCATCACGATTCACTGGAAATAAGTACAAGTACAGGTGGAAGAGGGAGCAGAGGTATCCCTATCTCCACCGATCATTGTGGAGGAACTGAAGCAAACCCTGACGGTGTCCTAATGATTAATGATCTTTAAGTTTTCTGTATATTTTTTGAATGAGTGCAGTGGAACTCTTCGTCAATTTTGGATATTTATAATTTTATTCCCCTGTGCAATACAATTTCTAGTTTTTTCAAAGTGATAAATCATAAATCTTTGTGAATACTGAATTCCTTTTGTTAGGGATTTTATTGACTCCCCTTCTCCTATTATAAGTGTTTTTGAAGTAGCTCTTACTTTTTATTTTTATTTTTTAAATTTACTTCTAAAATTTGAAATTACAACTTTAAACTTTAAAGCAATATCTCTCAAAATGTGAAATTAAAATCCCCCTTTTTAAGTTAAATTGTGAAATGTACAATTGACATATATTGTCACTAATTCAATTGTTTTTCTAAAATGGACTCTTTTGTAGTTTGGACCATTTTGTTCTTCCATTCCATCATATTTTGGAAAGCACATTTCATCATATTTTGAAAAGCACATTTAATAGGTTTTGTCAGACATATTTTAGTATTTTGTGAAATTCATGCCCCTGTGTTTATGGCCTTAATAAATTGCGATTCTTACCTGTTACATTTTGGTATAGAACAAAGTAGACCAAAAATGCACATGTGTGTGTTACTGGTAATTAGAGAAGGCTCAATACTTTTATTTGGGAAATATTTTCATGCTTGTATATACTTTTATGTAGTGCCGTCTTTTATTGTATGATCTATTTTCCTAAGAAGAAACCTCGGTTATTGAATTTACTACTGTTATTGATGTGGGTTCTGTTACTTCATATTTAATATGAAGCATTGTCGACTTTCTATTCCGTTGACTCTATTTTGTATGAATACAAACATAATCAGGTATGTGCTGGATGTGTATGAGACTGCGATACTCAAAAGTGCTATACAATTATGTACATCGAAGCTTTCATAAAGAATACATTGACAGACACACACCGCTGATCTGAGATTTTTCGCCCCACTATCATATAATGGCTACAATACTAGTACCTTTGAAATTAAATGTGAGTGTGGAAAATGGACTTAAGTGCTTTTCAGCCATGGTTTCAAGGGGTTTTGCAAAATGTTACAGATCTAAGGGCAAACTTTTATAGAACTAATAATATCAAATGCAGAGAAATAGCTATAAAAGTGTGCATGCATGTAGAATTGTACTCAAGAATCTTTCAAAAAAGCACTCTTATTTTATTTTACAAAGGACCACGATTTATACACTTGCCTCCCTGTGAAATCTCAACCAACTCCTCTAGATTCTCCTCTGTCACAATATTGTATATATTTTTGTTGGGTTAGAATCCTAGCAATTATCAAAGTTGGTAGGCCTTTTGTGCAACATTTTGTTGGTTCATGGATATTGCCAACTTTTTATTCATTATTGTATTGAATGATGTTGCATTGATATGTTTATGTTCCTTTTCAACTTTTACTTAAAAAATATTATATTGCAATTTTCTCGACAATTCATTCATCTAAGCGTCATCATTCAAGTTAGGCTTATCTTCTTGATACTTGAAATAATTTTTTTGGAGTGTAGATGTCTTGGTGTTAGTGATGATTCAACATCCTTGTACTTTGACAAAGTCTTGGTTCCTATCCTCTCGAATGTCAAATGCGAGACCATTGATCTTACATGTGTGGCCTATACTTTCAACACGTACAATAACTCTTAGCACAACCAAACTTTTTGTCACTACTTTGTACGGTGCTAGCATGCCAGTGCATATGTATTATCTTTTGCACCTTTCACAACTTTCCACATTTAACTGCCTTTGCCAATTTTTTCAAAGCTTCATGATATCGTGAATTCAGAGTTCCTCATTTGATTCCAGATCACCAACCTAGGCTAGTAATTCACATAATAAATTACTTAAAATGTGCAAATACTTGGGCTCTCTTTTCAGCTCCTTGGACCTTTAAAAACATTTTAAAATTTTAGCACATGCATTGCAATGTCTTGTATAACTCAGGTTTATATATATATATATATATATATATATATAACTATCTTGCTATACTCAATTACTCCATCCAACCTACCTACTTGGAGTGTGTTTGATAAGTATTATTAAGACACAATGTAGGGATAATCACTTACATTGAGATTATCAGCTAGTAATATGTTTGTCACATTTTGCATTGTAGTTTGTCACTTGATTTATGCAACTATTTGCATGTAGGCATTTCACATTTTGCATTGTAGTTTGTTGTTTGATTTATGCAACTATTTGCATGTAGGCATTAGTGCTATAGGACAAAGTTCCAATTAAAAGACTCATTTGACATTCATTCAATGTTTTGGCAATATTGTTTCCATGGACATGATGAATGCTCTTTGGTTCACTATATAAGTTCTGGTTAGTCTTAATCTTGCTTTATCACCATGCTTATTAGGTGATACTAGAGTTGGAATATTAGGGATTTTATGTCTATGTTCAGTTTGATTATGTTGCATTATCATTCTTACACACTTAGAGCATGTTTTTTTTTTCCTTTTTGTCTTTATCCTTGACTATCAGCTTTCGACGTAGACTAGTACATCTCACATAGGGGGATTTGAACCAAAGACCATCCAACATGAAACTACATAAATGCCCAACAACATTGGCTAAACAAGTTAAGCTAACCTCTTGGGCTATATGCTTTAGAAAAACATAGATTATTGACTTTAGTCAAACATGCCTATTGCATAATGGGCTGGTTTGTACATTGCATTATCAAATTTATTTTTTGGTTGTACCAGTAGAGTTTGTTGTTTTTGAGGTTGGTTCTAAATTCACGCAAATGTGTTGCCTTTTTCCTTTATCGCAAAATCATAAATAGACTTTTGTTTTGTTTTTTGTGAGCACATTAGTAGTTCTTGTTCATACTATTCTCCATGAGTTTCCATCTATTCATTCTCAAATTACAGGGCATAATGTATTTTCATTTTAAATTGTGATTGTCCATTAAAGTTTGGTTATCATTTTTTCAAGCATTATATTCTTCTCGTTAAAAGAGGGGGTCACTATGAAACCCCAGGAGTCCCATTTTTGTATCATTTTAATTGAGGAGATTTTACTAATGATTTTTAAAAGAATATTTTTTATCAAAAGCAAGCAACACATAACATGTAATATCTTTGACTTCGATGTTAAGAAGGGTATCCATTCTCACAAATTTACTTGAGCCTTGAACTCGACACCCTTTGTTTTTAACATGCCATTTAGGTGGTGTGGACTATAGTGAGAATGGAAACTTGTTTTACATCGAAAATATATTTTTTCCAAAGGGAAACTTTATGCCAATTTAAGTCTCACATCTATATTATGCGTATTAGATGTGTATATTGCTATTGTAATACACCTAGAATTGGTTTACCCTTGATTGTCATTGACATCGTTGATTTTGATTCTTCTTTGTGATTCAACAACTTTACCAAGATCAACTAAACTTGGTGTCTCCAAAATACGACCTTGGTTAGTACTAACTTGACAAAGTGATTCAACATCTACAACAACTTCATTAATTAATTGGATCTCAGCTATTGCTCAATGAGAAGTTGAATTATTATGATATGAGAGGCATTAATTTCAAAAGGTTGTTGCTATAGTAGTAAACTACAACTTCATTTGTTAATAATGTAATAATGTTTATATTTATCATTATATGAGGCTCCGGACTCTGTGGCTTGTTGTCGGGCTTCCTACATTACCCTGTGTGTCTGTTAGTGAGAACTTTCTTCACATCGTATTTGGGTTACTGCACTTATTTGTCTGTCTTCTTGACGTTTCATGCTTTCGAGTTTTCACTTGCCACCTTCTGTTTCACTCTCGTGTTACTTGGTGGGTTGGTATCGGTTCTTTGACGCGTTCTTAGGGTCTTCTTGTTAGTTTAGGGTATCTTCATCACCTTCTCATTCTTCACTACTACGTTCCTTCGTTGTGGAACGACTAGTGGATTTTGGTGCAATGGGTGCCCCTCCGGGTGTGCATGGAATCCTCCACTCACCTGCCAAGAGTCGGCCTTCGTAGGAACCGGGTACTATGAACTCTGAGACGATTCTGACCGTTGTTCAGGATATTGCACCCTTATAACCTAGGGTCTGGGGTTACCAACTTACTACTAACTTGCAGACAATCAGTTTTTACAGAGAATGAAAAGAGAAAAGGAAGAAAGTCTTGACTTACCCGATTAACGGCGATTGATCCAAGCTTGATCTTCTCCCGCTCCAATCTTCTCCAAAGCCTCTAGGGATGCACCTCTTCACCTGCAAAGAGCAAATTCTTCAAGTAATATTTCATACATATATACATCAGAGGTTAGATGAAAAGCATATTAATAATATAATTGAACATATTCATTAAACCAATATACATGAGATAAACACAATACAAGATTGGAAGACGAATTCTCTGTATTAACAAACGGTGAATAAGATAAGAATACAACCCAACTTCTGACACAATGACTCCTCTGCAACCAAAGGACTCTGAGTTCTGCTGCTCCAAGATTCTGAAGATATACCACCAACATAACTTTGCTCTCCAAAAATTGATTGATTAGCCCCATCCCAAGGCCTCTATTTATACTTTGGGAAATAGAGAGGTTTCGAAGGTTAGGATGGTTGAGATAGTTGGGATAGTTATGGATTAGGGCCCAACTAATCTCATCTAATCATGATTTATATTTTTTAAGGTCGAATTAACGTATACGTGAGTATTAATATAGGCAACTCGCGTATGACACGCGTGTTGCTCAAAGAGAACTCGCGTATGCAAGGGATACGTGGGTTGTAATGCAGATACTCGTGTATGATATGCGAGTTGCAATACACATAATCACGTATGCAACCCAAAACTCAGAATACAAATATATAAGGCTGGTTTGAGGATAATGCATCAAAGGTCATGCACATCTATAGTGTTTTGGCCACTTCAATCCTAATTTGTCCTTTTGTGTACTAACATGATGAATGTCAGCACTCGGACGGAGAAGTGCCATTTTGGCTGATAACACCGACCTCCCCTCTTCCATTGATTGGTCCTACGAATCAACATGTTAAGGGTTCTGTCAAACCACAAAAGTTAAACTTTGAAAAGGTAAAATCATCGCGTCTTGTGTGTGTTCTTGGAACGGATGTCATGATGGATATGGTTGTGGCTTTATCACAGAGGGCTCTCATGGGCAGTTTCGATTTCATCAAACCATCTCGGCTGGAGATTGTGACTTGGATATGTGACTCTTGAAAACCCCTCATTAGAAATTTTCCGCGCCTTATGTCTCTGGATGGTGGATGGACCATATTCCACTTCTTGTTGAAGGAGGATAGGGTCATTATTGACGAGTTTTTTTGGGTCATTGGTAGTGGCTCTTTGCTTTTGAAGCATTGGCATGTGGGATTTGACCCTCGGCTCGAGGCTATGGATAAGCTTAACCTGTGGGTGCTACTTCTGGGTTTTCCTGTCCATTGTTGGAACTTAAAGGGGTTCATGGGGATAACAAATGCCATCGGAAAATTCATCTATATGGAGGAGGAACAACTTTTTGGTTTCATCCGTCGCACATCCAGGATGTTAGTTGAGATGGAGGTTCGTGATGGTCTGCATGAATACGTTGAGGTGCAGTGGGAAGGTGGCACTTTCATCCAAAGATTGGACTACTGGTGCACCCCCTTTCGATGGCATATTTGTCGACAGACTGGTCACTCTCGGGCCTTCTGCTCTCAATTTTTTTTGGCACCCATCAAGGTACAAGTTTGGAAGGTGGTTGAGCGTGAAATTTCAGACTCATAGTGTACATCTGTTAGTCTACCTGTTCCATTGGACCAGGACTGCCCTCACTTTCGTTGGTAAGTTTTCACAAACTATACCTGTTCTTTTAAAGTTTCTTTCCGCTGATGAGATTTTGCATGCTATGTCCACCGTGGTGAATGTGGACCCTAAGGGGGGTTTAGATGTTAACGGTTTGTTGGTCGAGGACATCCTTGTATCTTGTTTCCCAGCGGAGGTGGATGTTGGTGATGCCATACCGGTCCCAGATTTGGATGGGACCTCGGGCATGTTTGATTATGGGGAGTCCATTCACCCTAATGACCTTTCCGCTCGTGTTTTGTCTGATGACTATACTCTCTTCACGAAGGAATATTTCCTAGCGCTATCCTCCTTATGTCCGGTTCTGGATGTTAATATTTCATCCTCCCCTTTACTTGACTCATCACCTACTCGTCTGGATTATAGTCGGTCTTGCTCGACACCGCTTAAACCCCTTCCCATTTTTGCTTCGGAGGAAGTGGAGGACCCAACTATATTCCCTATTTATTCTATCAAAACTTCCATTGTCTCTGTTCGTAAGCCGAAAAAACCACCAAAAGGTAGAGGTCCATCCCTGTCTAGAAAACAAACTACCTCGAATGTTGTTCCTTTTTGCAACCCTACTATTCCTTCCTTATTGGATAGGGGACTAGGGGACCATCACTTCCTTCTACTGTTCATTCCACCTGGGCTCTTGGAGATGCAACGACCCCCAATTAGGATTTTAAATGATTTTGTCTTCCTTTAATGTTTAGGGGTTTGGGTAGTGGCCCTAGACGAGTTTCCATGAAACATTCAATTCTCATAAACTTGGTATTATCTTGCTTCAAGAAACTATGCTGCCAGCCTCTGCTGCTTGTGATTACTTTCCGAAATTGAAACCCTGATGGAAGGTTTGTGCATTGGACACTGTGGGGGTACTTTGATAGGAGGATGATTTGACAGCTTTTACATGTTGTGTAGGCATCCCGATTGAAGGTATGTTGAAAGGTTTCTCCAGCTTGATATGTATTCTTAATATTTATGGTTCATATTCGAACCTGAAGTGATTTTGGGATCAACTGGTTGAATCAGGGCTGCTCTTGGACCCCACACTTATTGTGGTTGGGGACCTGAACTTCGCTATCTCACCCAACGAGTTTTGGGGATCAAGGAAGCTACTGGATCCGTTAGTTGATTACTTTGGTGATATCTTTGAGGTTGCCAACCTATTGGATATCATCTCGACTGTACTAGCCCCTACCTAGTCTAATAGTAGAAGTGGGCAAGTAGGTATAGCTAAGAGATCTGATATGGCGGAGGACATTTGCGATAAAATGGGCCATTTCTGTTCTTGGAGTTACCCTTCTAGCATCTTGGATCACAAGGCTATCTTTCTTCAACTAGAGTTAAATACTCATTTGACTCCATATCCTTTCAAGTTCAACTCGGTGTGGTTGGGAGATTCCGACTTTGACAGGTTTATTGTGGAAAGCTAGAAGCACCTCTCTGACCCCTCAGCTGGGCGGGGGAGCTCCATGTTTCGATTGGTAAATAAAATCAAGCTCCTTAGGGGTGTGGTGAAAAAGTGGGAGAGATTGAAGAAACTAGAGAGTGTGCAGGTTCTAGTGAAGATCGATGAAGATATGAAGCTGGCTGATGAGAAGATACTTGAGAGCAATTTTGGTGATGTTACCATTGCTAGTTTTCTCTCTTTGTCTTGTAAAAGACAACAACTCCTCCTTCTGAAGGAGGAAACACTTTGGTAGAAAAGCTGCGCTACTTGAATTAAGGCAGGGGATGGAAATAACAAATTCTTTCACAACTTTGTTGATAATAGAAGACTTCATAATGCTATCTGGGAGTTGGGGGTGATGGGGATGAGATTATTTGTGATGACATATCTCTCAAAAAGGAAGCTAGGACCTTCTTTCAGAAAGTGCATACGAATGAGTACACCACCAATATTTTCGATCAACCGAATATTATCAATCTTTTCCCTCGAGTTTTTGATAATAAAGATTGAGGACATTGGCAGGACTATTACGTCGAATTACATCCTCAAAACGATCAAGGGATTTGCTATGGACAAAATTATGGGCTTAGATGACTGGATTGTGGAATTCTTCTTGCATTTTTATGACTTGTTGAGTGATGAACTCAATGAGGCCATTGACTTCACCCGTCGTTAGGGTTCATCTCTCGAGTGCCTAAATACCACTTTTATCACACTTATACCTAAGAAGGACAAACCTGTATCATTCAATGACTACAGACCGATCTCTCTATGTAATTTACTCTATAATATTATCACCAACATCATAACTGACAAGATCAAACCCCATCTTGGGCTACATATCTCTAATTAGCACTATGGTTTCCTCCTTAACAGACAGATTCCAGATGCTGTGGGTACAACACAATAATGTTTACATTTGATCAAACATAAAAGGCTTACTGTCTTTATCTTAAAATTGGACCTAGAAAAGGCCTACGATCGTCTGTATTGGTCATTTATCTAGCTTATTCTCCTGCAGATTGGACTCACTATTGATTTAACCAATTGGATCATGTCCTGCATAACCTCGTCTAGTTTTTCTATTTTAATCAATGGGTCACCTTCTAATTATTTCAAAGGCAATAGAGGCATCAGGCAAGGGTGTCCTCTATCACCCTATCTATTCATATTGGTAATTGAAGGGTTGAGTCGGTTGATCCTCGATGCCAAGGACACAGGGATTTGTACAGGGACCAAGGTGATTAGAACTCTTTTTATTACTCACCTTCTCTATGTTGATGACATTCTCATCTTTGGCGACGACAATTTAGAGGGTTGGAAACATTTGAAGGTTATCTTGGACATTTTTTGCGGGGCTTCATGTATGAAAATAAACTCTCATAAATCTAGTTTCTATTTTACTTGCAGTGATCAATTGATTATCGAATCCATTAGCCATATTTTTTCTTATAATTTGGAAGTCTTGGATTCAGGTATCAAATACTTAGGCTTCTACTCGAAGACTAATGCTTATAAAAAGGGGACTAGGCATGGATCTTAAAGCAGCTTAGTTGGAAGGTGGCGAAGTGGACCTCTCGTTGGCTGTCACTTGGGGGCATATTGTTCCTTATCACCGTGGTCCTACAAGGCATACCTGTCTTTTGGTTCTCCCTCTTCAAAGTCCCAAAAGGTATTATTGATGTTATGAGAAAGATGATCTTCCACTTCATATGGGTAGGGAAACATAAATATTTCAAGTTCCATCTGACTGCTTGGGAGACTATCTCTAGACCCAAAAATCTTGGTGGTTGGGGGATAAAAAACCTTCGGTTATTTAATTTGGTTCTCGGTGCAAAAATATTTTGGTGTAGTTTCTCTAACAACGACCTGTGGGGAAAAGTCATCAGAAGTAAATATTTAAAAAAGTTTTGCTTTCGATCTGGTTGAGAGACGGGTTCCGTTCTTCCCCTGCAGCATCAAATATTTGGATAAGTATTTCACAAACCCTGCCATTCATTGCTGGTGATCTCGGATGGATGGTTGGTAGGGGTGTACAAGTGTTCATTGGGATTGACCCCATTGTTGGCATGTTGAGCGATGCCTCACTTTCTGAGGGTTTGGTTAGAAACCTACAACTTAGAGAGCTTTTCGTCATTAAACAGGTGGCCAAGGAGACAAAAACATTAGGCTTGCGGTGGCTCACTGCACAAGAATTACACTTATCTGGTGATTGGGCGTTAGAATGGGAGAGATATGTCACAAATATTCCGATGGTTGGTATCAATTTGTTGGACAATAGTGATTGTATTGTTTGGTGTAGGAACAAAAAATTGGGAGATGTCACAACTTCTTTGTCTTATGAAGTACTTGTTGAACAACAAGCCCCCCAAGTTCTTCCCTAGTGGTGCACTTGGATATGGAACGCCAAGCTCCATGTTAAGATACAATGTTTTAGTTGGCTAGCCTTGAACAAAAAGATTCTGACATGGGATACCCTACAGTCTAGAGGTTTTAATGGGCCCAGAAGATGCAACCTATGTCGTGCATATTTTAAAATAGCGGAACACTTGTTTGGGGATTGTTCTTTCATCTCCAGTGTCTGGTGTAAGCTCATGGACTCACGGAAATTGCCATTCATTTGGGAGCCGATTGAATTAAAGGATAATCTCTTAGATGGAAGGATTCTTTCCCTTCACTGAGGGACACTCCATTGCCACTGCCTGGGAGGTTTGGCATGCCCGAAATATGGCTATTTTTCAAGACTACAATTTAAGGGCAGAATTGGCCTGCATAAATATCATGACTAAGCTCAAGGATTTTGGACGTGGATACACTCCATGCACTACCAGATTGACCCAACCTCCGCTATGTGGTAGGCCCATGGTGACTGGTTTTTTTGATGGTACAGAACAACATGGTTGTTGCGGTGCAGGGATGGTTATTAAGCTAAACTAGAATCATCTTTACAATCTAAGGATGGCTGTGGGAACTGGGTCCCATACTAAGGTTGAATCGGTGGCCTTGTGGGGTCTTCTTTGGCTTGCTTACCAAAAACAACTGCAGATTGGAATAGTATTGGGGGACTCCTAAGTCATTGAATATTGGTAAGTCTTTGAATCTCTCTCATTGGATGAATAAGACCAGAAGCATCATTGACCATTTCCCAGATACTGTCTACAACCACATTTACATAGAATATAACAGTGAAGCTCATGCATTATCGAAGATGGCCATACATGATCAACATACCTGTCTGTTCTATGAGGAATTAGTCAATGGGATTGTGATGGATTCATGTATATTAAGAATCTAATCCTCTACAAAAAACTGTTCTTTGATGATGAATAATTGTTTCTACCAAGTGATAAGACTTGTTTATTAGAGATGGAACTCTACATCGATTTCTTTCGTACTACAAAATGTTTTTGGTATGATCAGGAGGTTATTTTTGCCCATTAAATATTTGTCTTGTTACGATGGAGAAGACCTTATGTATCATCTACTGAAGTATAGGGTACTAAGTTTTATGTATCAAACCTGCTAGAGAACCTCTCTCTACAGTTTTTTTTGTAACTATGTTAACAATTTGAATACAAACTATTTTTTCTTTGTGAAAAAAAATACAAAATAATGTCACTAATATAACAATCAATGTTAAGAATCAATGTTAAGGGTAGTTAGAAGGTTAAACCATTAGAACCATATTGAGTTCCTTTTGCTTAAGATGTGCACACTAAAGCACATCTTCAATATTTGCATTGACTTCCCTTCCTATCTCATCTTCTCTTGTGATAACTAGTGGTTTTTAATAGACTAATATTTGTAGTTTTAAAAAATGTACTTCTAAAACATGAAATTACAACTTCAAAGAATCTCTTTCAAAATGTGAGATTTAAATCTCTTTCTTTTCTAATTAAATTGTAAAATATATAATTGCCATATTTTATATATACTTTTGTTACTAATTCGAGTGTTGTTTTAGCTCATTTAAAATGAGCTAGTACGACACATTTTGTTTTTCCATTACATGATATTTTGGAAGCACATTTTATAGGTATATTAGACATTTTGGTGTTTTGTGAAATTCATAAACATGTATTTATCATTTTTTTTCTTTTTACATTTTGGTTAAAAAAATTAGACAAAAAATGCACTCATTAATTAAAAAATTATGCAACAACAACATGTTTCCCAAATAAAAAATTATCCATCCTCTAATTACCTCGAAAATAACCTGGATGTGGGTGTCAGCATAGCTCAGAGGAAGAGCGAGAGTAGTAGTCAGAACACACAACTGTCCCCTGACCCCATTCCTTAGACCGATCATCATTACACTCTTAATGACTCAGGCCTCACCATCTCTCGATCTACAAGGGCATTCAAGTACATGGACGCGAGGTGACACTCCCCTCGTCACTCTGTACTGTGATCCCCTCTGCAGATTTATGGCGAGCCGAGCGAGTTTAATTCAGTCCTACAGTTCGTGCAAACTTAAAATGACCAGAGTGTTCAACATTCTTCACTTTGTTTCTTCCGCTTGCACATTTCAGTGAAGGCTTCCAGCTCTACCGAGCTCTTGGTGACTGTTGGCCGCGCTAGTTTCCATCCTCTCACTCTTGCTCTCCCCGCCAACTTCCAATGCCTTCTCTACACTGTGTTTTTGGTTCACTTTGAAATGTCCCGCAGACTGCGAGCTACACCACGCCATGGGCGCGGAGGGTGTGCAAATGTCAACAAGCGGGAAAGGACTTTCTCTGCATTGGTAAAGATTCAAGGTTTTGATGTTGAAATCTTGAACCACTTTTGTCAGCTTATGGACGACTAGGAGGATGAACTCTTGGGCTCCCCCTCCGCGGTCAATAGGACGGTTCTGCACAAACGCAACTTTTGGGTGGTGAAGAACCTCCTTGCTAGGCTCACCCTTCGTCTTACTGGTACTCAGAATGATCCTCCAGATCCTTCCTTGATTCCTCTTGCAGCTCCCATTGACACTGAGTAGTTGCCACCTCCCCCTTCGAGGAACGTTGTTGGGACTCATTAGGGAAAAGCAACCATTATTATAGCTTCGGTATACAAGAAAACATAATCGCTCCCGATTAAGAAGATTCCCTCTAGCACCAACGATTTGAGCAACGAGGAGGATACAAGCTGTGACTCCAAAAGCCCAGGAAAATATGGCGGCCATACTTACCCTACGACTTCCCCATCTGAAATTCGACCAAAAACGCAGATTGGATTCGACTTCGGTGTTCCCATTGAGGAGGAGAAGCCTTCCAAGCACTAAGTCTAGGTTTCTAGGGTTTTGTTTAATTTTCATATGGTTAATTTCGGTCTAATCCTCATGGTTATTTGCAGCAGCAACACTCAATTTTTTTTGTTTCAAAACTGTTTTTATGCTCTCAGTATGATATGTTTTCCCTTCTATAGGGAGGATTAGTTTGACATTAAAAGCTCGATTTCTCGAGAGGGGCAGGATTCAAACTATATTCTGCTACTCTTAATTCAAAGAACTACTATCATGCTCTGAATTTTTCCTGTACTATTATTTTGAATTAATAGATTAGACTCTAAACTTACCAAAACAAGATTACCTAAAAAATAGAACATAAAATAAAATATATTACTAATTAAAATTTTATAGAAGCATAAAATGTTTCCTAAATTAAAAGTAATCCGACCTTTCCAATTTACTATAATCATCATAGGTTAAATTATTTTTATTTTTGGGAAACATTTTTATGTGTGCATAGTTTTTAATTAGTAGTGTCTTTTATTTTATGTTCTATTTTCATATGAAGAAATTCTGGTTTTTGAACTTACTATTTACACATGTACTATGAAATATGGTCAACTATTCTATTTTGTTGACTCTATTTTACATGAATACAAACACAATTTATGTATGATATTGCGACACACAAAAGTGTTATACAATTTTGTACATCAAAGTTTTATGAAGACTCAACAATATACAATGATAAACACAAACTATCAATTTGACATTCTTTACCCCCATTACTTTTAATGTCATGTCTATATGCTAGTACCTCTGAAATTAAATCCGTGTCATCTATTGATGTGTGACTTTGCTACTTGCTAGTCTATAGTTTGAGATGGTTTTGAAAATATGATATAGACATGACTACAAAGTTTTATAGAACTAAGATAATATTAAATATAGACAAATAGCTATACTAGAGTGCCATAGGTAGAAATCTATTCTAGAATATTTTAAAAAGGATTCACATTTTTTTTGCAAAGTATTACAACTTTTGCACTCGCCTCTCAAAATAAATTTTTGTAAAGTACTAGATTATCTCTCTATCAAAAAGTTGTATATATTTAGTATATTATTGCTAAATTAATATCCCAGCAATTATTAAAATTTTATAGGCTTAATGCGTAACATTTCCTTGCTCATGAATATTTCCAATTTAATTTGATTCCCTCTACACAGTGATGTCGCAATGATAAAATTCTATGTGTGTTTTGTTGATCTCCAAAATGCTCAACATGCATATGGCTGCAAAGTTTCTCAACATAAAGAAGACCACCTATGAAATTTTCAAGATACCCCAAAAATCCTAAATATGCAATATTTAGGTTATAGTCCTCTAATCTAGACCAATCAATAGGCTGTAAGGTATCCTTGTGGTGTGCACTAAGAGTATTTGAAGTATATTAATTCATGTATTCCTAAAAAGTCTATAATTTCTGGATATTATGAATGCATCCATGTTGGTTGACAACTAAATATGAATGGCATACATTTGTCTAATTATGATTGGTTCATGCTCCATGGGTGATGATGGTAGATAAAGATAATGTTTAATCATAGTAATACAAATAAACTGCAAAGGTGTAACATGTGTCAATATGCTTTCATATACTAACATATCAACCCTTTATCATTTGCAAAGGATTTCTAGTAGGTTCTTGATTAAGAGTTTCAATCTCAAGCACTCATTCTCATACATACATGATATAATTACTATTTGCAAAATGATGCTTCGATGGTCATTTTGACATGAAAAGCACCATTGTCCAAGCTTGCAACTAATTAATGTATTGCAATGACATAAGTTTGGTAAAGAGGCAACATTTGAACATTAGTAAAGTGGCTGCTATTGATGTGATCTAAGGGATTAAATGACAAAAGTGGAAAACGTTTGAATCTTGTTTTTCTCCTTTTCATTTCATAAAATGGTTCAACATGTTGCTTTGCATCATGTAATGGGTTGATTCACTAGTTCTTGATATTGTAATGCCAAAATTCCCTTGCATGTAATATCCACCAACTTCATAGTGCAACTGTAGGCAAGTTTTGGATGAGAAGTGAAAATTTTGATCTATATCTTCAAGCATGGTCTTTTTGTTGAAATAAATCCAAGCTTCAACATCTTGTTTGAATGTGCATTTGTTGTGGTAGCTTCCTAGAGTGATTTGTTTTGGATGAGGGAGTTAATTGGATGAAAGGGAAAAGGAAGGAGGAGGGCCACTATGAACAAGCTTGAACCCTCAAATTCAAAGGGAAACATAACTGAGGTAATGTACAACCCCTTAAAACAATGATTTTCCTTCATAATAGTATTGGGATCTCATGAGTATGCTTAAAATCATGCTTTTGTCCAAATGCTTCATAACCGAAGTCATTCCCCCTTTTTTCATTTCAATTTTTCCCTCAATTACCCATAATACAATCATTGTTGATTGAGGATTCCCATGGCTAGCTTAGCATTATTCCCTATGACATAATAAGACTATATCTGGCATGCCTGTTTGCTTGTTAGACGACAACCAATTTTCATAACTTGTGTTTGTGGTAAGAAAAATTGTCAAGCTTATTATTTATCCCGTTGGATCGTTTTTTCTCCCACATTATTTATTGGGGTAGCTAGTGTTCTGATTATCTTATTATGGCTCTTATGGCTTTTCCCAAAACAACCCAAACTAACTCCATTTTGTCTTTCCTTTGATTAATTGTATTGGTATTAATCTTCCTATGATATAGGGCATTTCTAGCTTCCTTGTGAGGGGTATTTAGAGCCGATTATCATATGGAAAAGGAGACATCTGGTTGCTATCAATATTGCATGAGTGGTTTCACATTATAATGGTAGACTTTGACCCTTTGGGGATTTAAAGTGCTAGCTATGTTGGATTCATGATTGCCTTCTTATCAAAACTTGATTCATTATTTCCCATAGAGGTCAGTGGTGCTAAGGATAATGAGAACTATTACATTTGTGCTTTGAGGTTATGTTTATAATCCGAAATGTCCATCTCAACAACAAAGGGTTCACTGCAATGAGAGGTTCCAAGAAAATCCCCTATATAGTATAAGGAACCCATCTAGATTTTGGCATGACAACCATTACTGAGCTGGGGTTTACTGGATATGACTTGATCCACTACTTGGGATTTCCTAATATAATATGAAAAATTCCCAGGCTAAACTAATGGAACAATAAAGAAAACACAGAGCAAAACATATCACCACCATTTTTCCAATCAATAAGGCAATTGTGAAAATAAAAGAATTAATACGAGTACACAGTGCAAAAACAAAAATAGACATTAAACAACTAATTATGGTTGCATGCCTACAAATTTAGACAAATGTTTCCAAGAAATATAAACAAGAATGTAAACTTTAAACATGAAAACAACCCGTAGTATAAAGGAAATTCATACAACCTTAATGCCCAACTAATACACAGGAATATTTTGCAACTTATGAAGCATCAAATTTAATGTTCTTTAGAAAATGATTGTCTAAAGATGGATTCTCGTTGTTAGAAATTTTAGCATAAGCACACGAAAGCTTCAAGAGAAAAAAAAAAACCTTTCTCCTTTGAGTTTCTAACATTGATAGCCATTTACAAAATAATTTCCCTTTCTTGGCCTTGTGGCCAAGTGGTAGTTTGGTTTTATTCAAGAAAATGCCCCTTTCATTTTCTTGACCTTTAGACTTATATAATTTTCCCTTTCACATATTCATCCCTTTTTTTTCCAAGAGGGCTTTATTATATTCAAATTTACACTAATTATGGCACCATATTTTTCCTATTTGATCATTTGATACATGTTTGAGGAGAATGTCTAAGTGAATAATAATAAAACAATTTGTTTTCAGTGTTGACGAGTACAACTCCTTTTCCTTAGGTTTGTTGATAGACATATATAACGTTTGTGTGCTCCCATGATCAAGCTTAGCGCTATAGGATTTCATTGCTTATCAATTTAGCTCCACATTTGATCATTATTCACGCCTAGGTACTATATCCTTTTATTGTTGCTACATTTGCATTTATTTAAATTCTCTCTTGTTTCATTGTTTCCCAATGAGTATGATTCTTTGGATACCATTTGTGAAACTACTGTTTTATATATCCTTGCCATAATGTTTAGCATTCATGTTTATGTTGTTTGCTATGTAAGGTTTGTGAATTAAAATGTATAATTTATTTTTCAGCATTGGTACTTGGATACCATCATCACAATATATATAAGTTGCAAATATACAAAATTTAAACCATGTTTTAAAAAATCACATTTAACATGAAGAAGTTAATTAACAACTTAATAAGGTTTTTCGAGTTTACTTCCTTGAGTTAAATCCCCTTATATAAGTTTTGACCTTCTACACTCGATAATGATTTTGTAGATACATTAAATGAAATTTCATGTCAACTTTTCGGGCCTTTCCAAAAACTCAAATCAATAATTTTTTGGCCATTGACATTGTGCTCAAATTTTCTTTTTTAGTTCTGAAATTTATAGCAAGCAATCTTAAAGTTGTATCTCAATGAGAACTTTCCAATGAAATAAGGAATTCTCAAAATGAAGGTTTGAGTCAAAAGTTATGGCAAAAATAACGGAGATGACACTCTCCTAAAATTTCTTTTCGCAAGTCACGCTCATTTCAACTTTTCCATGTCACACCACTTTTAACTTTCATGTTGCACCAATTGCAACGTTTTCATGTCACACCAATTTCAACTTTGGAACTTCTTCAAGGTATGCTATGTTGCAAGAAAACAAAAGTTGAGAGGCCATTGCATTTCATATGAAACCAAAGTTTTGATATTCCCCAAGAATGCAACATGATCACCTAAAGACAAAATAATGAGAGAATAACCCCTTTAAGCTGTGTCATTTGTTTGATGTACTTTGAATTTTAATTCCTTTCACTTTTGATATTGAGTAAAAACATAACTTTTCCTAGGCATTTACTGAGACTTGTTGGTATTGGGCTTAGAAATCCCTTAACTTGCTCATAATCCCATTGATTAAAACCCCGATTTTTGCAGTGTAGAATACAAGTAAGGATTTCTAATGAATAGATACATAACCATATTTAGGTTATGCCCGAATGGAATTCTATCCGCTTGTCCTTTATCATTTGTTGTACAAGATTACAAGAAACTAGTTGAAACCAGTGTGATCCTTAGTCCACTAAAATATTTTAATCCATGAAAATTTCCAATGATCATATAAAACACTTGAGACACAACACCTCGTGTTGGACCTAGGAAAAGATGGGTAGAATTCGGCCAGAAATATGCTTGTGAATATGAAGATTCCAATCGCAGGAAAGAAGAGTCTGCAACAGAAAGAGGAGTTGCGACATAAGCGGTCAAAAAAGAAGTTGCAATAAAAGCAACCATTAAAGAGGAGTTATGATAGAAGCAACCGAGAAGAGAAGCCACAGTGTAAGCAATCGGGGAAGAAGAGATGTGACATATGCATTCATGTGAGAAGATTCCGCGACATAAGAGAAGCTAGGAAGAGCAAAATCATGACCGAAAAGAACAACCACGATGAAAGGAACCATGATAGAAGAAGAGTACACCGGTTGAAAAGGACATCTCAATTGATCGTGGGTAAGAAGTCAGTTAGAATAACACATGCTTTGGGAATAAAGCATCTTTGCATTTTTGGGTCAATAGTGCCTACTGTCAGTATAAATGAATGCATGAGAATAGGAATGATAGCCTGTCGGTTGACAGAATAGAGTCAGTTGATTACGGCATGTAAGAGCCTGTAAAAGAGAGAACCCAAGTTGTGTGCGGGTTGGTCTTTGTCAGCTCCTGTCTTAGTAGAGTTGTATAATTGTAGATAAGAGAGTCGATCCAGGCTATGTGTGGATCAACAGTAGAGTGAAGGAGAGGAAAACTTCAGAGACCTAAGACTAGAGCACATGAGAGGAGAGAAGTATGTATAGATTGTAGAGAAGATCTAGAACAGAGTCTGCACATTGAGTGCATAGATGAAAGGTTCTATATATTTCTCATGCTAGATGAAGATCGCCTTTATGGTTTTTCCCATATGGGTTTCCACATTAAATTTTGTCTCTATGTGTATTTGATGAATATGTCTATGTTCAATTAAGTTATGAATGAGTTCTTGGATGTATATGTCGCAATGTTGATAGATATAATATGTGTTAAAGATTTATATGACTTTTGTAATCTCTGTCGATGGAAAAGTAGAGTAATATCTTGAATGAACATAATAAGAATAGGAAATACGCCCCCCCTGCTTCGGTCAATCAAGTTGGTAAGGTGCCATGAAAGAAGAAATTCCCACCCAACTGCAGAAACTTGGTTTTGGTAGTTACCCATAGAGATATCTCGGGTGAGACTGCATTTGCATCACAGGTGCTGCTGATGGAGCCCTGCTTTGTCGGGTCGATATCTTGGGATTTGTTGATGTACAAACAATTGTCTAAACTTGGGTTGAAGGGAAGGAAACAACAAAAAATGGTTATGTTTCGAGGACCGTGGATCATTTTGGCGAGGGATATGTTTTGGCAGCGACGAAGCCGGAAATCCAATATTGGGTGGATTTTAAAGCATTAGAGTTTGCACGAGAAGAAAGTGAAGGATCACGATTGAATCCAACAAAGCGGTTAGAGCGGTACATTTATACCAATATTCATGAAATTTTCTTTTGAGAGTTTCCTGTTTAGTTGTATGAGTGGTTTTTGAAGCTAGCAACCTAGAGAAAAAATTTCCAACGAGGAGAACTGACATAGTGGAGTCCTCAACTGATTCAACGACTGAAGAGTATTAGCAACCCTATATTTAGGGATGTCAATTTTTGGGTAGACAATATTTTGGAAGGATACATCATTAAATTTGTTGTCAACACAATAACATCATATAGTGAGGTGGAAATAAAATTTTTCCAAGGACCTAGAGGAAGATACTTGACATCTTTAAGAATTTCGATAAAGATTCTTGTATGTGAGAAAGGGACCCTGCGAATGGATTCCGACGAGTAACGAACTGTGTGTGAAGACCTGGGATATGTCTCAAGCGAAGTGTGAGAAAAATGGAGTAGAGTAAGCTGAGATGTTTCTTGGTGATAGTGGAACTTGACTAGAAGGTGGACGTCTGAGAGGTGGAAGAAGATTTCGGTTGGTAAAGGGAAGAAGAACTATGACTAGAAGAGGAAGTTGCAGTACGACCAGAGGAAAAGACTATGAGTTGAGATTGCAATTTGAAGGAGGTTCTTATGACGAGGAAGAGGAATACCACCCTATATTTAAAATATAAGAAGAAGAAGAAGAAAAAGAAAAGGCCCCAGACCAAGAGTATGAGTACGGCACACCCATGACCCCACGTACATATTTGGAGGTAAGATCTAAAAAATCATTTCCTAGTGGGTTTGTAAATAGAAGCAATAATAACTATGGGAATAGCGGACAAGGGAGTCCTTCTAGCCAAAATTTATATCCACAAGTACCATGGACCAATATAATGGTGAGGAATCATATTAAGTTGCCGATATTCAACGGAAATGGGTTAGAGGACCTAGAGAAACATTGGTCTATGTGAAGCCGTGTGGAGCATGCGACAGGTCCAAGATGAAGCCATTAAGAGGGATCAAATGATCACAACTAGGAGGGGTCGTGCATTGGACTGGTACATGAAGTCCTATGTGGTTCCAATAGGAGTCTCACATAAAACACTCGACCAAATTGAGTGGGACTAATAGATGAATTCATAAAGCCCAAATCTGAATATGAGTGTATTACAGAGATTAAAGAGATTAAGCAATTATCTACAGAGTCTGTATGGGAATTTGATCAGAGATTTAAAACATTGATGGATAAATCAAGCTTCCAGATGTCAGATGTACACCATAAAGAATGGTTCATTGCAGTGTTGTTACCGCACATCCGTATTCCCTGGATGCAACAAAAGATTGTGTTGCAGAGTTGGCCATGAAGCTAGAATCCTCACCTATAGGAGAGACTGGTGCAGTAATGATGCAAATTTAGTCGCAACTAGCCAACCTTGCGCTGCAACTCCAACAAATTAAAAAAGGGAAAGAGATCCAAGAGGAAATATGGTGTACCAAATGCATAACATAGGGACACCATAAGGATAACTTACCGATACTCATGAATTATGTCACATCAGGAGCGTTGGACCCGATAAATACACAAGGGATTCCTTGGTGTAGAATATGCCAGAATAGAGGACATCAGTCGGAAGAGTGTTTGTACTTATAGAAGATTTTAAGTGTGCTAATTAGTTTTTACTGTAAATTTTGCAAATCAAAAGACCATGATGAGAAGAATTGTAGAGCATACTAGCCGTTGCAAGAGAAAAAAATGGATACCTATTTAATGAAGAATGGAGAGTAGATGCAATCTCAACGGGATCAATCTCAATACCCACAAGCTCAATATCCTCAACCCGAGTATCCACATGATCAATACCTGCAAAAACAATACCCTCAACCCAGGGGGGGTGGAAATTTCAGAGGCCGAGGACAAGGAGGATGATTGGGTCGTGGAAGGGGCAAAATCATATGTTTTAATTGTGGGAAACTAGAACATTTTTTTAGGGATTGTGTGAGTCCTACAAAGACATGTTTGTATTGCAAATATTTTGATAGGAATTTCAAACAATGACAACAGTTGATTTCTAAGTGGTAGTATATAAATGTGGGAAATTCGAACTCTGTGGAATCCCAACCCAAACCCCAATAAGAATATCCAGAATATTTCTGCTGAACCGAGGGAGCCACATGTAGTTGTTGTAACAAGAGGAGGTGTTGTGACTGGAGCAGACCAAGAAACACAACTTGAACAACCATAGGTGTGACCAGAAGCAAAAAAAAGTGTCAGTTGACATTAAAAAACAAAAAGAAGTATTCTTGGATGCATAACTAGAATTTGTCGACAAGAATCAAGTGTTGAATTTTGCTGCTACACTACCTGGAAGGTCAATAATGGAGATTCCTGAAAGATTTGACCAGTTGTTCTGAAAGCAACCGACGAGAAATGTTAGTAAGCTTCAAGATTTTTTAAAACGTTACTTATCGCCAATACAATATAAAGATGTTGTTGCGAAATTGACTACTCCAATAGAAGAAACTCAAGAAGTGGTGTGACCATAAATAAGGGTTAACCATGTGGGAAAAATATTAAAGACTGGTCGCGAGTTAAGAATGACTTCCCAGAAAGGAGACTACGCTATGGACTATATTATCCTAGAATTGGGCTATGATGTCAACATTATGACAAGAAAAACATGGGAAAGAATAGAGAAACCACAACTTGAGTGGTCTCCTATCCAACTACGATTAGTAAGTCAGTCGAAAGTCCTACCTATCGGTCAACTAACTCAAGTTCCTGTTGAGGTAGAAGGCTTGAGAACATATGCTGACTTTGAAGTAATCGACATTGTCGATGACAAAAATATTTATCCTTCACTTCTGGGGATAGACTGGATGATTGATAATCAAAACATCATCAATTTTAAGAAAATAATATTAACATTTGAATATTCAGAGCTAAGGGTGGTCGCACCAATTGATCGACTAGAAGGTTAGAGATACATTGAGCTAGTAAATAATGAAGAACAAGGTGACTATCTGGACCATATTTATAACATCACGTCTACAATGGACAATTATGTGAATCCAATGGATGACGAAAATTTGAGTTGGTGGAGTATTAGTTCTTGTACATCATATTCTGGCGAATCATTGGAAAACTGGCAGAATCACATGCATGAAGTGTCCATGAGAAGGTGCACAATGATTACACTGTCTATGCGATGGGTAGGAATCAAGGTAAGATCTACCCACATATGAAGGTTTACCTAACCTTGCATATTTTCTGATAGAATTTGAAGAAAAAATCTCAAAACATCAACGCTTGTCTGCCCTGGACTTTGCATTGAAAGCTACACCCACCAGATGGAGGGTCGCACATAAAGAATCTATCTCAAAATGGACACAATGTTGATGGTTGATGGAGATATGATTTAGAGAAGAGGTCATATACACCGGTCAAAAGTATATAGGATTGACCAATCTTGCTGAGCATATCGAGTATTGTCATGCAACACAAGAGGCATGTCCACGTCATGAATGGGTCCATCAATTCATACACGCATTAGACATGATATGGATGAACTAGTATACATCAGTTGAAATGAGATGAGGGACTATTGAATGGGATGAATTAGATACTAGCTTCACACACACATTTGAATTTGCCAATGATCATCCTTTGATTGATGCTGCATCACAAGTAATCAAGTCAAAGATATTTAAAGATATCCTTGTCGTAATGACAAACTTCAGTCAAAGTAGCGCAACAATCCAACACTAGATGGAGTGCTATAATGTGACGAGAGAACCTGATGATGATGACACACTTGATGTAAGCATATCATATTCTGAAGGTACACGTACAGTGGAAGGGATTGGTATTTCTAGTGATTAGTTTTTGAAACCCGTAAAAGTCAAGAAAATCAACACTGGCTCCCTAGATAATCCAAATTTTTTCAATATTGGAGATTACTAGGATGATGAGACTGTGGGGAAAATTACGGACCTATTGCATGAATTTTAAGATCTGTTCCCTACAAAATTCTCAGAAATGAAAGGGATTGTTGAAGACCTCGAAGAAATGAAAATACCATTTAAGCCTGACGCAAAACCTGTCAAGCAATGACCATACTGATTGAATCCATGGTATAAAGAAAAAGTCAAAACAAAATTGGACTGAATGCTGGATGTAGGTATCATAGAACCTATTGAAGAATTAGAATGGATTTGTCTGATAGTGGTGTAAGATAAGAATACTACTGGTGAATAAGGATTTGCGTCGACCTAAGGAAATAGAACGGTGCCTGTTTACATGACCCATTTCCAACTCCATTTATGGATGAGGTATTAGAAAGTGTTGGGGGTCAAGAAGTTTATTATTTTACTAATGGTTTCTTTGGATACCATCAGATCAAAATCGCAAAGGAAGATTGACACAAGACAACCTTTGTGATGGAGTGGGGTTGTTTCTAATACACGACAATTCTCTTTGGACTCAAGAATGCTCCTACTATCTTTTCCAGGATAGTGGTGGTTTCCTTCAAATATTTTATTCATAAATTTCTTGAAATATACTTGGACGATTGGATGGTATTTGGGATCATTAAAGAGCCTCAAAATGATGCTGGACCGGTGTCGCCAATATCATATTTCGTTGAACTTAAAGAAATGTATTTTTTGTACCCCTTTTGGAATCTTGTTGGTCCATGTAGTTTGTTGTGATGTAATCTTGGTTGACCTTGCTAAAATTACGATTATCATCGACCTACCACCACCTACCATAGTGAAGCAACTAAGAACAACATTGGGACATATAGGATACTATCGAAAATTCATCAAAGGATATGCGGAGGTGACTGCTCCGATGGAGAATTTATTGAAGAAGGATGTTAAGTTCCAGTGGATGCAAAATTGCCAAGAAAGTATGGACACCTTAAAGAACAAGATGATTGCAATTCCCATACTTGTATTTCCAAACTGGAAAAAGGAATTTCATGTGCATGTCAATGCGTCATCTTTCACATTCACCGTGGTACTAGCAAAACCTGGCGAAGGATCGATTGATCATCCTATTGCTTTCGCTAGTAGGAAATCATCAACAACATAGAAGAAATACACCACAACAGAAAGAGAGGGATTGGTTATGGTATACTCTCTGCATAAATTTTAACACTACTTGCTAGGTGGACATTTCAAAATGTACACATATCATTTAGCGTTGAAATACCTGGTCAATAAGCGAGTGTTGGGGGGGGAATATTTTCCACAGCTTCTCATTTTTTAGGAATTTTACTTTGAAGTAATTGTTAAGCTGGGTCGACTGAATTTAGGGCCATACCATCCGTCGAGGATCGAGAGTGGCGAAGAACCCGATAATATCAATGATAGTCTCCCTGATGCACAATTATTTGTGATAACTATGTTTGATGATGATTATAGAGACATCATACAAGTTTTGAGTATGGGCTATTGTCTGTCTGAATTTACTAATGCACAGAATAAACAATTAGTTGTGTGAGCTTCAGACTTCCAATTGATTGTTGGACAGTTCTATAAAACGGGCCCTCATGAGATTCTTCATTGTTGTGTCTTGGAACACAAGTGACTAATTATACTGAATGAAGCACATGCTGGTGTTTCGGGAGGCCACTTTGTTGGAAAATATATAGTGCGAAAGATATTACAAGCAGGATTGTGGTGGCCCACCATACATGCGAATGTTCGAGAATACTATCGCAGTTATAATGTTTGTCAAAGAACCAGAAATCCGTCGTAACAAGATGAAATGCCACTAGCACCACAAGTAGCTTTGCAGGAATTTGACAAATGGGTTGTTGATTTTGTGGGACCTATTATTCCAACAGGGAAGAGAACAGGTGCAAAATAAATTATTATTGTGACCGATTACTTGACAAGATGAGATGAAGCAACACCAATAAGAGATTATACTACTGGGACTGTTGCTAAATTCTTGTTTAAAAATGTTGTGACTCAATTTGGATGCACAAATATTTTGGTAAGTGACCAAGGTACAAATTTTGTCAATATGTTGATTGACGAGTTAACAGAAGAATTCCAAATATAGCATAGAAAGACAACACCATATCACCCGAAAGTGAATGGTGTTGTTGAAGCATTCAACAAGAACATGGAGAATGCGCTGACAAAGATTTGCAATGTTCAAAGAGATGGCTAAGACCAAAAAAATCCTATAGTTCTATGGGCATACCGCATGACTTGCAAGAAGTTGATAGGATGAACTCCATTCCTCCTGGTGTATGGACAAGAGGTTGTGATGCCAACGGAATCTATTGTACCGAGCCTAAGGATTGCTGCGATTATAGAGATGACATATGTTGGTGCTATCGAGGAAATATTGTCGCATCTGGTACAATTGGAAGAAGAACGTTTTGTTTCAGGTTATCATCAAAACGTTGAGAATGAACGAAAAAAAGTATGGTATGATCCCCACATCAAGAATAAGTGATTTCAAGTTGGAGGACTTGTTCTTCTATACAATAGCAAATTATTAAAGCATCTGGGAAAGCTGAAAACATAATGGCTAGGACCGTATATTGTAATTCAAATCACTAACGGAGGCACAATGCAACTTCAAAAGTTAGATGGAACAGTTGTCAGAGGATTGGTGAATGGAAGTCGGCTAAATCCTTACTAGGTCAGCCGCAACTTGGTAGATTAAAAATAAAGGAAAACAAAAGAAAAGAAAAGAAAAGAGAAGTGAAAAAGAAAAAGACAAAACCCTCATAGTAATTTTTTTGATTTGATCGTAGGCTGCTAGTCTATCGTAAGAGGAAGCAAAAGGCGCCGTAGACTATATGTCTGTCACAAATGAAAATGGTGGCGAAGACAATCCATCTGTAACAATCAAAGAAGTATGTCGAAGGTTGAATACATGTCGTAGAAAAAGAAGAGTTGTCACAAGATGAACTTGTGTCGTAGAAATTACAGCTGGCCATAATTAATTAAAAAATACGAGCGATTTTGATGACATGCTTTTTTATCACTTCCGTCGTTATTGCATAATAACTACCATTATTGTGACAAACGAGTGAGAGTTTGTGTGGTGGTTTTCGTATGAAGATTCAAATGATTGACCCATGTGACAAATATTGCTGCCACCTTTCCATTCATTGTCCACGCATGTGAATGAATGATTGACTGACTGGATAGATGTTATCACCTTTATGCCCAAGCTTTAGTTCATTCTACTACACCCAAGTGAGATTATTCCATTGTTGTTTGCAACTGCAAAAACCAAAGTGAGTTTTTCACAGAGTATGGTTATTTCCATTTCTAGTACAAGCACGATTGCAGAACCCAGTGTCAAGACCTTATCACCCACACTCATTATGGAAGACACTACTTGATATGTTCCACCGCAGGTCATGCTTGCAAAAGAAGATGAACAGATTCCAGTAGATCCTCCAGTGAGATTGAGACTAGACCCACCAAGTCTGTCAACGGGGAAGCGATATGGTTGATGCAAGAAGAAAGCACCAGCATCATCACTACCGAAAGATGAAGAAACAAGGTTTGCGACTATGTTGCCATCTTATATTCTGCCCATATCAGATGATGCACCTAAGGTTAAAATTATGAAGAATGCAAGGTTCCCACTGGTTGCACTGACAGTGCTGAAAGGAGTTTGGGTAACACATAACATACTTCCAAATATTAAGAAGATGACCTTTGTCGATCATGACTTACGAAAATTTCCATATTTGGAAATGGATAAATATATGGTTTCAGTCAAAGATACAGAGGATGGCTCGACACACCTAGTTCCAATGGAATGGGAAAGAGGATTGAACAAAGAAGGTTTAATGTCATTGATGTGCCGCATTTTGGTTGTAGCACAAAGGTGAATGCGTGTGTTAAACAATTTCTAGTGTCATTTCATGGTGGATTTATATGGTTCGACTGGAAGGTTGATGTGGATATCGATCTTATAGCAATGATTACAGGGATCCCACTTGTAGGCCTAGACCCAACACCATTTTTTGATGAAAAAGAGAAAGATACTGCATTGATGAACAAGTTAAAAGACAAGCATGACCTGACCATAGAAACTAGAGGCTTTTTTATTGCCTCTATCAATGACCACATTGTTCATTTTGCTGCCAAGTTTCTAGCTAGAAAATTGGGGAAAAAGATGCGACCGAACTAGTGCACCGTAGGGACAATTTCTACAACAGAGTTATGTGTAGCTGGTTTTCAACTCAATTGGTCACAATATCTGCTCAATGAGCTGTTAGTAGATGCATATGAAGCACAAGAGAAAGGTAGCACATTTCATTATTCATGGCTACTTATTTTGATTTTTTTTGTTGCATGGGTAGAAATAACAAAATACTAGGGGGTAGATGTGCCCGTTATATGTCGAGGCACTTGATACCAAAATATCTGGTTCAAGAAAGATTTTAAGCAAAGACAAAAAGACAACAATGTCGAATTCTTTTAGCATGGAGAGGCCCTGTGATATCATGTCAGACTATAGGCCATACTTACCAAGGAAACCGTTTAGCAGTTTTGAAATATTGTCAAGTTTACAATTGGGCCCTATCATATTCTGCAGCAGCCATGATAAGAACCACAATGCCAATGGATTGTGACATAGAATCAAATGTCATTTGAATAAGTTGAGGCAATTATCCAAGATTGGCTAGAAGAATGGTGAGTGCCCATCCCATACGATCAATTATCTCTAGATGAAGAGGAGAGACAGGATGATCCATAGACATAGAAGGATGAGGGACAGGGATAAAACCCAGAATGAGTCGATCACGACTCCAACAAATCTAATAGCAGGAAATAAGAGGAAGTAGATAGAGCATTCTGAGACAAGGCATAAGAAAAGGAAGGCTAGCAAATCAACATGAATTGTTGGGATTACCATTGAATATTATACCCTTATAACGGAAGCAATGGGAGAAACAACCAACCAAATACTTAAGAAGATGGATGAGCACCAAACAGAGCTCACAAGTAGTATTACAAAATTACTATAGATGCTTTGCAATGCAGTAAAAGAAGTATGGGTAGCGGTCGATTACAGACCACAATTTCCAATTTCACAAGACTTAGATGGCTCATTAGAAGAGCGACCAAATAATGTTTTATTAAATTGAGCACATAGATCTGTGGAAAAACACACAACTCACATGATAGATCACACAATTTACTCAGTTATTGAAGAATGAAACAGTGCAAAAATGGCTTGCAGCTGTGAATGCTTTTCATTAATCAAAGAGTAATTAGATAGATAATTACAATGAAGTACAATGGATTTAATAGCCACAAGCAATTCGAATCCACATGAGGAAGTTAGAATTGATTAGACTCTACTTGACTGTAGGTAACCAAGACCTTGTCTAAATCACTATCGGAGGACTCAGTGGTTAACTGACCTTGTCTAAACCATAACCGGAGTTCATCGGAGCTCTAAAACACAACTAAAGTGTTACATTAAGTGTTGACTAAGGTTAACTAACAGTGGTAGGTGAGAAATGCGCCCCACATGTGTTCAATCAAGTAAACCTAGCGCTAACTGAATGTAGAGGACTAGAGTTGAATGTAACTGACTCCTAACTTAGCTTGACTAGTCATTAACTGAAGTGAACTGACCTTGGTTGGTTTCGGCACTCCCAGTGGCTTCCTAAATTGTAGGGATTGATCTAGGAGGCTCCTAAACTTATGCAATCAAGTGCAATAAGTGGCAGCGAGCCTCAATTAGTGTTCCCCACACTTTAGTAACTGAAACATGTGCCCCAATTAGGTCAAGTGGACCCAATGGTGTTAATGAATATAAATAGACTGGTTGGACTCCCGATTTAGACATGACTCCCAATTTAGACATATGACCAAATTTGGACAAGGGAGGATTAATAATCCTAACATGTTTCGATACCCATTCCACCAATAAAGACTCAACTGGTGGGAGAAACACTCAACTTGGGGACAACAGAGCTAAATTTTGCGGCCAAAAGTGTGGGCCATGTCACTATAGAATTCTACGTAGTACCATTGTACGAGGTATATTCCCTTCAGAATGTCACAGTCACAGAAATGAAGGTCAGGGAAGGTGCATTGGTTAAGCAAGTTAGAGCATTGAACAAGACTATTAATAAAATGAAGAAAATATTCAAAGAAATGGAGCAAAAAGCCAAAACCTGGGAGGAGGACATGCATCGACTTGACACGGATCTCACCCAAGGTATTTCAACTTAGTGAAATAGCATAGGACCTCCATAAAATGATTGTATATTTGGAAGCACAAGTGACACCTAGTTCACCTCTAGAGGTACTGAAAGAAAGAAGGAAAAAAATGGCAGAGGCTGTGAAGAATATCGAAGAGGCAGAGGCACTGTGTGCCAAGGAAGCCGAGCAAGTTTCTCAGATGTGGGAAGCATTGATCAACAATGTAGAGTTAGAGAAAGTCATAGAGCAGTTGTGCACTATGGAGGTAGAGGTTAACCAGATGGAGAATGAAATGAAGAAGCTGCCCTTAGCATAGAAAATGGCTAAGGCTGTCGAGATGAAGAAAGTACATCAATAAGTTGAAACATTATGAACACAATGACAGAAGCGCACTGATAGGGTCGCATAATTACAAGCAGAGGAAGAAAGAATTACATGTATTATTTAACATGTACACTAGAAAGTTTGATAAGTAGTAGAGTCAGCAGGACTTACAACGTCGGAACACATCAGTTCTGACCTTGTGGAGAAATTGAAGAAGAAGGAAGTAGAAGTATCGGAGGAGACCGAACATATAGTTGAAATATTCCAGGATTTTTAAATTAAGGTTGTCACAACAAAGGTTTTAGATTAGTGTGGCTCGAGAAGAGCCACAAGTGAGTGTTGGGGGCTTGTTGGCCCTAGGAAAAGATAGGCATAAATCTGGCTACTCAGTAATATGAAGATTATGATGTCACGACAGAAGAGTTTATGATGAAAAGAAGAGCTGTTACAGAAGAAACCAGATAGAGAAACATGTCAAAAGAAACTGGGAAAGAGGAGTCGCGATAGAAGCAGTCAGGAAGAGAAGCTGTGACAGAATCCATCGGGGAAGAAGAGTTGCAACAGAAGAAGTCGTGGAAGAAGATTTCGTGACGAAAGAGAAGCTTGGAAGAGAATAACCGCGACCGAAGAGAACAATCCCGATGGAAGGAACCATTATAGAAGAATAATACAATGGTTGAAAATGATAACTCGATTGATTGTGGGTAAGATGTCAGTTAGAATATCGCATGCTTTAGTAATAAAGCATCTTTGTATTTCTGGGTCGATAGTGTTAAATTTGAGCATATAGATCTGTAGACAAACACACAACTCACAAAGAAGATCTCACAATTTACTCAGCCATTGAAGAATGAAACAGTGCAAAAGGCTTGCAGCTGTGAATGCTTTCATTAATAAAAAAAGTAATCCAGATGATAATTACAATGATGTAAAATGGCTTTAATAGCCACAAGCAATTCGAATCCACATGAGGAAGTTCGAATTGATGACTCTACTTGACTGTAGGTAATCAAGACTTGTCTAAATCACAATTGGAGTTCTAAAACACAACTAACTGTTACATTTAGTATTAAATAATGGTTAACTGACTGTGGTAGGTGAGAAAAGCGCCCCACATGTGTGCAATTAATTAAACCATTATTTAATTAAATGTAACTGACTCCTAACTTGTCTTGACTAGTCATCAACTGAAGTTAAGGACCCAGTAGTTAACTGTCCTTGTCTAAATCATAACCGGAGCTCTAAAACACAACCAACTGTTACATTTAGTATTAAATAATGGTTAACTGACTGTGGTAGGTGACAAAAACGCCCCACATGTGTGCAATTAATTAAACCATTATTTAACTGAATGTATAGAGCTAGAACTGAATGTAACTGACTCCTAACTTGGCTTGACTAGTCATCAACTGAAGTTAACTGACCTTGGTTGGTTTCGGCACTCCCAGTTGCTTCCTAAATTGTAGGGATTGATCTAGGAGACTCCTAAACTTATGCAATCAAGTGCAATAAGTGGCAGTGAGCCTCAATTAGTGTTCCCCACACTTTGGTAACTGAAACATGTGCCCCAATCAGGTTAAGTTTAACCAATGGTGCTAATGACTATAAATAGACTGGATGGACTCCCGATTTAGACATGACTCCCGATTTAGACATATGACCAAATTTGGACAAGGGAGGATTAATAATCCTAACAGTTGGCATTGTTAGCTTGCATCTAGTTTCATTGTTAAGTTGCATTAGATTTCATATTTAGATTTCATCTAAAAAAAAGGGGGTCCAAAAGTTGCATCTAGAAGTTGATTTGGCATATAGACTAGTTTGATTCCTTGCATATAGATCTCAAATTTCAAAGTCTAGGTCTTGCATTAAGTTAGCTAGTTTCAATTTATTTCTTTGATTTGATTGACAATGACGGGTCTATGAGCTTTGTTGTGCTTTAGGTGATCAAAGAAGAGATCCATAAAAAACAAGAAGCAAGAAAACTTGAAGAAGAAACCAAGAGAAGAAGACACAACCAAGATTGCAAAACCAAAAAGAACAAAACGAAGAAGAAGTTGTGAACCAAAGAAGATAATTAAAAAAAAAACACTTTCTTTCTATAAAAGCCATCAAGGTTCCTTCCATTTTAGCTTTTCAAGTTCTTTCAAAGGTTGAAAATCCAAAAGATTGTAACAGTTTAATAAAAGTTTCGTGAGCGGGGTCTTTAATCCCCCACACCCAGCTTCCCCATTTGGGGAAGTCTTGTAGTGGCTTTTGTTTTGAGTGGTTTGCTAGCTTAGATTTACTTCACTAGATTGGTTTCATTTTATGCTTAGAATAGTGATTGCTAGTTTAGTTCATTATTAGCATTTTAATCATTGTTTTACAATTTTTTGAGCTATCACGTGGTTTCATATTTACAATTTGATTGTCTCTTAAAATAAACCAAAGTCTCTTGAACTTGCCATAACCCAAGTCAAGAGCACTCTCTGTCAGAGAGCATAGTTAGATTTGCATTTTCCTTGCATTAGGCATATATAATAGTTAAAGTCTCTTGAAATTTTGTCATAAGACAAAGTCAAGAGCACTCTCTGTTGGAGAGTTTAATTGTGTGCTCTAAACTTAAAATTTGCAACTCACACCCCCCATTCTAAAATTTACTTCGTTGCTTTCTGCCACAAAGTATGCTCTGTCGACCCTAAAAAGTTGGATTCGTACTCAGAACGGTGGTTGGATTTGATTAATCAGACAAGTGAAAACATTAATAAAACTTTCATCCCCATAACCAACGAACCGACATCGATAAATATTGAGGTAAGTGGGTAAATTATTGCTAGTGACATCGGAATAAACCGTTGTCTCAGAGTTCAATCAGGTTGGTTAAGTTCCTTGGACACCTAGCTTGGAATATTGGACGGTCCGACATGTCATTGAGAGGAGCCATTGAAGGTATATCTTCCGGTTGATACCTTGTGTTCTTAGCCATAATAATCAAGATCACTAAAACTTTATAAAATTTACAAAGAACACTTGCAAAATGATCTCACAAACATATTGAATGCTTATATCTTTGCATCCCAAGCACTGCAATCTTGACTCCGTTACCCATTGGATAAGGCACTGGTCTTGTGCTCATTTCATTTATATATCTGAAGTGCATATTTTATTTCATTATGGATGCCTTTGCT
>LPNX011075576.1:309804-320325 GCA_001517045.1 Pseudotsuga menziesii
TACCCCCCTTGGCTTCATTAGGAGTTAGCCTAAATGGAGTAGCTAGGAGTAGGTGACAGTACCTAGCTCTGTGCTTGCCTCCAAGGCCACACCTCTCCGACTTTCTCAAGTGAGGAGACAACTTTCAAAAGATTTATGCTGCTGGTGTGCATTCGGCAGACAACACAAGGTATACTTCGATTAGAGCCATCATGGCACTTGCATCCATGATGAAGTGGGACTTACACCAGATGGATGTAAAGACATCCTTCTTGAATGGTGTGATTGAGGAAGAAGTATACATAGAGCAACCTCAAGGATTTGAAGTTGAAGATAGAAGAATTCACGTATGCAAGTTGAAGAAAGCCCTGTACGGCCTGAAGCAAGTTCCTAGAGCTTGGTATGGAAGGATAGATAGTTTTCTGACGAGCTTGGACTTTACCAAGAGTAAAGTCGATCCTAACCTTTACTTCAAGGTTATAGATTATGAACCTGTCATACTATTACTATATGTGGATGACCTATTTCTGACAGGTAATGAGAAACATATTGTAGAATGCAAGAAGAAGCTTGCTGAAGAATTTGAGATGAAAGACCTTGGATTAATGCACTATTTTCTAGGTCTGGAAGTGTGACAAAGTTCAGAAGGAATTTTTCTCAATCAGGGAACGTATGCAGGAGAAATTTTGAAAAGATTTGATATGTTGGAATGTAGAGCCATGGCCACACCGATGGATACCAACCTGAAGTTGCTAGCTGATGAATCATCAGAGTTAGTGGATGTGACTCAATACAGACAGATTATTGGGTCATTGATGTATCTAACAAATACTAGACTAGACATTTGTTTTGTTGTGAACACCTTGAGTTAGTATCTAGTTCAACCTAGACGTGTTCTCCTGGTAGCTGCAAAACATGTGATGAGATATCTGAAAGGAACTATAGACTTTGGTCTATACTATGATGGAAACCATGACTACAGATTGTATGGCCATACAGATGTAGATTGGGCTAGAAGTGTCTCAGACAGAAGAAGCACATCAGGAGGATGTTACTGTCTGGGGTCTGTTATGATTTCATGGTTTAGCATGAAACAATCCAGTGTTGCTCTTAGCACGGCTGAAGCAGAATATATAGCAGCCTACTTTGCTAGTTGTGAAGCCATATGGCTTCAGAAGCTGATGTCAGGTCTATTTAACCTGGATCTGGATACCACAATGATTCTATGTGATAACCAGAGTTGTATAAATATGATAGAGAACCAGTGTTCCATGATAAATCAAAGCACATAGAAATTCGGTATTTCTACATTCGAGATATGATACAGAAGGGAGCCATAAAGCTCCGGTATGTGAGTATCGATGAACAAGTTCTTGATGTGTTAACGAAGCCTTTGTATTGAATAAAGTTTGAATACTTTTGAGACAAACTTGGTGTTGTTCGAAAAGACCTTCCCTGAAAGGGGGAGCAGTGATGTTGCAGTGGGATTGTATCATCCCTGGACACCTGTCCTAAAGTGATCCGTAGACTTTTGTCTCCGAGAAAGAAGCAGGATTGCATCATCCTTGGACTTAAGTCCTAAAGTGATAGCAAGTGATTATCCCGTAATTGTATCGGGTGACTTCAGTCTTCAAGAATATGGTAGGATTGCATCATCCTTGGACTTAAGTCCTAAAGTGATAGGGAGTGATTATCCCGTAATAGTATCTGATGACTTTGGTCCTCGAGAATGTGGTAGGATTGCATCATCCTTGGACTTAAGTCCTAAAGTGATAGGGAGTGATTATCCCATAATAGTATCCAGTGACTTCGGTCCTCAAGAATGTGGTAGGATTGTATCATCTCTGGACTTAAGTCCTAAAGTGATCTGTAGACTTTCGCCTTCGTATTGTGGATTGCAGGTTGTTCATGATGATGATGTTGTTGATCGAAAGATCAAAGTATTGCTGTTGATGATGATGATGTTGATGATGTTGCTGATCGAAAGATCAAAGTATTGTTGTTGATGATGATGATGTTGCTAATCGAAAGGTCAAAGTATTGATGATGATGATGTTGCTGATCAAAAATTCAAAGCATTGTTGACGATGATGTTGTTGATTGAAGAAGACTAAAATACTGATGATGATGTTGTCGATCAAACGATCCAAATGTTGCTGCTGCTGAAATTGAAGATGAATACTATATGTCAAAGATGATGAAAAATCTTCCAATGATTTATAGATTTATCACCCCGATGATGTTGAAGATGCTCTCTCTCGTTTTCCTACCATTGTTGTTGTTTTTGTTGTAGGATACCCTTCTCATTAAGGGGGAGTGTTGAATTATTGTAACTTCGAAGTGTATTCACTTATTGTAATCCGATGCTCTTATCGGGAGAATCATTTGTATTTCATTGTACTTCAATGTTCCTATCGAGAGAATCATTATTATTGTATTAGGTCAGTAGAAAGTTATGAGGAAAACCCTTCATTGTAAGTCGAGTCACTAGCACCCTTCGGAATATAATAATAAGTTGTTTTTAGTCCTCCTGGAGAAGTCGGCCCAGTCAAGTTTAGTGGGGCTGACTTGGTTGAGTAAAATGTCAAGTGAGTAGAAGAATATAAATAGAGGTGAAGCGCTCCTCATTTGAACACACAGACACACACTTGTGTAGCGCATGAGAGAGAGAGATATTCTTATCTGCAAGGAGGAGAAGGACAAGTCTGAAGTCTTATCTTTTATCTTTCGATCATCTATATTGAGGAAGCTTTTCTTGCTGGGTTTTTCCCTTTAGGGTTTTCCCAGGATAAATCTGCGTTGATCTTGTGATACTGTTTCTTTTTGTGATCTTGTATATATGCTTTTGGTTGTGAAATTGAATTGAATGCTGATAGTCTAGCTTAGCATATGGAATCTTAACAAAAACCTACTACGTCATCATCAGTCCCTCTTTCGAAGGAGGTCCTTTTGTACTATACCAAGATTGTTTTGAAAGTATTCAAACTTTACACGAGATATAGGCTTGTTCTTCATCATTCTTCTCTTCTACATCCGCAACTTCATCGTTCTTCTCTTCATCATTCTTCTCTTGTGCATCTGCCACTGCATCATTCTTCTCTTGTACATCCGCCACTGCATCATTCTTCTCTTGTAGGTGATTGCATACGATCCTTCCTACAAGTCAAATATAGTTGCATGATTAGAAATATTTCATAACATGACATATTCTTATGCATAGAGATATATGTCATACAATCATGCAACTATTTCAGCTAATACAGCATTCATCCATATCTCGTATACATAGGGTTACTTTCTAGATGCCTTCCATCTCTACCAAGACATAATTACGAGCGTGCACTACTCCCAACATGTTAGCAAGGAGGTTTCATTCTAGATAATTAGCAATGGAATGTTGTACAACACCATAAGCCACTTACCCATCGCATGCATATTAGTAGTAAACTGTAAATACTCTAGCTTGCACAATTCATTTCCTAAATCCAGGAACATATCTATGTACACAGCTGAACAATATCATTTAAGCAACTAGATATATAGGAAATGATAATCCAAATACTTATCTTTGTTTGTTTGGTAGACTTCCTCTTGATCTCTGTCTCCTTGCATGAATTACTGGAGACTCTGATAACGTACTCTAATTCATCGTTTGATTCTGAGGCTATCTTGCTCATGATCGAAAATATTGAATAAGTCCTCTTACACCACAGATCACATAGAATTGTGTATTGGTGTTGAATCTATGTGTCCTACAAATGCATCCCTTCTTATCCAATGCTAAAATGGATAAGAGTATGATCTTCATCTTCATTGGTAGAATTCTTCTGAATCAAAGTACATATTCCTTATCACTTGAAAAATCTTCCCTTGATTTCTTTTTAGCTGCAATATATTCATCCTTGGTTGCACTAACAAGAACACTAGTTGCTTTCTACAACATGCTGGAGTGCTCTTTCTGTTTGTAGCACTGCCAACCCAATTGAAGTCATCATATCCCTACAAGTAGATCCTCTGGTCTCTTGCATATATGAGGCCATACTCAATTGTACCCTTTAGGTACGTGCTTTGTCACAACCATGTGAACACATCTTGTCTCGACAAAGCAAATATTTGGCCTCATGTTCGTCAAGTTCATCAACGAACCAATATTCTGCATGTAGATTATGGAATCAATTGTCTTTAAAGTAGGATTACATATCAACTTCAAGATATATGCCATTGGTGTAGCTATAGCCCAAGATCTCGAACCTCTTTAAGGTATTGACTGCATATTTTCCTTGGCTAAGGAAATTATCCTATGTATTCTGTTACACCTCTAATCTCGAGAACCATGTCACGATTATCAAACTTTGAGACCTATCGTAGTCACTCCCTCTGCAGTGGAGCACCATCCTCCTTCTGCATCTTGGACTCTCTACATCGAGACATTGGAGTGACAGGTAGCCTTCTCTGCTGCTAATATTCTATGTATCCATCTATGTCACCTGTCAAGGTCACTGGATATCAAGATCCTCCATCTCGAACTTTGTTGCAAGTTTCTCTTGCACCCATCTATGAGCTTCTCATCCTTTGTAGGCTTCTATCTTCAACCTTGTAGTAAAGGTTGGGATCTCCATCACTCCAGTTGATCCTCAAGCTCCTCATGTGCTATCCCATGGGTGTCTACTGGGCTTGTACAAATCCTTTTGTGCATAGGTGGTTCTCTGTAGAGAGTCCCAAATCCTAGAGGTTGCTCAATCTGTTCTTCTACTTCAATTACACCAACTGTCTAGTGTAATATCCACCATTGAAGAGGTGTGTCTAGCCCCTAGAGCATTGTCTTGCTATAATTGACTCCCTCTTTCTCAGAGAAACTACGAACCTTGCTTTGTATCTCTTGATACTTCCATCTGTTGTATGCTTGATCTTGCAGATCTACTTGAAAGACTTTACAAAACTTCCCTTCAACTCTCCAAACATCATTCTACATGATCGGCTGGTACTTCTTGATCATATCATCCTTCCATTCTTTCTTTTTGGGACATTATTTTGCAAGGTATCATTTCTCATCACGACTGAAACATTTGACCTATGAGAGGTCCTTTTTCTGAAGTCCTTTCATTCTTGCGAGAATGTTCTTCCTTCTTGTTCTTTCTCCTCATGGCATAAGTTGTTAGGGCCTGATTGTCATATCCATCCGTCTCTTCTTCTTTTTCTATCAATCAATCTTCTTCTTACGTGCATTGCTTTCTCTTCATCTCCCTCTAGATCTGTAGCTTCTTCTTTGACATGCTTCTTCAAGTGTGAGAAGCACTCTATACTTCTATGCTGAGAAGTTTTTGGCTCCTTCAAGCTTCGTACTGTTTGTCAACATGATAAAAATGAGAACCTCAAATGCAAATAGAGAGGATAGAACTTACCAATGAGATTGCTTCAACTTGATGCTTGCTTGAAAGCTTTTCCGAAAGACTGCTTCTGGTGGACCTAGGGTTTGATAGTGACACTAATTTTTCAACTTAGGTAAATTTCATATTTGATTGGATAGAAAGATGTGCCTTCTCACGGCGCATTGATCAACATACTCCTTTCCCCAAAGCCGAGGACATAACTGCAAAATATCTGATGCCCTAGTTTTCCCCAGCAGAAATGTTAGGTCAAAAATAAAAAATCCACAGAATGAGAAAATTCTTCCATAGAAAGATGTGACCTCCTAGGGAGAGTTTGATAGTCCTCTTTTTTCAACTAATCGGTGGAGGGAAGTGCCCGTAATAGGAATCCCTAGTTTCTCCAATTTCTTCTGCAGAATTATCTGATATTGATTCTACTGTATCTTCGAAATTCCTGCTCCTCAAGATCTGAAACTCCGTCCAGAGATAACTTGATCTATCTTCTTTCGAACCCCATAGGTTAGATTAGAATTGTATTCCCCAAGTGGAACTTATGATAAGTTTCCGAAGGTGACCTGTTTCAGGACTGGTTCAATATAGAGAACTTGTACAAACTGCCATGTATCACTATTTCAACTTCGGTGTTTGAAAATCGCACTACAAAAACTACAGGTCATGCCCTATCTGCAACATCTTGTGAAATTTAATTTGGACCTTCCTAGCCCGAGATATAGCAATTATCCTTAGGTCACCTGTTTAAGACTGAACTATGGAAGAGGTTGGAACCATATCTAGAGGAATCATATCTCCTAAAGTAAAGCAAATCTGAGGCTAAAACTCGCACACAAGGTACATAAAGATTTCATCTTCGGCCTGTACAAGTTTAAGCTCTTGATAATTTACCAAACTCGAGTTATAGAGAAAAATGTCGAGATGACTAGATTTTTCCTTCTAGGGTTTTCAAGCATGAAATCCTAATCTATAGTAGTTGCAGTTGTAGCAGTGTTTCTGCTGCACAAAGACTTATTTCAATATGGCTCTGATACCATGTTAGAATTTTGATAGTTATACAATATCTAAAAACATTTAGTATCATAACATCATAATCATAAGCAAAGGATCACTGAAAGAAAGACAAGCACAACTACACAAAAGAACAGAAATATTTATCCTAGGAAACCCTCATGGGGGAGAAAACCCAGCAAAACTTCCTCAATATAGAATTCGACCAAGTACAGTGTAAAACCCCAAGAACAAGAATAACAACTCCCTTTCTGCAGTAGACTTCTCTCTCTCTCTCTCTCTCTCTCTCTCTCTCTCTCTCTCTCTTGCGCAATGCTTGAGTGAGAAGTGTGTAGAAATGAGAGTGGTGCCTCACCTATTTATATTCATCAGGTGAGTGACTTAATTACCTAACTAGGTCGGTCAGATTCTCTAATTAGGGTCGACCTACCTAGGAAGACTCAAAATAACATTTATAAAATACTTTTGTGGGTACTATTGCCCCGACTTACAATGAAGGTCTTACCTCATGACTTTTACATGGCCAATTACATCGAGGACATCTCCGAATGGAGGAATAAAATCTCCAAAGGAGAAATACAATAAAAATACAATAGAATATCTTCCGAAGTCACATTTATTTCAATAGGGTGCAGGCTTGGTTTGGCACTATTATGAAAGCATGTCCTAATTGACTGAAAATCAGCTTTTTGTTTTAGTTATTGAAAATCTGTGGTTATTGAAAATCATGAGAGAAGGCATAGATTCCACCAAATACTTTTATGGATGCCTTACAATGAGCAACTAAGGTGGATAGCAAATTATTTTGTGATTAATTGATGCCTTCTGAATGTTATTGACCTAGGACTTAGAAAACCATTAAGACTTAAGAACAAATTATCTAGCACATCGGAAATTTTTACAAAATAAAAAGAAGGAAAAATCAAAGATTAGACTGCGGGGAAAAATGGAGCCGTATATTTGTTATTTAGATATCTATATTATAAAAATTTAGTTTTGACTTCTCAATGAACTTAGCTGTTTTAATGTTCAAGGATAAATCACCTTCAGTACTAATTATTGATATTGTGGCCTACTGGACCAATTTTATGTAGGTCATTGAAATTTGCATTAGTTTTTTAGTAGTTTACAGAGTTTTATGTCACTGTGCTTTTCTGATAGTTAATGGAGTTTTATGTCAGTCGGTTGTACTTTCTGTTAGTTAACAAAGTTTAATTATCCCACATGAGAAAGATAATGAAGAAAAAGAGGGAGTTATTGTTATAAAAGGGCTATTTAACATTGAAGTAGGAATGTCTGGGTGAATGGTGTATGGGAGTCTGTAAGAGAGCTCTTGTTGGCCAACTGCAGCATCCATACTGCCCTAGCTTATATTTGGGCCTGAGATGGCGACAATACCTTCTCAGAGAAGTCTTTGTTTCTGAGATGGCGACAATACCTTCTTAGAAAAGTCTTTGTTTCTCTTGTGTATGGACGAGCAGTTCTGCAATCTTGTTTACTATCTCTTTTCTAAGTTTCTATAATAGATGTTTATTTTTGTTTCTCTTGTGTATGGACGAGCAGTCCTGCAATCTTGTTATGCCGATGGGCGTTTTGTCTTTTGAATTCGGCTTTGGGAACACTGTTCACTTCGTCGTCTCTCCAGCGAACCAAAATTCGACACGTGTTTGATCTCCTGCCCAACCAACATCTCATACGCGTCTACATCCCGCCACGACACCTACTACGTGTGCACTCCATTGCCCAGGTTTACAGATATCAATGGAGAAGGTGCCCGGCATTGTATTCCACGTATGCACAAATAATTACCGCACACCAGCCAAGACTCAACTCCTCCACAGGGTTTTACAGGAAGCGTTCTTCTCCATATCAAGCAACAGATTCCTTTAGACAACACAGTGACTCTAGTTTTCCTTGGCTAAGAGTGGAGCTAGTTTGCCTTGGCTAAGAGTGGAGAGTTATAAAAGATCAGGAGAAAATAGGAAATAGCTGAGCAATGGGTTTACATGCTTGCAAGTGGTCAATATGAGTGGTGTGCATTTGACCCCCTTTCAGGGAAATGGAGAAGACTCCCAAATATTCCCTCTAATACATGTTTTGCTGCAAGTGACAAGGGATATCTATGTGCTGGTACTCATCTCCTTGTCTTGGGACAATAGATTGAAGGGCTTGTGATCTGGAGGTATGATCTTGTAACCAATGAATGGTACAAAGGACCATCTATGCTCACTCCCAGATGCCTCTACTCGTCTGCGAGTTGTGCCGACTTTGCCTTTGTGGCTGGAGGAATCAATGCAACATGTGATATTTTAAAATAACGCAGAGAGGTATGATCCTATTAATCAGAGATGGGAAAGGCTGCTTGATATGAATAAGAAGAGAACACTTTTCTTAGGATGCTACATGGATGGAAAATTCTATGTTATTGGAGGGACATGAGATAAGGGGGATCTCACATGTGGTGAAGTCTATGATTCTGATAAGAGAACCTGGGAAATTATTGAAAACATGAAACCATCAGGGGATAGAGATGTTTTTACTCACGCTCCACCTCTGGTGGCTGTTGTTAAGAATGAGCTCTATGCTCTGGAGGCCTCGATAAATCAGTTACAAGTTTACATTAAAAAAACTAACAAATGGAAGGAGCTTGGCGAAGTGCCTGTTAGAGCAGATTTTAACAGTGGGTGGGGTGTGGCCTTCAAGTCATTAGGTAATAACTGCTCCTGATTGGAGGTGAGACAGGTCAAAGTGCTTATGGTCATGGTGTATCCATCTACACATCCGGGCTTAATTCAAATGAGTCAGTGCCTCAATGGAAATTTCTAACTAGGTTGGGAAGATCCTTCGTCTTTAATTGTGTTATTATGGCTACTTGACATACTTCACTATTTGTATGCCATGAGAGTGGAGACCAATAGGCAGAGGAAAAACTACAAACTCAAAGTTAGTCCACGAGGCCAAGTGCCTAACAAATAACATCTCTTGAAAAAGCATTGGTATCTTTAAAGGAGTTGTTCACAATCAGATATTTATGGGTGCAAGTTAGAAGAGCAACCCAGTATGAAAATTGAAACATTGGTATCTTTGAAGTAGTTATTCGCAATCGGATGTGTGAATTTGAAAAGCATACAGGATGTTGTGTTAGAAGAGGTGAAGGGCGTTGAACATTGTACGTGGTTGGAGATGCTTAGATCCCTAATTGTTTCTGGGTGCGCTGAGATAGAAGAGTTGCCAAGTATGGAAACAATGGTATCTTTGGAGTTGTTGTGGGTGGAGGGATTGGTGGCACTGATGAGTATATAGGTTTTCACAAGCATAAATGTTTCTGGGTGTTTTCAATTAAAAGAGTTTCCCCCATGGATCAAGACAAACCAGATAGTGCCCCGATTAAAGACAAGGAATTACTATAAGCTCTCACTATAACAATATTCTCAGCACCATTGAATTTTTTTTGGGCATTGTGGCAGCACACCAGGTGATGGAAATTCATTCCTGGCTTGCTCTGTCTCCATATATTCAAGTAGTTTAGTTTGCGTAGAACCCATCAGTGTTGTCGTTTGCAAAAGTAGTGGAGCCTGGTATCACAGTGGAGGCAGACATTGCTTTCACATAAACAACATGTTGCCCAGCGACCCCAATTTTCCCTTTTAGTTTCTTCGTTTGGTTGTTGGTTGTTTCAGTTTTCTATAACAATGACTTTTCAGTATGAATGCCTTCTATAACCAATCTTTCTTATATTAGTTGTACACTAAATTCCCCTTTTTGTTGATTTATTTTCTTATCATCCTTATATTGAGAGACTACTATCTCTGAGTGAAAATATTACCTTCTGTTCATCCCACATCCTGTGTAACCATGCATAAACACAATATAAACAACCATAAAACATACAAATCATACCATGACTATCTCATTGATTCGTCCATACAATAATATACCAATAATAATAAAAGTGCACAATATCATTTTCTTTTCTTACCAAATGGAGAAAATACATGCCCAATTCTGTCACCCATTTCAAAAAGTAGTTAATCAGTAGACAAAGAATTTAATGTGCCCACTGCATGTAAAGAAGTTGAAGAAGGATCTGTAAAACTTTATCAATATGAATTTTCTTCCGAGATGCAAGTTCCAAAGCAAATGATGAAGA
>LPNX011075576.1:320402-337815 GCA_001517045.1 Pseudotsuga menziesii
TTCCTTTATGTAATGTCATAACCTGGTTCACATTATTCAAATCAAAATAAAATTAAAAATCAAGATCAACTTAAACTAAAGGAATAGCCAAGGCAAACTAGAGTCAAAATAACATTTGGCTCTTTTCTTTTTGGGATATGCAAGACATGTTGAAGCAGTTGGCTGTGAAAATTGGGCAAGCAACTTTTTTCATGTCGTTTCCAAGCATGATATTGTTCCTCGGATGCTCCTTACACCATTTGAGTCAATTGTTGAGTCGTTTATTGCTATTTTTCCTCATTGGCAGGCATAATAGGTAATGACAATGAATATATACGTGATTCTTTTATTCAAGATGCTTATAGGACTCTTCTTAATTATGTCCTATAGTATACTCATACAGTAGTAAACTATGAGCTTGATACTCTAAGGAAGGTAAACGGAGTTATGAGGAGAAGCCCGTACAGAACTTTTGGAACTTACATGTTTTGTTCAAGTGATGGTGCAACTTGTATTGAAAATTCTGATATCGTTTTGAAGATGTTTCATTTGACAATTTAGAGCCATGAAACACCTTCCAATAAGATTGTAGAGGATTGTTTTTTAGAGCATATAGGGTATGGTTTTGTTTTGAAACATGTCATAGAAAAGTCCATAGATGGAAAAATAATTGCAAGTCCTGGTTTAGAATCCTCTTATAAGAGAGGAATCTCATTGTAGCTAGAAGATATTACCCCAACCTTTCTCTTCGTATATACACCTTGGTTGAGATATGTGAGGGATTAAGAAGCATTAAAAGTATGTTCAGTATGGAAAGTAGTTGCATGAGGAGGTATTTGGCACTCGTGCTAATACCACTATGGTGCAAAATAGAGATTCAATGTATCCACCAATTAATTGTTTAGCTGCCACAAAAAATGGAAGGTATATTCAATCAAGTAAAACTGAAAATGGCCTCGGTGCTATAGGATTCTTAATGCTGCCTGGAACAGTTTTGGCTACTGAAGTTGAATTTGCAATGTTTGTCATCACCAGCCCTGTGCAAATAGAGTTCTCTGGCAACAATGGAGAATACAATTCATTGTATTAAAAAAACACCCAATTCATTGTTTCAGATCGAAAGACACAACTGACCACTGAAACCCAAGAGGCCATTGTTCCATCCAAACCAGTTATAAGTATTGATAACCATATAACTGATTATGACAAGCTTTGTGGGGTTTTTCTTCAGAAACTGAAAGGTAAAGCTGCTATGAAAGCATCCTTATCTCATACCAGGGTGTCATTGAAATGAGATACAATTGAAACAGTAGTGAAGAGGGGAAGTTTAAGTGATTAGTCTCTTCTCACTTTCTTTAGATAGGCTGGTAAGTAGCCTAATTGCCAGCATGGCTTGGCTGATTGTAAGCGTGTTTCATTTAATAATTCTCTTCTAGATCATATTTCTCCACATATGCAAATGCACACATACTATTTGAGAGTGGAGACTAAAGTAATTAACCATGTTTTCACTTGCACCAAAAAAGAGTGCCAATATACAATTTAAATGAACAATGATAATGAAATATTTATATATGACATATCAACCTATTGTGCCTTTCAATATACATAGTTGTAATGGCATGATTATGTAGAATTTTCAAATATTTCTTCTTTTCTGCTTTATATTTATGGCTGAATTGGTATGATGCACATATGTAGTGTTAACAGTGATTAGAGCCATGGCATCAAATGCTTAAAATGTTTGCAAAGTGTGTCTTTGGCCTTGTAGTAGGCTCACTTCCTTGTATATGCAACATTTTGTTGAGGAAGCCTATTCACAAGGTTGTTGAAATAACATTATTCATTGTTTGAAGCATTTTTTTAGATAATTTGGATGGATTTGAAGTTTTATTATAACAAATAATTATTTTTAAAAGGTGCAAGATAGCATATTCATTGTTGGAAGTGCTATTTAGATAATTTGGATGGATTTAAAGTTTCATCAGAGAATTTTGATGAATTTAACGTTTCATTATAATTATAATAACCAAGAAATGTTATTTAGATAATTTGAATGGATTTAAAGGTTCATTATAAAAATGAAATGATATTTAGATGTGCTATTTAAATAATTTGGGTGGATTTAATTATAATACTAAGGAATCCCTTTAAGAAACCTATACTAGAGTTTTACAAAATTTAAGGGTCACTTCAATATCTTCAATATTTTGGTGTCTTCATGCAAATATTTGTAGTAGATGACTTATTTGTATTCTTATTCCTCTTTATATAAAATAATTTTTTTTTTTTTATTTCTCTTATTTTAAAGCCACAATTTTTTACACATTAAATTGGCATATGAAATCCTTTTATTGGTTATATTATCCATATGATTAAGTGGTTTTGCAAAGTATTCTTGAAAGTTTTATTCCACTCACAATAATTTAGTGTTTCTTTAGAGTGTATCCTCAATATTTGTCTTCACTCCATCCATTGAAAAATGATTGATACAAATATGGAAGGTTAATTATACATTATCTATGATTTAAACGCTACATGATACCTTGAAATATTAAATGACTTTGTTGTTGTTTAATATTTTTTAGTGCAAATTACTTTCTATGAATATCTAACAATATTTCCATTAGATTGTTTAGAAGAATTATGATCTTAATAAGTATGAGTTGTTTTTCTAGTGCTAAAAACATTAAATATGCCAAAACGTCATTTATGAGATTTATACATAAACATAATTATAAAAATACCATTACAATTCTATAAGATTATTTATGTTTTCTTTAATGAATTGTTTGAGAATCCACACTATGATTAGATTGACATAACAAAAGCATAATTACAATTCTATAACAATAATTTTGTTTTCTTTATGAATGATTAATTTCATACTATAAAAAAAACCACAATTGTAACTTCCGAATATTTTTATGTTCTATAAAAAATAATTAAAAATCCATAATATAATTGAATTGGTTTTATAATTGCAATGAATATACATAATCTAATATTAAAAAATAGTTGTCGAAAATCGAGCTGAAATGTGTTACTAAAAAATTAGTTGTTGAAAATCAAGGTGAAATATGTTATTTATTATAGATTCATTTGTCTGAATTAGAGTTATGATAAAAGCAATAAATTTTTTAGTTTTAATCATGAAAGTAATATAGTTTTTTTTTTAATATGTATATTTAGTGTAAATATATTTCTTTCGTGCTAAGTTAGTTTTAAAGTTTAAATTATTTTAATAAATTTTGATATTTTTATAAATTTATTTTTTTAATTCTATTTTAACTATAAATTTTCTTATTTAAATTAGAAAAATATTAATAGAAATTTTCAATACATATATAAAAAGTTGATTAAAATAGTTGATATATTCAAAATTTTACAAGATATGAATGAAAATCTCAAAACACACATATTCACATGCAAATAAATGTACAAAAGTATAGAGATATCTTGAAAGTTGAATATCTCAAAATCCATATTAATTTTGTGATTCATATGTAAATTGGTTTGGAGAAAATAGTAAATACTTATATGGTATAATGATCTCAATAGTAAGGAGGAGAAGGATATTGATCATAACATTTTATGTAGACCTTTTGGATCATTAAAATCTATGTTTTCTACCTTTTGATTTTTCATGCTTTCTATAGAAAGAAATCTAAAAACTTGTCCAGGTGACTAATATTGTTTTTAAAACTCAAATCACACGAATTGGAAATATTACCTTTTTTAGATATTCAATCTTAGGACCACAACAACATCAATTCAAATATATCTTAGCAAGAAGGGATAATACAATGCATGGTGTTTGAATTTAACTCATCTAAGTTATTTTTCTTTGGCGTCATCTTTGTAACCATCCAATGTATACTTAGATTTTATTCTTCTTCACTCAAAAACCACCTTTTTTCCTCCAAAATTCCTAACCCTAAATATGACCTTTTAATCTTCTTCACTCGAAATACAAAATTTTGTCTGCAATTTCTCTCCATAGGTACTTAAATTCTTCTTCTCATCTCACAACAGGTTTTTATCCATTCAGCTGACATTGATCTATGAAATTATGAAAATATTCAATAGCGCTTTTAGTTTTGGAATCTTTGATACTACCATGAGAATCTTAAATCCATGAGGTAATTGTTATAGAATAATTATTTTATTTTCCAATCATAATTTAGATGTTGAGATGGAAAATCTTATACATGAATAAAATAACTGATAAAGTGGGTGCCTTGTTGTATAATAGCCTTCTCTAGTGGTTAAGTTAAGGATCCATATCCACATGAAAAAGGTTATGATGTTCTTGTGCAAAGAGTACATGGCAAATCTAAAGTGGATACAAAATCATCAAGAAAATTTTATTATATCTAATTTCAACAAATTTGACAAGACTTTACAAGGTTTTATAGTTAAGCAGAAAATTTGCCAAGATTTTAAAAGATTTGTAATTTTATGAAATATTTGTCAACTTTTCCAAGGTTTTATAATTATGAAAATGATATGCCATGATTTTACAAGATTTTATAATTTTGTGAAAGATTTGTCCAAATTTTACAAGATTTTATAATTATGTGAAAGATTCGTCAACAAATTATATATACATATTATATTATTGATAAATTAGCCTTCACACTTTCCCATTTATAATGAATATTCTCCTCATTATTATACATACAAATTTAAGAGGGGTTATTAAAGTTTTCATTTGTTAGAAGATGGTATTGTCCCTTAAGTTGGATCCGTGAATTCCTTCATTGAAACTTTGTGTAAATTTGTTCCCCCTCATTCAAATTTGCGGTTTTACAAAGGAACGAAATGAGTAAGAGACTATCATAATTTGAAAACCTATAAATTACTACTCATGAGGTTAGGGATATTTGGTCATTGGGGTAGAATGTTAGAACTTTGAAAAGTGATGTAGAACAATGAATGGACTTTTGATGTTGAAGTCTACTCTTATGTTCTAAATGAGTTTTGCAATGGAGAAAGGTTGGATCAAGCTTGTTGAAAATATGAGATTAAAAACCTTATGCCTAATTGATATCATATTACTGCAGTATTTGTAAAACATAATAGAGCTAATACCAAGTTTGTATTTCTATCCATATTGAATTTTAGTATATAATTTATCAATATAGAGCAGAAAACCTCTACAGTATCTATTATCTTAGTGAACCTTGAATAATCTACAACATATAGAAGAAAATATGTACTTACAAATATACATCTTGGCTAGAGATTTTGAGAGAAAATTCAACTTCTTTCCACAACTACAATAGCAATTAGTCAACACCACTCATCATGAATTTGTGAGCATAGAGATTGATTGTTGTCCATTCCTTAGCATTCTTTGGCTCATTATTTTGATAATGAAATACACATAACTAAAATAGGATACAAGGCAGAAGATGATCTAGCATTTAGTCTCCACTACTCAAAATGAATTTGTGAGAAAGAAGACAGGGACTGATTGATCTACATGCCTCGGCTTTCTTTGGCTTGCTAGTCTGATGACAACAAAAAAACAATTGAACTAAGGATCTGTTCTTAATCTTATTATACAATTTTGATGAGAAGCATAGATTGATGCAAAAAAATGATCTTGCATCATTTTATACATTCATATTCATGGATCGTATAAGAAACACTTGTTTCATCTTAAAATTCATTTATTAAGACGAGAACATAGTATAAGAAAGTCTAAAGCCATGTTCTATGGGCAGCTTCATACTGCCTCAATTAGGGAAGGTTGTTCATGATCTTTCCTTGTATTAGAAGGTTCCTTCATTTCTTGACTAATCTTCAGTAGACCATAGCAAAGATCATGGATATTTGAATTAGACAACAATAATTGATTCCTTCTGAAACTTTAGTAAATAAAAGGCCGCCACATAGATACACTGGACTCCAAAATCCAAAGAAAATGAAGGAAATATTTCAAACTTCTAGAGTATTTTTCTTATAATGTTCACAGAGTAAACAAGATCAAAGCCACATTTGTAGCTTTGTTTTCCTTTATGTGGATTTGATAAGAGAAGCTAATGTTGAGGTTTATTCTGTATCTATGTGGTTCTTTGATATAGAACATAGCATTGTGCATACCCAATATCATGATTTAGCTGCAACCAACACAATTTCCTTCTATTGCTTTAGTTATTGAAATAACCCCACATATACACATCACACTCGACATCCATGGAAAATGAAGAAAAACATTCAAACCGACTCGAATATTTTTCATTTATTTTCACATTGAGTAAAGGATAGATTAAACACACATTTGTAGCTTTGAATGCCATCATATTGCATCATTTGGTGAAGTTGGTGCATCATTTTCTCTTTGAAACCAATGCTTCTTCCATGTTTCTACAAGTAATCTTGACCTAGATTTCCACTCCATTTCCTTCTCACATCTTTCCACCTCACTAGTGCTCACTCTCATATCTTGTACTCTTAATGGGGACTCCCACTCTATACAACCCCAAACATCATCTGCCTTCTCCTTCTGCTTCGTCTTCATCAGCATGCTAAAATTAGGAAGGTAGAGCTTGTGAACCAAAACTTCCATTTGGGTGGGTAGAAAAACAACTAACTTTTGCTCCTTTATCTAGAAAGAAATTATTTATAGATTATATGAAGTAGAGAGTTTACTGAGCTGCAATGGATGGTTGTTGGGATGGTGATATCAATAATTTCTATGACAATAGCTACCTTGGTTGAAATCAACCACTTGGATATTGTTAGACTTCTATATTTGGTCAATGATACAACCACACAAGTTTCTATGAGTATATTTTGGCAAAGTCCCCAAAGGCTTCTTAACTAGTGCTTCATAAATATTTTTCCGTCTAGGGAAGCTTGGGTTTTTCTACGATCGATCACCTGATGCAATTCGCAGCTTGTGGAGTCCTCTTTCTCTTCTTACAACAACATTAGGGAGCTATTTGAGCACCTTAATTGCTACCATTGTCACTTTAGTCACCACTAAAGGAGGAAAACCGAGATGGATATATGGCAATCTCAATGAAGGCCATCTGGACTACTCAAGTTTGGGTTTTAGCTTTTGTTAGCCTTTTGAAATTCTTGAACGTGTATACAAATACAAGTACAAGAAGGCCAACTAAGGCTCAAATTCCAAATTGTATATGATGCATTATGGTTATCCATGAGTCATGCTTAAGATTTTTGAATTGTCTCTCTACTAAAGTTAATTCATAATTTTATTTCAACATTTTATTAAACCCTAAAATGTTAACTTATGGTTGAATACAATAACCTTTGTTAGAGTGTTAGATATGGTGGTGATTTCTTTGAAATAAAAGGAATCAAAGTGATTACTTTGATGTTGTGAAAATGAATCATTAACTATAAACCAAAAAGACTACAACTACCATAACCCAAGGTAGTGATAACCATGAAGAGATCTACATCTTGATTTTGAAGCTGAGCTAAAGTTGTCTGAAAATGTCCTTAACCATCAATTCAAAATTACCTTAGCTCTTCCATAAATTTGTAGGAGGTGCTTCCACAAATCAGTGCCTACCAACAATACATAGTAGTAAGACTACGAGATTACAAGGGTTTGGCTGAGCTAAAAGAGAGGATTGCTACCTATTGCAAGGTTAACTACCAATGACATGTCAGAAAACAGTCCACTTGATGTTCACTTGAAAGATTACAGACATGCTTCTAACTTGAAAGATGAAGTTGCAAAGACTATCTTAGTCCACACACCCTTAGCATTTGCTCTAAACATACTTAGAATATATTTGGAATTTTTTACATTTTTTAAGTATATTGTCTGATGCTCCAATTTGTTATATATTTATAATCTTGAAGTTCTAAATTTTAAAGTTCCTCAAGGTACACCGCCAAGTCTACACCAACTCGATTTTAGTTCCCCTTTTCATCCTTTTTTAGCCTCCAACAATAACCTTATCGGAGTATTATTGCACCTTCTTGGAGCAATGGCTAGTTCACTACCTTTTTTCTAAGTTTCTATAAATAGTTTTTTTTCCCTCGTGTATGGACGAGCAGTCCTGCAATCTTGTTTACTGCCTTTTTTCCAAGTTTCTATAATAGCTGTTTCTTTTAAGTTTCTATGACAGCAGAGGTTAAATATACCGCCGTCATAGCTAAATCTACTGCTGTTACACTCATACCTTCTGCTCTTATCATAATGTTGTTATCTCGAGTAGGTTGTCAGTGTTATTACATTGAGAGACAGACACAGGGGTGACTCCTCTCGCTCCACCTGTATATTATCTTCAATTTTGATGCTGATGTTTGCTAGGGTCTCGTGGCCCTTAAGGGGTTTTCATTTATGTTTTTCCTATCTCAAGCTCCTCTGTTGTTTATTGTCATTTGTATCTCTCCCCTTTGGATGATATTTTAGCTTCCAGGAGTATTTTAGACAATCCCATGGTCTAACAGTCTCTGATGGCCAGTGATTGTATTCTAGTCCTATAGATAGGCTTGTCTAAGTCAGACTTCAGTTATGTTAATCTCCGTGTTAGTGCAGTCCTTGGGTTCGGGCTTGGATTTTTACTGTGATTTTTGTTGCAGTCCTTCGGTTCGGGCTTGAATTTTTACTGTTACTTTTGCAGTCCTTGGGTTTGGGCTTGGATTTTTACTGTGATTTTTGCAGTCCTTGGGTTCGGGCTTTGATTTCTAGTGCGGTCTTTGGGTCCACAGAACAGTGGGGTTCATATCAGAAGAGGTCTATTTAGCAGTGGCATCACACAGAGCAGAGATGTATAGTCTTATTCAGCGAAAAATAGAATAATGACTGGAGCTAAAAATTTCATAATGGTGCTCTATAGCTTGAGGCGGAAGAAAAGAGATCATCCATATGAGGTAGAAACTGATAACGGCAGTGAAAAAAAGGAAAAGAGTTGGTTCAGAAGTGAGACAATTTGTAAGAATCCATGGACTAAAAAGTAGCGGAACTTGAGAAGTTAAAAGTGGAGTTGCAGCTGGGTAACTCAGCTATTAATGACCATGAGAAGAGAATAAATGAGCTGTAACTCTTTGAAAGTCCAGAAACAGTGCGATTTCTTTAAATAATAATCATTGTGCCAAGTTGGAAGCAATAGTACATTTATTTAAATAATCATCATTGTGCCTAGTTAGAGAAAAGGTTACTTGGAAGCAATAGTACAATTTAGAGATTAAAAAATATTGAAGATGCTAGTTGATATTGACTTCGCAGGTGAAGTTTTATCCTGGGACCCAGTCAAGAAAACTGAACGTATTGGCAAATCAGCAAGAGAAGCTGGCATACTAGCTATGGAGTAGGAAAAGGTTTGTGAAAAGTTGCACTCCCTTGAGAGTGAGCTCGCAGATGCAGAAAAAAAGCATAAACAGAAGCTCATTCAAGGGAAATAGGATGTCAACGAGGAAACACATACTGCAGCTTTTAAGGAAATTCATGGGAAATAGGGGATGTCAATTCCCTAGCAAAGGGCCTGTCTAAAATTATATAGAATAATGCCAACAATAACAATTCATCCATTTAAAATCACAATTCATTTCATCAAAATTCACAATATTTATCAATATTTATTGTGAAAAGTAAATAATAGTAAATTCAGATTTTCAAATGATATAAATATGACTTATCAATTACTATTCTTTATTGTTTGTCATATTTTATCTTTTTATAATGATAACATGCAAAACAACTTTTCAACACTCCAAATTTACTAAATTGGGTAAATGATATAAATATGATTTATTAATTACTATTGTTTGTCCTATTTTAATATTCCAAATTACTAAATTAAATAAATGATATAAATATGATTTCTAATTACTATTCTTTGTCATATTTTATTGTTCTATTAATTAAATTATTATATTTTAATACTGTTCTATAAATAATAATATCATATTTTAATACTCCAAATTAATAAATTGGGTAAATGATATAAATATGATTTTTAATTACTATTGTTTGTCATATTTTATTGTTCTATCAATAATAATATCAATTATAACATTATAACTTTCATAACAACACTTTAACATTTAGAAACAAACTAAATAAATTTAACACTTAAATTATTTAAACTAGTAACAAAATGAAATAAATTGATTCAAATTTTAAACCAGCCTAGATCCAAATCCTAGGTTCTATAAACCTAGAGAGATCAAAAAGTGCATAAGTAGAAGAGACTTGTGAACTAACTAATAATCAAAACTTTAAATATTTTTCTCATTAATTAAAAAAATATATATATTAAACTTAAAATATTATTATCAAATAAAATTTTATTTAATTTTGAATAGTTCTCCAAAAGTGGATGAGACTTGTGAACTAACTAATAATCAAAACTTAAAATAGTTTTCTCATTGATTTAAAAAAAAAATTATATTAAACTTAAAACATTATTACCAAATAAAATTTTATTAAAGTTGAAAAAATATTTTTCTTTCTTTCAAAACATTAAATCTCATTTGCATATTTACTAACACATCCACATAGTTTGGGGTTGGATCAAGTTGATAGGGATCAAATGGTTAAGAGATAGTTATGGAATGGAAGACAATTTGGAATTTTTTTTATTCCTCATATTCTTCTAGTTAAAGGGGTTTAACTGTGAGTTATTCATGTCTAGCTACATGTTATCACAAACATTCTTCTTACTATCCATTTATCAACTATCAGTTAATTTTTATATTTGTTTTCTTTTTATCACACATTACTCTAGTTATTTATGCATTGTTTTTAGTTATCCATTTATTAGCTAGCTATAAGTTATTTTTTATAATTGTTTATTTATCCAAAAAAAATATAAGCTATAATCCATCCCAAATCTTAAATAAAAACATCTATTGACATAATAATTATATTATGTAATATATATGGTAAGAAAAAAAAATCATAAATAATTTTTGACATTAAATCTTATTTACATAATAAATAAATATATGAAATGAATCAGAGGTAATCATGGTTAAATATTGACGAAATATAATTTTTTAACACATGTTCAAAATAGTGGAAAATGATGAATATTATAGATTTTGTAGAATAGTCACAGGATTGGAAGAGGGAAAGACATGAGGACGCCTGGTTAAACAAGAATGTCTGGCATATTAAGACCCAACGGGAGTTGATTGCTAGACAAATAATTCGGTCAGCGACTTCTCGAGGCAAGAGCCACGACTGATCAAGATTTCATGTAGAATTTCAGCATAAGCCCCATTTAGATTGGTATTCAGTACTTTTGTTGCTTATATCTTTTTATTCTTTTTATGGGTGTAACAATGGAAACAGTTAAATATAGCATATGTGCCGTTTGGATAGGCATCAGCTGGTGATGTTATTGCTCAACCAGGTATTATTCTAAAACATGTAAAGACGTTCGTACTGGAGGATGTTTGAGCGCTGTTTTTGTTTCGGTCGAACTTTCTAGAATCGCCATCTCACATCTTGTTTTTTATAAATATTATTTCATCCGTTGATTTAAATTTTGGCGTGGCAGGATTCATCAGTATCCTTTGGGGAGAGAAAGCAGATCGCACGGATGAAAACAATATAACATGGGTCACTGATGCTAATTACATTGATGTTGGCCAAACAACAACCACCGGAAACACAAACTTATCATTTTACCTGAAAAATCTGCGGTTCTTTCCAAACCAAAGCCTCTTAAAAGGTCTTGAATAACTTAAAATTAAAGCATTTGTTTTAGAAACCTTCTCGCTGAACCCATAGGCGTCTACTGATCTACACCCAATTGGAGAAGCTCTCCAGTTATGATCTCACTTTTTTTTTATGGGTTACAAGTATTTCCAATTTATTGCAGTTGGCCGAGGGGAGGAGCTCATACTGGGGGCAAATATTAAAGGCTCGAAGGGGAGGAGCTCGCACGCCAGAGATATTCCTTGGGCAGTTTTCTCCAGCACATTAATATTTTAGAATTTTTTTTTTTATTACCTATTGTTCTTTACAGACTAGATGTTTCAAAATACACTTAGTTTTGTTTTTATTTTAATGGGTTAGAAAACATATTTACTTTTACATGATGAACTTTACATAATGTTACAACATCTCGGTCATAAAAACCTTTAAATTTATAACCAGTAACAAAATGAAATAAATTGATTCATTGTAAATAATATTTTTAAAAACCCCAATAAATAGTAGAAAATAAAGCCAATTCCCAACAATAACAATTTATCTCAGACGAATGTCTCTTTTTGGACGTTTAATTGGCATTAAGTGACATCACTAACAATCACTTTTCTGAATAGGTGAAGAACGAGCGCTGGAGTGCGTTGGAGTGCTGCCGCCGGCTAGAGTAGGGTTTTGCCTCAAGGCGCCTCATGGCTACGCCTGGGGGAGGGCTCTCCCCTCCCTCTGCTCCATCTTTTGCAGCTGAAGCATTCCGTCGGTTACTCAGATCTCCGGGATTCAAGCCAATAGCTCCAACCATCCCGAAATTCATAAAAAAACTGGAAGCAATCCCTGAAATCGACCTCCCAATTGAACAACCAATCAAGATCGCCCTAGCATTGGCGGAGCGAGGATTGGTAGGCCAGTTCATGGGGCTTTGGCCCTCAACAAGAACCACTGATGACTGGTTCCAAAGGAACTGGAGGCCTCAGTTCAAGAACAGTGTTACCTGCTACCCTGTTGGACGAGGGTTCTTCATCTTCGAATTCATAGCAAAAGAAGATCGAGATCTCATATTTAGAAACGACCCGTATTTCATGGGTACCCAAGGTCTGTATCTCAATAGATGGACCCCAGACTTCAATGCAGAAGTAGATGTGCCGAAAGAAGTTCCAGTGTGGGTAAGACTCCCAAATCTCCCAGTGCATTGTTGGAACAATAAAACCCTGGAAAAAGTTGGGAATGCACTTGGTAGATACATTGATAAAGCCGAAAACAAGGGCCAATATTCTTGTGCTAGAATTTGTGTAGAAGTCGATCTTGAAGCAGGGCTGCCAGAGGCTGTGAAACTCAAAGTTGGAGAATGGCATCACTTCCAAAAGATGGATTACGAACAATTACCATTCAAATGCCGTCTCTGTCATGAACATGGGCACTTCCAAAGAAACTGCCCCAAAATACAAGCTTCTGAAGAGGGAGAAGGATGGCAAAAATTTAAAAAAAGGAAAACAATTGGCAAAAGTAATGAAAAAAAGGCTATAGGGGGCATCCAAAATCACATGTCAAACTCAACAAAAACGAACCAGGAAGCCACAAATCTCGATCCAGTCGTCATTCCAAATGATGCAGAAATTCAGATGATCAACGAGCCAGCTGGGAAAGAACCAATTTATGAAAGCATCAAAAGAAAACAAACAGGAAATCATTCCGCCAATAGAGAGGCCGCAGAGTCGATGGAGCCAGGGGAAATACCCCAATCGGTACCAGGTCCTTCGTTGGCTACAGAGGCATCAGGATCCAGCAAGGAAGCAAGCGCAGAACCTCTCCCAGAATCGGATCCAGATGAAGAATCGGACGAGGATTCCTCAACAAGTAGCCTGCATGCTACCCCCGTCAAAAATCCAAGAGGAAGGAAATCAAAAAAAAAGGAAAGAGAGGAAGCAACTTACCTAGCAATTCTAGACGTCTCGCAAAAGACCCTAAAGGGAATTATGAACACCAGATCCAAAAAAGGAACAGCTCAGGTCTCAAAAGGGGCCAACCCCACTCAAATTAATTAATGCGGTACATCTCCTGGAACTGCAGAGGCCTAGGATCTGCCTTAAAAGAAGAAGCAATGAAAAACTTGGTTCAAATTCATAAGCCCGAGATTCTGCTAGTCCAGGAAACAAAAATGGAGGAAATTGCTACACTCCAAGTGGGAAAAAAATTCTGGAAAAAAGGGCCTGGGATTGGCAACAACTCTAGAGGCGCATCTGGAGGTATTGCCACCTTTTGGGACTCCAATTTGTATGATCTTGAAGAGGAGGAGCGAACGCTGCACTGGGTGTTCACAAAACTCAGCCACAAACATTCTGGTCGAATTGTAAGTTTATTTAATCTCCACGTCCCCGTTTTACTTTCGGAAAAAAAAGACTACTGGAGTATGCTTGAGTCCTTTCTTAACTTGCATCATCTAGAGAATATCATAGTAGCAGGCGATTTGAATGTCACCCTTGCTGCCAACGAAAAAAAAGGAGGAACGCTGGTCAGAGATCCATCGAGGGAATGGGTCGAAGACATAATTCTGGGATGGGATCTGATCGATATAAAGCCAGTCAAAGGAGAGTTTACTTGGACAAATAAGCGACTTGGTCCTGGCCATGTAGCAGCCCAGCTTGATAGGTTCCTTGTCCACTCTACCTTTCTTGACTTGGGCCTCCTAGCCTCTTCCAAAATCCTTCCTCACAGCACCTCTGATCATAAGCCCATCCTTCTTGAGTTGAATCTGGATCAAAACCTTGGCCCGCTTCCCTTCCGTTTCAGCCCGCTCTGGATCCAACAGGAGGACTTTATGCAAGTAGTCTCTGACTCCTGGGAAACTCATGTAAAAGGATCGCCGTCTTTCATCTGGGAAGCAAAAATTAAGAAGCTTAAACTTGACTTGAAAGACTGGGCAAGAAGCATCTCCTCCCCCATCACAAAACGGAATTTGGCTCAAGCTGAGCTGGAAGCACACCAAACTCTCATGGATTTCAACCCCATCACGAACTGCCTCCTAAGAAAGGAAGAGAACCTGCAGAAAGCTTTCCACTCAGCTTGTAGGCTGGAAGAAGAGTATTGGAGGCAAAAATCCAGTAACCTCTAGCTTCTAAGTGGGGACAAAAACACCAAGGACTTCCATAAGTAGGCCGAGGCACGAAAGAATTACAAAGCTGTCTCGGAAATAATTTATCAAGGTGAGCTAATCAAAGATTTTGAGGGCATAAAGAATGCTGCTGAGGATACATTCAAAGAGCTATTCACTGCTCCCATAGAGGACCCGCTGGACACCTGCGCCCATCCTTTCGATCTCATCCCTCACCTTATCAAACCTGAGGAAAATAACTTCCTTATTGCTCCTGTCACCATGAATGAGCTGAAAGATGTCCTCGCTCTAATGAAGCCTGACAGCGCCCCTGGTATTTCACAACAAGATTCTTCACTTGCTGCTGGTCAATAATAAAGTATGATCTACTATAAATGGTACGGCAGTCTCAAAAGGTCAACAAGTTGGGAGGCAGCACCAATTCCTCTTTCCTGGCTCTGATCCCAAAAGAAAAAGGTGCCAACACTTTCAATAGATTCAGGCCGACCTCTTTGTGCAACACAGGGTACAAGATTATAGCCTCCAGACTCAAAAAAGTATTGCCCAGGATTATACCAGAAAACCAAGGTGGTTTCATCAAAGGCAGGAAAATTCTCGACAACATCATTCTAGTCTAAGAAGCAATCCACTCAAGCTTTCAGCGCAATGAAAAAGGTATGGCCATTAAAATTGATTTAGCTAATGCTTTTGACCGTGTAAGACACGATTTCCTGTTTACTGTCATGGGAAAGTTTGGCTTCTCACAAACCTTTATAAGCTGGATCAAAGGTTGTGTGGGGGATCCATGGATAACTCCGCTAGTCAATGGCAGGCCAACAAATTTCTTTAAAGCCTCCAGAGGCTTAAGACAGGGCTGCCCGCTGTCCCCTCTTCTCTATGCCATTCAAGCCTCAATGCTTAGCTTTCAACTCAATCTTAGTCAGGACACCCATATGCTGCTAGGTCTAAGAATAGCAAACAATGTTCGTGACATAAACCACGCTCAATTTGTTGATGACAGTCTTTTGCTTGGGGGAGCAAACACTCACTCAGCTGATCATTTTAAACAAGAGCTGGACTTATATAAAAAGGTATCCGGTAGTAAAATAAATTTCCAGAAAAGCAAAATTTTCATCTGGAAGTGCTCAGCAAGAGAGCTAGGGGAAATAGCAAGATCGCTTGGCATGGAAGGCACTATGGACTGGGATAATTTCACCTACCTGGGCATTCCCATTTGCAAAATCAAATTCAAACCAGCAAATTGGGAGCCTATTATAGACAAAATTAAAGATGGAATGCAAATTGGCTCAATCTAGCAGGGAAGACAACTCTTATAAAAGCTGTACTCAACAGCATGCCAATTTATTAGTCCTCAATTTTGCTCGCTCCAGGCTCAACTATTCAAAAAATAGAAGGACTTTTCAAGAATTTCATTTGGGAAGGGGGCAAAGGGAATGAAAAGAAACTCCACCTTGTCAGCTGGGATAAGATCAAAAAGCCTCGGGATGAAGGAGGGCTTCAAATTCGGAGTTTACCCAACAAAAATCTAGCTCTAGGAGCTAAGATTCTTTGGCAGATGATCACAGGGAAAGAAAGCTGGAGTAAGAAAGCTCTTCGCAAAAAATACTTTCCTGGAACAAGGAAGAGAAGCCTTGACATGCAGCCTCCCAGCAGAAGAGGATCCCCAGTTTATAAATTATGTTTGAAAGCGTTGGATCTGGTCAAAAGAAACCTTTACTGGATACCGGGGAACGGGAAGAAAATCAATGTTTGGGAAGACTCAATCCTTGGAGAAACTCCTCTGGGGTTGTGGACCGAAATTGACAACATCAAGCTTTGGCTCTTGGCTAAAGGGGCCACCTCGCTGTGGGATCTATCAGCTTGGGATGACAACCTCTGGCTGTTATAGCGGATTTCACCACTCCAGGTGAATCACACTTTGCATGGCCTTCCCCTGTCCCACTACAGACTCTTTAGACCCCATTGACCATATTTTATCCTTTGATGTTTCCTTTATCATCCCTAAAAAACTATATAAAAGATGGTATACGCGGCTTTTTCCCCGATAACCGCGTACATACACAGGTTTGACCACTATAACCGCGTACATCGGGATGTGTGCATAAGTCCAAATCCTTTTGGAGTTTTCCTTGACATGGATCCGACTCATTTGACTCCTGGCCTTCCATATGCCTTGAGATCACTCGAATTCGACCCTTCATTATCCCTTGTGAAGCTATATAAGGAACCCCTTGGTACATTGAAGGCAGATAGAGAGATTGAAAGCAACGAAACTTTTGTCCATTGTTGCCAGAATTATACTTGAGTCTGCATCCCTTTGTCCCTTTGGAGCACTTTTGTGTTCTTCCCAAGCTTTCCTTTTGCTAGTGAGCTTGCTATCGAGAGATGGAGGATTGAAGTGGTGGAGGCCCAAGTGGGGGATTCAGTTTCTCCAGTTCGCAGACGTGCCGTCAGAGGTTGTATCTATCTTGTAATCTCTGATTTATTTTAATAAGAACTATCTTTCCTTGTCCAATGATGTGTATTTGATTGAATATTGTATCCATTGGAATATGTCAAATGATTTTACAGTATTGATTATATATGCTAGAATAGATCTAACACCATGATATATAGTACGCTTGTATTGTTTACTTGTTGTTGAGGAAGTATTATATCAATTCAAGCTGAAGATT
>LPNX011075587.1:3151-21555 GCA_001517045.1 Pseudotsuga menziesii
GTACATGTTTCACTGTTAGTTCCATTTATTTTAAGAAGTTAGGCCCTAACATTAATCTGTCAATCGGATTACTCCATGAAATGGGAGTATTACACTTCCTACCATACAATATTTCAAAAGGACTAAGTTTAGTTGAAGCCTGATAATGATTGTTATAAGCAAACTCTACTAAGTGCATATATTCTTCCCATTTCTTTGGATGATCCCTAAAATACATCCTTAACATATCTTCTAAAACTTGATTTACTCTTTCTGTTTGTCCATTCGTTTGCGGATGATAAGCGGTACTAAAATTTAATTTAGTGTCCAATCCTTTAAACAATGACTTCGAGAAATTACCAGTAAACTTAGGATCCCTACTAGAAATTATGATCTTAGGAATTCCATGCAAATGAAAAACTTCCTTCATAAAAATATCAGCAATATTAGAAACCTTATAAGTAGTTTTAACATGTATAAAATGAGTTGCCTTGCTAAGTTTGTCTACCACTACCATCACAAAATCATTTTTCTTTTGATTTTTAGGCAGTCATGTTATGAAATCAATGTTGATAATTTTCCATTTCTAATTAGGATTGGTAATGTTTGCAAAAGGCCTGCTGGGTGTTGATGCTCATCTTTAACCTGTTGGCATTCTATACACCTAGATATATATTCAACCACTTCATTTTTCATATTGGTCCAGAAATAGTCTTTTCTTAGCATTGTTATCATCTTTTGGTACCCAAGATGTCCTGAGTAAGGACTCTTATGTACTTCATTTAAGATCAACAATTTAATTTTTGGTACATTGGGTACATATAATCTGTTTTTATACAACATTAAATATTTTTCATTCAAACTAAAATCTGTTTTTATATTTTCAGATTCATTTTCTGTAACTTTTTCTCTTAAATTTTGATAATTTTAATCCATTCTTAATCCACCTTCAAACTTATATTCCAATTCTATTTTATAGATGTGAACAATGGCTATAAAATTCATATTTGCATTTCTGCTTAAGGAATCAAACACCTTATTCTCTTTTCCTTTTATATGTTTGATCTCGAAATCATATTCTCTAAGGAAAGCTGACCATATTGCTTGCCTTGCATTCATATTTTGTTGATCAAACAAGTATTTCAAACTTATGTTATCATACATTAATAAAAATATTCTACCGATTAGATGGTGGCACCACATTTTCAAGGCATGTATTACGGCAATGACCTTTAAATCGTAGGTAGCATAATTCTTTTCATTTATTTTTAACTTTCTTGATTCATATGCTATTACATGACCTTCTTGCGTTAACACTCCACCTAGGCCCTCATTGCATGCATTTGTGCATACAACGAAGTCCTTGGATGGAACCTTCATCTATCCTTGGATGGAACCTTGGTTTTTTGTATTATAGAGTGGTTGGGAACCCTGTTTGTTTGTGTTAAAGACTGGAATCCTATTTTCTTATGTCACCTTGTGATTTTCTCTTATGTGTACCCTAGTTTGGGTCTAGACTGTATGCAAGAATTAGGAGTTGAAGAGGCCGATAATTAGCTTGATAAACCTAGTGAAGAGAGGAACCTTGCAAAAGATAAGAGGGGCTGGTTAATCTTCTATGCACACCCTGAAGAGCACTGGAAGGGAAGGTATGGCCCAAGGGACTGTGTAGCATAGAAGGGGATACTTCCTTGTGTTGGTGTGTAGGTATTGCGGATTCCACGTCAGATAGATCTTGTAGAGGTGTCCCTATCCCTGTGAATGAGCTCACTAGCTTAGCATTTCTTCCCTTCCACTGCCTTAGAAGTCTGATAAACCTAATCATAGATTGGCTTGACTGAATAGCCTGATAAACCCAACTATTAGTTGGCTTGGATGAGTCTTGATGTGCATTTTGGCCATGTGTGTCTGAGTAGTATGATAAACCCAATTGAAGGTTGGCTTGGCTTTGTTTTGATGTGCTCTGGATATGTGTGAGCCTAATGTTCTCTAGTTCCTTGTAGAAATCATGCCCAACTTAGGGGGTGGCAGTTGAGAGATTGATGACCACAACTGGCCTATGGTTGGGTGGAATGTTGTAGTGACATAGCTAGTTGCGGGACAACTTCATCTTCAAGATAAGTATTCTCTATAGTTTCTATAATGTATTTGTTTAAGAATTATTATGAATGTGTTGAATGCTTGCTAAAGATTCAAGTAGAGTTTCTTGTTTTTATGTTTCTTGCATTTTACATCTGCATATGCTTTTGGATCCGAATGCATTTTGCTTAAGTTCATGGAGGCTAGAATCTTGGTTATAGAGTCAGAATGCATCTGACTTAAGTGTTTCCGCACCTCCGAATCCGCCCGCGGAATGCGGAAGGTGGAAGATGGAAATCAAAAAGCGGAAGACAAAGGATAAAGGTAAGTATTTTTGGATTTACGCACACCAGAATTCGCCCATGGAATACGGAAGGTGGAAGGCAGAAATCAGAAATCCAAATGTGAAGGTAAAGTGTTTTATGGATTCTGATTCCCGGAGTTCACCCACAGAATGTGGAAGGCAGAAAGCGGAAAGAGGAAAATGAACCAATCACTACGTCGTAATTTGAGTTTTTCCTGCGGAAAGCGAAAGGCAGAAAGCTGGAAATAAAGGTTTAAGATAAATGAAAATGAAAATAAAGGTTTAAGATGGTGCTGGAAATAAAGTTTTAAGATAAATGAAAATGGACGGCATAGATCGCATCCCGGAATCAAAAGATTTGTTGTTTTTGATGCTTGATAATGGCAATCGCTATAATTATTAAGCAACATAAGATGAGTATACTCTTTATATGCAGTATGGTAAGGAAGCAGGGTACTCAAAACAAGGGCATGTTGATACCATCATTAAGAAGGGATCGATGAAGTGACAAATTCCAAGTCCACACACCATGAGATCACTTGAGGTTGATGATAAGTGAGGCTGACGGTCACTTCTGTGATTAATATGATGATGTTATAGCAGAAAGGGGCAGCGTTATGATGACATTAAGATATTTCGGTACGTTAAAGTGACCTTTCACAACCTCCAAGAGATGAGGGAATTATACACAAATCACATTAATCCCAAGATATAGATACACTACATCATGAGAATCCTGAACTCATAATAACATTTCTTGAGACTTATTCAATAAATAGGGCCTCCTACTGAGGAAAATATCATTTGGACCTCATTTATGGGTTTTTATGTGCATAAAAACTAGACCCGTGAGTGTCATTATTTCCCCTCTCGTGGATGCCGAAGAAATAATTCCCAACATGGTGATATCAAAGGCCGGAATGGGAGGAGTTGGGAAGAAAAGTTTGAAATCAAACTACTGATGTAGGGGCTTTATAGATCCCTCATTCATCCTATAGTTTTCGGAGTGACGTGGGATTGGTGGATGAGAACACGCCAATTTTGATCGAGAGAAACAACTAAGTGGACTGCAGCCAACTGCAGATATGAGAAAAGATGCAAAAGCTATCTGCGCCTAAACAAAGAATTTAATGTTGCTACACTATTGGGGATTATCCAACATTTTGACCTGTAACTGGTGCTTCAGAGTTTGGAATATGAGGGAATGAGCAATTTCACATTTTGTCATTTCATCTCTTGTTTGCTACCTTGTTTGTATTATGAAAATATTGATGATTGAGGCATTTTTTTTAGCTTGTCCAACATTCTCATTGTGTATAAAGCACTCATGTCTAATTTTTTACAACGAAAAATAAGTTCCTTGATATTAAATAATGAATGAAAGAGAACTTCGTTAATACGTTAATGATTCAGTTTTCAACAAATTATGGAAATCCGCATTCTGCAACATGAAAAGTTAATTGCGAACATGTAACTTCCGATTTCCGCATTTTGCATAGCGGAAAGCAGAAGTAAAAAATAGAGAAATGAAAATTATGGAATCCACATATGTAGAAGTCGTGAATAGATTTCCTAAATGTAAATTTCGTAAATGTTAATTTCAAAAGTTTGATATTGTTGAAAATTTAAATTCGTCAAATTATTGTGGATAAAATTTCCTATATTTGAACTAAAATCTTAACGAATTTCTGCATTCCACAATTCGTACTTTGGAAAGTGGAAAGTGGAAGAAAACATTTTTGCAAACAAAAACATCAAAGTTCCTATTTCCGCACTCCGTAGTGCGGAAATCGGAACTTGAAAAATTGAGAAAAATAAAAAAAAACGTTAATTTTATATGTTATATGTTATATGTTACATTTTAGTTTGGCGTTTCTCCCTTCTGCATTCCGCATAGCGGAAAGCGGAAGTTGGAAAGGAATTTATTTGAACTAAAAGCGTATCGAAATTATGCATTCCAGATTTCGTACTTCGGAAAGGGGAAAAAGATTGCGAAGAAAAACATCAAAGGTCCGATTTCTGCATTCAGAAGTGCGGAAACCAAAATTCGAAAAAAAGAGAAAAAAAAACGACAAAGACTTTCTCAGATTCCGCATTCCACACGACGAAAAGCAGAAGTTGGAAATAATGGAAAGTTAAGTGCGAACATGTAACTTCTTATTTCTGCATTCCGCACAATGGAAAGCAAAAGTCGGCAAGAAAAAAATGAAAATTCCGGAATCCACATAGGTGGAGGGCGGAAGTCGAGCATAGATTTCCTAAATGTAAATTTTCTAATTGTTAATTTCAAAACTTTTATATTGTTGAAAAATTAATTTTATCAAATTATCATGGACAAAGTTTCTTATATTTGAACTAAAAATGTATCGAAGTTCCGCATTCCGTATGTTCGAAAAATTAATTTTATCATAATCTTTTTCAATGTCGATGTCGATTATGAACTTAAGTTGAAAAAAATGACAAATATGAAGCGTCATATTATTATTATTATAATCTTTTTTAAAAGTAAAAAATGATGGTCATTATTATTATCATTGTGGTATTTTGACTTAAATTAAAAAAAAAATGAAAAAACGAAATGTAAGATTCTAAATTAAAAAAATACAAAAAATCAAGAAATCTAAAATTTATGATAAATAATTACAACTCTAACTTCAAACTATAATGGAAAAGAAATGTTTAACGTTATATGAAGATTAACGTTATTTCTAACCCTATTAAAGAATTCATGCATACATAAGAAACACCAATAAATAGAAGGAAATGCTTAAAATATAGCACATTATTGAAATAACTAAAAACATGTTAACTTGTGCTTAATTGTGTTAGTAAAAGTGGGTTCTGTTGACATCTCCATCAAGGTTTAAATTTCTTAATGGCATGCTTGTCATTATGTGCTTTTGTACTTGTGAAAATAAGGGAAGTCATGTGAAAGCATAAGAGCTTTGGCAAAATAAATATCCTACTTGTTGTTTCTTAGGAAAATGAGCTTCCATATAATGGGAAGACACTTTTATAAGTTGAATAGAATTTTTTTAGTGAAAATAAAACTAAGAACACATTTATGTAATCTTAATGGATTCAAAATGTCAAAGTTGATTAACATAAGAGAGGTAAAGAGAGTTTCTATTTATAGAATTTATTTCAAGATGCCACAAGCTAGTCATATGCATCAAATATTGTCTTACATTGAATAATTGTTTCATATAAGATTGAGCAAAAGATTTAAACATAGGAATAGGGACTCTAACTCTTCATATAAATATTTTGAGCATAAAGGCAAGTAACAGAGTCTTGACTTATTACTTGATTAAAAACCACTATAGATCCATCTTAAAGGTGGCTGTAACATCTCCAAATTCCGTAAATAATTTTTTTTTAAGTAATGGTCTAACTGTAATTTATAAAGGATAAAAGAATCCATACAATATCTCAGTTTGCTTTTAACATAAAGGATATAGTTACGACACATTAAAATGTGACTTAGGTCTAACTGCAACAAAAGAATAACTAAAATCATATGATCTTTAAATGATGTCTAGTCTTTTATCCATTTAACATAAATGTATTTTTACGATGATATTATGCTGCGACTTATTATTACGACAACACTACTTTTCTTGTCGTCAAGTTTATGAAAGAATGTCATTTTTATTTCCATTGGTTAAAGTTGTTGTGCTTGATGGTTATGTTCTATATTTACTTGTTAACTTTCTTATGAAGTTAGGAGGATGGCTTCCATGTCTTACTAAGCTCCCGAGATAAACCAAAAATACTATGAACTTCTTGCAGGTGATGAAGTTTTGTGTTAGCCTACTTGTGTTAACTTATTATGAGTCCGCTAAGGGTATGCAAGGGATAAACAAGACAAAAGGGCACACACTATCCTAAGTAAAAAGTAACCCAACACTACAACAAAATCCTATCATTAGCGTCTCTGTTAGCTTCCTTTTTAGCATCCACTATCACTTTTAGTGTATTTTCATCATTTTTTGGACAAAGTGGACGCTTGTACACGGGATGATGCTTTTAATGGAATTATTTGTGTCCCTTTTTAAAAGTAGGTGCTATTTTGGACTCAAATTAGCATCCCAATTAGTGTCCCCATTAGCATCCCACTTAGCATCCCAATTAGCATCCCAAGAAGCGTCTCAATTAGTATCTCAATTAGCGTCCCGTTTTAAAAGTTGGCTCTAAATGTGGATGCTAATTAACATCCAAATTAACCTCCATATTAGCATCCCAATTAGCATCACAATTATCATCCCAATTAGAATCCCAATTAACATAAAAAAAACATTCCATATAACGCCCAAAATAGCCTCTAAAAAAACATTCTGAATAACATATCACCATATATTAATCTAGGGTTAGCGACATGAATTGTGCCATAAATTTTGGCAAGAAAAACATCCAACATAGCGTGAATTATAGAGCCAAGAATTGCACCTAGAAAACATCCAACATAGTTCCAGGTATAGAGCCTGGAATAATGCCAGAAATTTTGAAAGGAACCGTGCTAGGAATTGCACTAGGTTTAGAGCTAGGAATTGTGTTCAGAAAATGTTCGACATAACGCCAAATATATTAATGTCAATGTCAATGATCATGATTCAGGTGATAGTACTTTTGGATCTTGATTAATCCTAATGAGGGGTAAATTATCTTAATGTCACCTAAATTTCTCTAATGGAATTTGAGTGTCCCCAACAACATTTGATAGACGCTAATGGAATTTGATTGGCCCTAACAACATGATAATGATGCATTACAATAATTATGATGGAGAATATGGATATCATTTGATAAGTATAATACTATATCATCCATTCTTGTGAGGTAGTAGGGCTCCTTGCTCATTATTATCACAATTATATTGGTGATGACATTGATGATGACTACAACGAAGACAACGATGTTGATTTATTGTATGATGATGATGACGATGTGGATGTCAATGATGATTATGCATGTGGTATCACTTTTAAATCCTAATTGATTCTAATGGCACCTAAATGTATGTAATGACATCTAAACAACCCTATTATCATCAAAATGACTATACTGACATATAAATGACCTTAAAAATTATATGAAATGAATCCTAATGGTGACAGTTTGGCACTAGTAATTAAGGAATTGTTTATGGAGTCATGCTAGCAACTAGAAGCCTTCAAGATTTTGCTTGCATTAAAAAAAGGCAAAAATTGGAAGTGCTATAAATGGCAGGGATAATAGGTGTCACCGATGAGTTTGTTAGTGAACTGCTCACTTATCTAGGCTGTGACTTGAAAGAGATTTCTCTATTTGGTTGTGGCTAAGTAGTTCAATTTCTTTAGTGTTTTAAATTAGTTAAGTTCAAATAACTTGGATAGTGGAATATCTTTCAGAGCACATCTCGTTCTTACATTAATTTGATACCTATGTTATTGAGGGTGTTTGTTGATCACTAGATAATTGCAATGTAGAAAGTTGATTGATGGTTCCCTAAAATCAATAGGTGTTCTGTGTTGTGCACCGAATGCTCTCATCTTGGCCCTTTCTCTCTTGACTGGCACAACACTTTTCCACCTTGAAAATGGATGCAAATCACTTCAAACCTTATCATTAAAAATAGGTTCATTCAGGTTAGTGAATGGTGCATAACTATTTCTAAGGGGTGTGAAGTAAAATTGTTGTAATCAACATTCTTGTTGAAAGTTTATGATAATACTTCTTATACACGTTATTATGATTGTTGTTTAGTATAGAGTTTAAAATAACCTTTATAAACCATATCCTATTGATGCTTATATAAATCTTGCCATTACTAGAACAACCCTTATTTGTTGATGACTTTGATGCAAGAAACATCCAATACCAAGCAGATATGCTATACTTTTGCAACTAAAACTCTTTGTTAAACGCATTTTTTTCCTTCTTTTGGTATTTAGCTTGCAAATGTCTAAACCACTTATGGGATATAACATATCATGTATTTAGTAGTACCATTTGATTTCTTTGATCAACTTTGGGATATAAATGTACTTTTTTAATTCTCTTTCTTAGTCCCTTGGTCCCATCAACTAGGTTTAAAATGTCTTTTTTATCGAGATGACAACAATATATATGCTTAGTATTTTTATTTTTTGTTTCCTTGGATGAACAGTGTTAACAAATTTTAAGTATAACAATATATATTCAACATCTACATCCAAGTTTTTTGTGGTTAATTTAGTTTGGTATAAATAAAATTGGGGTTTCCTAGGTATTGTATGTAATGCAGCCTTGTGTTGTTTTTCCAATGGTAACTTTGCAGGAAAATACGTGATGCTTCCCAAAATTCCTTGATGGAATCCCTAATAAACCCATTGGCGTAGATTAGTGCACCTCACCTAGGATGATTTGACACTTGCTGGCATTGGCACTAGCCATGGAATACCAATAACGACTCCATAACCTTTAACATACCATCATTTTTTGTTTGGAACTCATCTCAATATTTATATGTCCCTTGGTGAGTCATGTGGGTTTGCACAAAAATCATAGGAATGTCTCCTCAACTTTTGTTGGTTGATAATGGCATTTGGTATTCAGTAATTTACAAAAGAATGTGATATTTTCCAAAACAATAAGGCATAAAATGTTCCTCATCTTAGTATTCTCCAACATAATGTCACTGCAAATTTAATGAACGTAAATCATATATATTAAGTGTGTGTTGGTGTATAATAAGTAGGCTAAGTCTGAAAGATTTGTGTCCTATCATACCTTGTGACCATTCAGATCTAAAATGTCTCAAGTATTTGTATCAATCATCAAATTCATTATCATCATTATATTTTTATCCTTATGGGCTCTCAACTATATCCTATTTAACTAGATATTTCTGGTTATGAAAATTGTTATTTGGAAATACTAACCATAAGTGAGAAGATGTATCTATGGAATTCATCACTAGTTTGTTGCTCTTAGAAGGTAAATATTCTCTCCTTGTGGAAATTAACTATTTATCTTGCGAAAATGTGCAATTAAGGGCATACGAATCTCAATGAACATAGTATTCAGGTTTATAACTTTTTCCAACTAAATGCTTCCTCCTAAATTTGATACCAATTTCCTAGATAGAAACATACCCCGTGGATTTGGCACATCAATGACACCAACTATCCATAAAAAAACCAACATCAAAGTATCCAGCAAGTCTTACCTGTAAGTCTTTGATCAATACATGGACCTTGATTTTCCTTGAGTCTGTAGCACACATACTTTGATAAGGTCTGGATATTTGCAGGCCAAGCTTCTTCATAACATCGAGGGACATCACATTGTTTGAGTCTACTAAGTCAAGCATGAAATTATGCAACAACCCAATATTTTCATCCCCAACGAAGGAAGGAAGTCAAAAGGTTGTATAAACCCATGTCTTCCTTCAATGTGCTTCAGGTAATTAATCTGGTATTCGTTAAGGAAAAAGATAGTATGATGCACATAAGTAAAAGAAAGTAGGAAATATACAACTGGTCATAGTGCCGACCCAACCATGCACAACCATATAACAAGGTAGGTGGTAGTAAATTAAACAGGACAATTCTTAGGCACGATCTATGAAGTGCTGACATTATTTAATTAATCCAAGAAGGTAGACAGTTCTGAATATCCTATGAGTTGTAAAAACTAGATCATTGACCAACAATGTAACATAGAGTGAATAATGAGTACCGTTCCCTCCTCCTTGGTTCACACCTTGACACAAGTTGACACAACTGACATCTCCTTGGTCTCTTTCAACTCTAATACATTTTTTATTCAAAGTCTTTGGACTGGGATTTCATAAGTTCAATGAGGGGTACCTAAAATTTTTCCTTAGAGATTTCACTGAGCCAAATTAGTATTGAGAACATCACTAATCAATACACCTTGGGCTTAATTGACATGCTATTTTGGTTGTTGATTTGCTGATGCCTACAAACAGAAGTCTTCAATGAAGAATTGGTCCACACTAAAGATGGAAGAGCAATCCACATGTGTGATTTCATACCATAAATAGACTCAAGACTAGCACACATCATTAGTAACCTCCATGATGTGGTCTCCAAGGTTTAACCACTTCTAAATAAGCATGAAAATGGCTAAGAACAAGGAGGAAGTGGTTAAGACATTAATTGATAGCCACCAATCCACACAAGCTCCATATTGTGCTACATCAAGAGGTCTTCGGACAATCAATTTGCTTAAAAGAGTCATTTATGTATGCCACCTACTTACTCATAAATACATTACTAGTGTCCTTCCTTATACTATGAGTTCTTTGACCCTAGATTTTAAGAGTGAACCTACATTTTCTTCAACTGTGACCATTACTAGGAGTAGGTTGACGCCACACAAGATTAAACTTGGGGTCTTGTTAATGCAGGACACTCTCTAGAAGGCATTATCTAATATGGAGTATGTGTTGACACTTACATTATTGATACAAATAATTAATACACTAGCTTCTCCCTAGATACTTGTCATAGAAAAACAATTTTATCTATATGTTTCTTGATTTACTCTCCTTCACATTATAAGTTTATTCTTAGTATAACCTAATGTCTATGTTTTTGTCTTTTTTAACCTTGTGCTTGTCTATTTTTTTTTCATTTTATCTTGTTTTAAAATTTTGTAACAATTCATTTTAAAATATATAAATCTCTTAACATTATATTTATGTTAAAGGTATAAATTATCTTTTTATATTAAGGATTTTAAAAAAATATAAATATCATTAAAATAATTTAATATTATTTTATATTTTTATTTGAATATTTAAATAAAATTTATATTCAGACTTAATAATTATATTTTTAATTCATATAATTGTATGTTGCTTTTTTATAAATTTTTTGATATTTTATATGTCTTACCTTTAAAAATAAAAATAGATCCAGAAGTTTATTATCAAATTATCTCTAAAAGATGATATTAACCCTCATTATTTGTTAAACCTCCCGGTGACAAGAATATCAGGATATAACTCCACAGTATTTATAATAGAATAGGATAAAAACACATCCATTGGGTTCACCAATAGTTTGGTTGAATTAAGTGAACTTTGTATCCGTATTGATATGTGGTTCCTTAGTAAAACTATTGGGTAAATAAAGGTTTCCAGTTATCGTAGTTGGAATGCAATATGTGTGCGACTAACTAGCTGTTATAACGGGGGATCAATTCTCATGGTTCACCCATACAGAGGGAAAAAAGAAGAAACAAAGAGCATGAACCAATCACCCAATCACTCTTAGAGCTTGCATTTATCTCAGAATTCAAAATGTATATCTCATTATTTTTTCCCCTGTAGTGTCCCCTTTTTGGATTTTTATTAAAATGCTGAATTTTCCAATTTTTTCACAATTTTGGCTCTTGACTAGTTTTGATGTCTAGACCTCCAAATTGACCCAAATGCTTCCAAATTTTATCTGAAGGTACATGAATGATAATATAAATTAAATATAATGCTCATGTATGTTTTTTTACCTCCCAATTACTTCTTCAAACTTGTTTAATGTTTTGTTCAAAGTAGGAGCCTTTACTAGCAAATTGGGGCTCCAATTCCCCTCGGGTAATTGTCGGAAATGGCCTCACAAATTATCCCAAAGTCACTTGAATTTATTAAAAGAGGCTGTTTATGTGTAAGGGAACTTTTCAAAGTTTCATATGCATAATGGTTCAGTTTATATAGTCTGTCATGACTCTTTCCAAAACAACTCCCAAGTCACAATTTCAACCCTTGGGGAAAATGCACCAAATCTTCTCCCAATGAAATAAAAATGAGTAAAATGGATTCCAATGCTTAAGTACTGAACATGAGACTTTAAATAAACATTAATTACAGTCCATCCATCATACATTTATTAGAGATACATTCCTCCATTCGAAAAAATAAGCATTACCATGGCATATATCAAAATAGAGTGGAAATGGTCATTGTTTGCTCATTAAAAGTCATTTTGACATACAAATCTTGGGAATTTCGACTTGAAAATTTATGAGAATGAATAAAAACGAATATTGAACTGATTCCAATCATAAATGGACAACGAAAGGCTCTCCCAATTTGAAATCATCAGCATTACAATGGTTCACAACAAGATAGTGGGGAAATGACACCATTTCTTCATTGTTCAACATTTTTACATGAATTATTTTGGGTATTTCGACCTGAGATTATTCTAAAAGTGAAATACATAGGATATTAATCATTAAAAAATATAATTAGAATTATAATCTTCCCCAAAGAGATCAATAGCTCACCCAAAGCGCAATCCCTCCATTGGCATGAATATGGTGTGAAAACTGGAAATAGTTCAGAGAGAGTGCTGCAATAGAAGAGTCCACATTATTTCCTATAGATTACACCTACAAATAAGACTCCATTAAATCTCCATGAAATACCTGAGTGGCCTTTCCAAACACCAACTAGGATGGGAATCTTTCACCCTCGAAATTGGCTTAAGTAAGAAAACTAGTCATCCACTAGCTCTCACAATTCACAAATGAGCAAAAGCTTCTTCTCATGGATGATACTTGTATTTTATAAAAATTATTAGCATTATAATGCTCCAAATCCAAGTCGAATTGGTGTGTCTGCTCATGCTATGACATGTGGCCTCTCTTCACCTTCCCTCTTCTCCCAAATTTGAGTAGGAGCCTCTTGGCCTTCTCCAACTCCCAATTTTGGCCTCTAAGATGCTCTATTCAGTCCTAAAATGTCAGTATGTCAGTATATCATCCTTAATATCTGACTTGTGCCATAACTGTAATAGAATCTCCATCATTGGTGTCATAGATGTCATAAATGTAAGGGGAATCTAGCCAAGTGTCCATGAAACTCCCATTTGGCTCTTCCTCTCCCATGTAAGTTAAAATTCATCCCAATTTAGACCTATGAAGTATACGGACAAGTATATTAGCCTTATAATCCATCCAAAAACATTAGGCTTCCCATATATTCAAATTTGGAAGAGAAAGATACCATTTAACATAGGAATTCTAGCTAGTGTGGGCCCCATAGTCTCCATGTGTCTTCATGCTCTATTGCCACTTAAATTTTCTCTTGTATTTATTTAATAAGATAAATTATTAAATATTTATCCCCTTCTAATTTCTAAACATCATTTATTATCCCCCTTATTCCAAATCTCAAATCTTCCACCCCCAACCTAGGAAACTAGTGATTTTCCTCCTTGGCAATTATTTGACTTTTAGCATCCATTTGACAACTTTAATGAATATGGAAAAATATGATTTGAACATTGTGACCAAATGAAAAATTTGGGACATTACAGTTCCTTAGTAAAACTATTGGGTAAATAAAGGTTGCCAGTTACCGTAGTTGGAATGCAGTATGTGTGCAACTAACTAGCTGTTATAACGGGGGATCAATTCTCATGGTTCACCCATACGGAGGGAAAAAAGAAGAAACAAATAGCATGAAACAATCACCAAATCACTCTTATAGCTTTCATTTATCTCAAAATTCAAAATGTATATCTCATTATTTTTTTCCCCAAATTTTCCTTCCTATATGCAGAAAGAAGAGGATCAGGATGAAACGGAGATCCATGGAAAAGATGAATTCTTTTTCTTCCTTCTTGCTACTAACCTACAGGTTAGGGTTTTGATACGTAGTGATTGTTGAATGGCTCAGGAAATTGAATATCTCATATTCCATTTTATTTATGATAGGAATCACGAATATGTAGGTGAAGGCGTCAAAGTGGCATGAACTAATGTACAAGCAGAGCCAGGCCATAGCCACCAAGGCCACCATCTCCATTGTCTTCAATTAAATCTGAAAGAAGCTGCATCCTTTTGCCTTCGTTCACCTACCACAAGGAGATGTCCATCAGTGCCTACCCCTTTGTTGCTTTCATACTGATTGTTATCACCGATATTGATTTACTCATTCATTTGGTAACATTTGAGGCGTTTCTCTCCTTCAATATCCCCATTACACATTTTAATATCTTTCACGAGGTTATGCTCTCAGGGCATCACCATGTTTTATGGTATGTAAAGTCAATAGTAGCTATTGTCGCTCTTGTTTTAGAGCATCTATGTTGAGTCATTCCCTCATGCATGGAGTCATAGCCTTATTGGCTACTAGGACTGCAGCTAGATCACCATCATTAGATAGGTATTTTCGCTTGAAAACCTTAAATATCTATGATTCAAGAATCTCCCAAGCTTTTATTTCAAGGATCATCGTTAAACCATTTTTGTAAGAGTGTTTGACCATGGACTGTGTGCTTGGAATTGAGTTGCAGGTATTTAAGGGTTACTGTTCTTGGATAAGATCGACCGATTTTGGATTTATGAAACTAAAGGTTGTCAAGGATCTTTTATAAGAAAAAAGTCTGATCTTGGTTTGGGAGATCATTCCAGTTATTATCCCTTGATATCAATCTCCTGTATTTATCCCTTGATATCAATCTCCTGTATGATATTCAACATCAATTCAAGTATTGGTAATGTTGTGTTATATAAGTTTTAATATACCATGTGCCAAAAAAATAATTTATATGAATATAGTGGTGGATTTATTGAATTTAATGTGTATTATTCATCAATTGTTTTCAGAATGAACAGAAAATCTATATGGTTTGATTAGACATGAAATGCTTGCTTGGATTGGCAAATTTCAGAGAAATTATGTCAAATGTTAAGATTTTTCTTTGAAAGAAAATTTCAATTTGTGTAATCCCCTGCTTTCTTTGTCCCAATTTGAGGATAAAAAGCCTTTCTCTGTTACTGATGCATATTTCTGGAACTGAAGTTCCATTTTTTGAAGCCAGGCGTACATATAGCAGCCAGGTGTACACATCCTGGTCCTGTGGAATCAATTGATCGAGTAGATTCAGTAGCATATAATCATCAATGTAATAATCCCTCCCTGTTTCTATGGTATGCATATGTGTCAGCTGATAATCCATCCAGCAGTTCCATGCGATCTCTATCTTTAGCTCCAGCTTGATTCGAAACCCGAAGTGAGGTTGTAATTATCTATTCCATCCCATAGTTTCCTTGGCTATGTTGTTGCCTCATCATTGTGGGTCATTTGTTCCATGTGGTAGGAGATTCTAATTTGGATCCGCCTTTCTTGGAAGGACCAGTGGTAAGTGAAGGAAAACATAGCTGTAGGTAGTAGTTATAGAAAATAGCCTCTCCTATCTCTTTGAGAGCCGAGCATAGCCATAGACGATCCTGGGAGGTTTAGATCATGGTAATCCATGACAAGTGGTGATTCGATGACAGGATGTCGGAACTCTATGATGGCTATACAATAAGATGATGCTTTTACTTGAGCCCAAGGGGTAGGTTATCCCACGTGGAGTTGCCTCTTATGGTGACCAGTGACCACCACTTTATAATTCCATATTATCCTTTTCCTGGTCCTTTACCAGGATCTTAATCCCCTCAATATACATTTCCTTACTATCAAATTAAACTAATTTGACCTACTCCTCCCCTCCTTCTCTTTCCCATTCCCATATATCCTCTTATAACTCCCAAAGGGTAATCTATGTAATAACCTTTTCTGTTGAGTAGTAAACTTCTCCATCTGTGTCTTTTGTACCAAAGTATGTTTCTCATATAATATGCTTCACTTCATAGCTAAGATTTCCTTATACGAGCATAAGCTTATCTTAACACCAGAGCCATCATAGGTCGACAACAAATGCTTGCACTAGATAAGCACTGCCATGTGTTTACCATATTAATCATCTTTTAAAGAGTAAGAAAGAGGTAACTTAATTGTGCAAGGGGGTAGGAAGAGGTAACTTACAGGGAGTCCTGCTAGATCTCCTTCACAAACTGGATTGCGATCTTGAAAATAAAAAATCCAATCACGATAACCAGTAACCAGTCGTTTAGATCTAGAGAGTAGATAAGAGTAGTAGATATTTTATATATTTATTTGGTTGGGTTAGCATTCAGGTGCACTACCACTGCTATGAAGCTCTTCAATAATGATTACACAAGAAATTTTATCCAACCTTAGAGTTAGCCAAAGCACCAACCAGTCATAGGATATCATATCCAATTGATCATTGCTGATAGTCGGTCACAAACAACAGAATTAGAATCACGATCATTAGAAGGAACAAATGCATCATGATCACGAAGAGTAGAAACTAGGTCTAGCTCATCAAAATCAGGAACTGGATCATGATTGCTTCACACCTCGATATGGAAATGAAACTATTGAACCAAACTGAGCTTGTGAGCTAGTTACGTCTACCGGATAAAATCTTATTCACTGGACTTAAGAAAAACACCTGTTATTATCAATAGTGGCAAGCAACAACGCTGAAAAGACACATACGATTGGGGTGTAGTGCGGCCGAGATGCTCAACCCTCTTCTCTTGGCTACTTGACTATCCCGTAGTAGCATGGACCAGTCCTAGGATACTCGGCCATCCAACTCAGAAACTTTGTTTATTTTTTATAAGAGGGCATTCGAGATGAATCAATGATTAAGATTTAGAATCATGAGATGTTGTAATCTTTTCAGTGATTGTTAACTATTGATATGAAATCAAACATGGTGGAAATATGCTCTAAGATCCTGGTCAATGTAAAACCATCACATTCTAAACTTTGAAATTGAACTGATATTGAATCAAAGACGCCTAGCCCAGGGACTACCAAATGTTATGGATTTCTTCTTTTTGATTATAAAAACCTTATATAAATCCATGCTAAATTAATATGCAGGATTAATATTTCTTCTACATAGAACTTGTTTTTTATAATTTCAAATCAAAATTATTTGAGCAAATATAGATTGTTTTTATTATTTTATTAAATTCGTTAGGTAATTTTCAAGAAGAAGACGAGGAATTTATATTATAATTTTTTTAGAACTTAATTGAAATTTTGTTTCAAGAAAAAAGACAAAAGATTATAGTCTTTTCATCTTTTCCATACGAGTATAAACCATGCTAAATTAAGATTTTTTCTTTTTTTTTCTGCATATAGAACTTGTTTTTTATAATTCCAAATCAAAATTATTTGAGCAAGCATAGATTGTTTTTATTATTTTATTAAATTTGTTGGTTCTTACCTAAAATTTTGTTTCAAGAACAAGACAGGGAATTTATATTTTAATTTTTTCAGAATTTAATTGAAATCTTGTTTCAAGAAAAAGACAAGGGATTATAGTCTTTTCAACTTTTCCATACAAGTATAAATCCATGCTAATATAGAACTTGTTTTTAATAATTCCAAATCAAAATTATTTGAGCAAACATAGATTGTTTTATTATTTTTTTAAATCTGTTGGTTCTTGAAATTTTAATGACCAAGAATTTATATTTTATTTTTTTTAGAACTTAATTCAAATTTTATTTCAAGAAAAAGACAAGGGATTTATATTTTACTTTTTTCCCAGGATAATAATAAATGGGAGTTAAAAACTTAAAGTATAATTGATGGTATTTGTATCTCCTTTATTTTGCAAATATACTTTTATAATTGAAAAAGATTGAATCGAACTAAGTTATGATTAGGGCTAACAATAAGCCTTTATTATTTTCAAGTAGAAAGGGAAAACCATCCTTCATGTGTGCAATCAAGTGTTATTGGGATTTATGTGTATGTTTTGGTCATGTAATTATTATGAAGAGAAAAGGTAAAAAGAAATTTAATGCAATTGTGACGTTTCCTGCCTCCTTTGCTACAATATGTGAGTATAAGGGGTTGGATTTTGCATCCATAGGTCATGAAAATTAAGCAACAAGCTACTAATGGACATCATGACTATACACTATCGATATNCGTCTTCTGCCCCCTTTGCTACAATATGTGAGTATAAGGGGTTGGATTTTGCATCCATAGGTCATGAAAATTAAGCAACAAGCTACTAATGGACATCATGACTATACACTATCGATATTCAATATGAAGATTGACTTGGGATATTAAAAACTTGAAAAAAATATTTTCTTCACCTATCAACCTTATTTGGCCATTCAATGATCTTCAATACATGAGATTATAAGAGGACCCATGTAC
>LPNX011075587.1:21916-45942 GCA_001517045.1 Pseudotsuga menziesii
TTTCAGGCCAAAATGATAAGACAATATGGCCATGTTCCACACCTTGCAACAAGGTCATCAACAATCACATGTATAAAATCAAGATCTCCTCATCCTTTGACATTTTCTATCTCTGCTCTTGTAACAACGCCCATGCCTTTTGCATATGATGTAGAGGTACGGTTGCTTGCTGTTAACTTTTTGACATGAATTCAATTTAACAACAATAACAATCCTTTTTAAATTTGGCAGACTTCAAGAAATGTAAATCTCAGATTGTAGCAGTAGTAAAGTAGATAGTAGCTAATCAATAGTAGAAGCAAGAACACAAAGATTTTTACGGGGAAACCTTTCAAGGAATAAAAACCTAAATAATGAATAATTCTTCTTCTAAATGATCTGATTGAGTTTGTACATGAGCAGATAATGAGTAGAATTTTACATGACAATCAAGTTGCCTCTAGGGAACACATATGAAGAGAAAAAAACCCATAGAAGATGAATGTCCTAAACAACTGATCTACTACCACTATTCCAAACCCAAAAATGAGGCTACCATTGACCAAGGAGAAGCCTATTGTTGACCATATTGAGTGTGTTGTTGACTGTGTGAAGCTTACATGACTGTGTTGTTTGACTGCTTCACTTCCCAACATATTCCGTGGTTGAGTATTAGCCCTTACAAGGTTACAACTGGATGGGACATGCCATAAATAGAGCTATACTTCTTTGAGAAGTCTCTAGACAGGGCTCGACAGCTGTAAAACTCTTGTCGCTTAAACAAACCAGGTTTAAGATGGATATGTTTATGCCAGAAATTGATTCCAGGCTACAAAGAAACAAGCCAACACAATCTCAAATATTCAATCAAGTAAAACTAGGTTTTAGGGTTTCTGAAAAGGTTTTTCTGGTTGTAAAGTTTGGTGACTGAAGGGAATACATTCATAATCCAAGCAGGAACTAAATCATAAATAAATAAGAACAGAGATGTATAATATAATCACCAGTATCCAACAGAACATGACATTGCAGTTCATTCACAACTGACAAGCACTACCAGCATACAAAACATAAACCAGCAATGAATTTATCAATCATGTAACTAAACAAGTTAAAAATGAAGCCAAAACACAAACTAAAGGGTGGAAAGGATCATATATTTCATAGTTCTGTTCAACAAATACACATGAGAGTTATAGTACTTAGCTCATAAACAAGTCACAGACCTCCTTAAGCCAGCCAAAAATCGAACCATTTGTTCTCTTTCTCATCTATCTAAATACTGTTTCTCAAAAAATCAGTTAGGGTCTAAACCCTAAGTGTCTTCATCCAACTCATCGATGGGATAAAGTGAAATTATGATTTACAAAATAAAGTATTTCTTCAAAAACATAACCAATAACTGACTAACTAAAGTATTTCTCAAAAGACATAACAAGTAACTGACTAACTAACAAAACTTAAAGGTCTTTAGCAGCTTCAGCTAGTAAAGCTATTCCATCCAAATCTTGGGCCTTCTTCCTGGATCTCTTCTACTCAGCTTCCATATCTGCTAACCTTCTTGTAAGTTCTTCATTCTACTGCTGTAATCCTCTAACAGTCTGCTTCAATTCTGCACATTGTAAATCTGTGCTTCTCTTTCTCTTCAGGACCTCCTTGGAAACTATAGTAAGCTCTTAATAATGATCATTTACTTCCTGTAAATCCTCGTTAAGTCTTCTATTTGCTAGGCTCAAACCATCATTTACTTCCTGCATGTAATCCATCTGATGCCTGTATTGTTTGATGGTTCTTTGCAGGTTCTCCTTGTCTGAGTCAAAAGTCTTCCCTGTTGTGGTATCCTGCATCTCACTGGGCAGCCATGGGATATCTAGCTTTCTAAAAATGTCTTCATCTTCCTGTAGCAGCTTTGTATAAACACCAGGAACACTTGGAATTTCTTGAGTGTCTATTTCATCAGGTGCATTTTCATCCAATAGCAACATATTTTCTAAATAAGAGGGATCCACTTCTTCTTTCTGCTGCTCCTTCAACATTTCATCTCTTAATTCCAGAAACATAGCTGATAGCTTAGTTTGGGTGAGGCTGGACTCTTCTACTGACTTCAATGCTTTCTTTCTTTTGCAATCACCCTTGCTAGATTCTAGATTCTCCTCTGAATAAGAGGTATCAATCATAGTGACCTCTGCTGTATTTAATTTAGGGTTTATATAAGCTTTTTCATACTCAGCCTCTGTTTGTTTTTAGGTCTTGTTTTTGGTCTCCATTCTAAGGCAAGTTCTTTCACCATCTTCAAAGTTTTTCCTTGATGTCTAACTGTGGCTAACTCCATAGCTTTAACTTTGGTCTTCTTTTTCTTTGACCTCTTTGTTTTATCTTCTTGACTATAGCATTCTCTGTATGTGTTAACGCTAGATTCAGCATGGACTGTCAACTCATCTCCTTCTAGCAAATATACTTCATCTTTGGATAAAATAGTAATAGGGCTTCTTTGTTGGACCTTGGCCTCCTCTTCCTTCACTGCAACTTTCTCTATGACAACAATTTTCTCCTCCATGAAAGTTTCTGCTGGTGCCCTATCTTGCACAGGCTGGTCTTCCTTTTTTGTAAACAACAAACCTTTGCCCTTAGTATCAGTTGAAGACTGTTGAGGTTCATAGTTTCCCTTTGAGGGCTCTGGTACTTCTTCAAGTTTAACTTCTTTTTTGTCTTCAGACTTGATTTTCTGACCTATTTTCCTAACTAGGGTTTTCCCTTTGTCTACATGTTTTTTGGTTTGCTGCTCTTCCTGCTTAATTTGGAAACCAGACCAAAAAACAAAATAATCCCATGTCTTCCCTTCTCTTTGTAGAGTAGTGCTGATAATGAGTTTGATCAAACCATGATGGAAAATGGATTGTGTAGTGTGATCCTAATGCTCCTTTACCCTGCTTGACATCTTCTGCAAACTTTTAAACAAGAAGAAAGGAAGACTCATCCTAGATTCACCAACAAGGTGCTGTAAGAACCTGAAATGATACTTATATACAAAAGCATACCTCCCTTCACAGGTGATGTAGCTTTGTAGGACTTTAATGGGATCCACCCATTCATCTCTGAAATTATGGATTAATACTCCTTTGCTCCATTCTAGAATAATTCCAGGTAAAAGATACCTTTGGACATTGAAGGTGAAAGGAAACTTTTTGAACCACATTTCTCCTTCATTTCTGACTCCTATAGCTTTAGCAACCAACTCCATAGTCAACTTAAACTTCAGATTATCAAATACTACCATGTCCTGGTTATTGCATTGGGCAAATTTATAGGAGACCTCGGTGTTATAGCCATTAATCTTCTTTAAGAAATCCAACCACCCGGCATTCTGGAAAAGCTCTGCACAACCTAGAAATTGGTCAATCCAATTTAGTTCAGTGGGCTCAGCCCTGTTGGTTTTTCCACTTTTTCCCATCTACTTTCAATGATTGAATTTTGTGTACTTTTAGGGCCTTATTAATGACCTAACAACTCTTTTTTTTCCTCAAGCTTCTAGAGTTTTGATAATCAGCTTTCTTCGATTATCCTTGGCTGTTTTCTCTTAATTTTTGACAGTCTATTTTTGTTTTTAATGCAGGGAAAGTTTTACACCAGGCTTGAGTAATTTAGGTCAACAAAGTGTCAAAAGCTCTTCAACCAAAATGCTACTGAAATTAACTATCATCCAAGCTGGTCATTTCAATGCTAGACCATCTCTAGAATGTATGAAAACATCTATGTGTCATGGCTCTGTTCAAATAGTACCCTTGGCTCCTTTTAATGCCACTTATGAGCTATCTATTTTCAAAAAGGATTTTCCATTAGTGCTCTCAAATGCCTGCTTCTTAGATCAACCGGTGATTGTTTAACTAGTGGATGGAAAGAGATAAGAGCAATCTTATGTCTGCTAACTTTCTGCTTTAACTTGCATTCAGCATACAAAACTAGTCAGCTTCTAGCACCTACTCAAACAAGGTCTGCATGCAATTGACATGCTCAGCTCATTTATTGCATTGGTTAGAAGTAACCAGTAAATCTGTGAAACCCTGGTCGCCACAAACTGAACAGAGTTTCACCTTACCATATTTTTAGGTCTTGACAGGGTAATTGTTCAATGAAACTGCTATTTTTCAACTTATCACTTGCCAAAGCATCTAAAACCTTTTTAGACTGATATTTGATTGTAGGGAGTTCATCAATAGCATGAATTAAATCTTTCCTCAATCAATTTAAACATAACAAGCTTTAATGGAGAAACCCCCAATTTAGCTGCCACAATCAGGTTTACGTGGAATACCTCATTTCTGAACTGTTGAAGACATTTAAAATTAATCTTTGGACCATCTGACTATTGAATTCGACTGTCCAGGTGTCTTCAACCCTTCAATTTGCTTCCATCTGGTGTGCTGAGGAAACCCTAACTTCCCTGTGTAACTGAAAATTCCATCTTTCAAGCAGCTGTCTTCGTTCCACTTCACCTTCAATTTCGTAATGCCTCTATGGAGCACTTATTTCACTTCAATCTAGGCTCATTTGTCGACCTGTCACGATTCGCCCAACTCTAACTGATGATTTGCCATGATCTCCTTCATGTAGTAAACACACCTGTTTGCATGATCATTACTAAAGAAACACATATCAAAACTCTTTACGCATGCGATTAGTCATCTAGAAATCAAAATCGTGGGAGAAATTTGCTTAAAAACCGGTGATTTTGGTGCCCGCGATATTCTTGTAGTGCCGTAGTGTAATTTTTTTGTCGTTGCGCTACAAGAATATTTCAAATTCAATTTTGGCATTGTTTTAGTCATTGATTCCATTTTGAATGAGGTTTAAATGATAAACTATGATCATGATGTTGTTTGTGAACTAATTAATCCATATAATGTCCTATAAAACCCTTCAGGACCAAAGGAAACAAACCATAATGAAAATCTAAAGCAAAAAATCAAAATTTCATTTAAAACCAACAAATTTCCTAAAGTAAGCAAATGAGAAAATTTAAGCATATGAGCAAACCTAAACTAAAAATCACAATCAAAATATAAAATTGAAGAAAAAAAGTTCATGACTTAACATCTGGCTCCAGCTGCGGGATGAAGTCCTCCCTATGAGGCTTCAAGAACTTGTAGACCAGTGCCTTATTTTCTGCTACCTACTAGTCTGCAAAATTTCCATTGGGTTATGGAGTCCTTATTATGATTCACTCACACCGGTATATACAATGAAAAGTGAAAATCTTCTCAAAGACTGTAAAAATGCTTGAGGAATCGTCCATTGACTGGACTGGACAATTCCTCACCTTCCAAAGACTGCAGGACAAAAGTGTTATTCTCTAGAATCTTACACACTAGGAAAGGGCCAAACCAGAGGTTGTCAAACTTACCATGCTTCCCTTTTTGCTCTTTCCTTACATCCCACCTTAAAACCATATCACCTACTGAGAAAGTGTTTTCTTTGATGTTCCTGTCAAATCTGCTTTTGATCTTCAATATATACAACTGTGCTCTTTCTTCCACCTTTTCCCTGTTCTGCTGCAACTCTATCAGCTCATAAATCCTTCTCTGCATATCATTTGGCTCTTCATGGGAATTCTGAAGAAACTTCATCACTGGGATTCCCAATTGAACAGGAAAAACTGCTTCTGTACCATAAACTAATTGGAAGGGAGAAGTTCCAATTGCTTGTTTAACTGTTATCCTATCAGCCCACAATGCATATTTCAGCATCGAATCCCATGATTTCTTGTTATGCTTGAGCAGCTTTCTGATCCTTTGAATGATGTTCTTATTAGAGGATTCAGCCAATCCATTACCCTGAGGATAGTAAGGAGTTAAGTGCTTTAGCAAGATACCATTCTTTTCACAAAATGCTTCCATTGCCTTGGATTTGAAAGCCTTTGCATTATCCGTTACTAATTTCTGAGGACAACCAAACCTACTAGGGATATTCTCTTCAATAAATTCCATGATTACTTTGTCTGTGGCATTCCTTGTTGGTATGGCTTCCACCCATTTGGTAAAGAAGTCTGTTGTAGTTAGAATCCACCTGTGTTGTCCTGAGGAAGCTGGATTTATTTCCCCTATAAAATCCAGACCCCATTGCTGGAAAGGAGCACTTACTACAATAGGTTTTAGGGGCAATGACAACAATTTTTGTTTGCCAGCAAACTTCTGACACTGGATATAGGATCTGACCTGCTAATATACATCTGCAAACAAAGAGGGCCAATAATACCCAGCTCTTAAAATCCTGTATGCTGTTGTCTTCCAGTACTTGTGGCCTCCACAAGCACCCTCATGAGATTCAGAAATTACTCCTTCAATTTCAGATTTGTCCAAACATCTGAGTAGAATACCACCTGGGTCCTTCCAGAACAACTGTTCTTCTACTAGACAATACTTAGTAGCTTTAAGCTTTAAGGATCTAGCATCTTTCCTATATAAATGCTCAGGACATTGCAAAAACAACAGAAAATATACAATGTCTGCATACCATGTTGATGATGAATAATAGTCCATGATCTTCTCTTTTTCCAGGGTTGCTTGATCTTCTTCCTAAGCTAATTCTTCATCCATGACATGCAATCCCAGATCCTGACAATTTGATTCAGCTAGCAGCTTGGCTAAACCTTGTCCCTTGACAAGTTTGGTAGGTCTGATATCTACATCATACTCCATGATTTTAGCAATCCACTTGCCTCTTTTCCCTTCACTATCAGGCTGTGTCAAAACATCTTTTACAGTAGCATTAGGCACACAAATGAAATAAATTTAGAATGTAGAACATAGATTCTGAAAAACTTTAAAGCTTTTACCAGATCATAGGCCTGTTTTTCTAAGATACTATATTTCAGTTTAGAATCCCTGAGAGTTTTGCTGAAGAATGCAATAGGCTGCTCCAGTCCTTCCTTATTCTTCTGCAACAAAATAGCTGCTATTGTATCCTCTGATGCAAATGAGAATGTGAGAAATTCCTTGGTAAAATCTAGGCTTACTAATATAGGAGCTTTAGTAAGAGCCATTTTGATCTTCTCAAATGCATTTTTTGCCTCAGTGGTCCACTTGACTTCCTGATCCTTTTTCAGCATGACTGTGATTTGTTTGATAGTCTCAACAAAGTTTGGTATAAACCAATGCAGAAAATTGATTTTACCAATGAATGATTGGACATCCTTTTTACTCCTCGGTAAACTTATCTTCAATATAGCCTTTACCCTTTCAGGATCAATTCTTATGCCATCAGCAAACACTAAATGACCAAGCAATTTACCTTCATGTACAGCAAAGTGTGACTTCTTTGGATTCAAGGACAAACCAAATTTTATACATTTCAGGAAAGTTTGCTTCAAATGTTTCAAATGTTCATCATCTGACTGTGAGAAAATAGTAATATCATCCAAGTAGATTACCACAAATTTGTCCTTTCCTCCAACAAAAGCAATATCCATAGCCCTCTGGAAGGTGGCTCCAGCATTCACTAACCCAAAGGGCATCTTGTCGTACATAAAAGTTCCCCAGGGAGTTGTAAAGGATTTCTTCTCCTTATCATCAGGATGCATAGAGATCTGATTGTACCCTGAGAAACCATCAACCATTGAAATCCTCTGTGCCCCAACTACTTTCTGTAATATTTGCTCAATTTTAGGCAGAGGATAGTTATCTTTTAATGAAGATATGTTCAAATTTCTGAAGTCAACACACAACCTAATTTCTCCGTTCTTTTTCCTCACAGGAACTATATTAGCTACCCATGAAGAATACCTGAGAGGCACTATGATCTTTGCATCCAACAACTTCTTCACTTCTTTTTCAATAACAGGAAACAAAGCTGGGTTAATCCTCCTTAATTTCTGACGAAGAGGTTTGACATTTGGTTTTAAAGGGACTTTATGATGTATGATTCCCATGTCATAAGTTCTCAGTTCCTCATAAGACCATGCAAAAAAATCTACATGCACTTTTAACTGTTTAATATACCTGTTTCTTTGTTCAGCTGTAAGTGCTTTAGAAATTTTAACCATTCTAGGCTGTTCTGCAGTGCCAATGTTGCAATCCACTACATTCTCTTCTAAGGACTGTACAATAGGTTTCAAGAGTGTATCATCTTTTGAAAAAATTCTTTCCAAAGGTACCAAACCCTTTGGGATGAAATTTCTCTTTAATTCAATGATTTTGTGTCCAGCTATTTCATTTTCAGCAACCTCTTCCAACTCTTCATCCCCTTCCTCTTCCTCTTGATCAATTAAGGAATTTGAAAACTCATGGGTAAGCTCTAGAAATCTCTTAATATCAATGTCATCTTCAAACACTCTCCATTGCTTTACATTATCAGGTACAGATGGTCTGTACCTCACCTCAATAGGATATATCAACTGAGTGGTCTTAGGGATTCTAAAGTGTGTGGTAGCCAAGGCCAACGAATCTGCAGTCTGATTATGGTATCTTGGAATATGGGTAATGTTAAAAGCTACAAAGTAATTTTCAAGCATGTCCCATACCTCATTTCGATAGACTTTCAGCAAACCCTGCTTCACTTGATAGTTGCTCTTCACCTGCTGAACAACTAATTCGGAGTCGCCAAATGCAGCAATCTGCTGAATGCCCAAATCTTTGGCAGCTTTTAAGCCTAACAGCAAAGCTTCATATTTAGCAGTATTGGTTGTAGTAATAAACTCCAATTTGTACATCAGCTTTATTGTTTCACCTCCAGGGGATATGAGAAGAACCCCTGCACCAGCACCTTCTTTACAAGAGGACCCATCAAAGTATAATTGCCACAGCTCATCCTCTTGTTCTCTACTACACTTTACTGGCTATTCTTTTTCAACCTGTAACAAACCAATAGTATTGTCCTCCTCACTGAAATGTAACATGCAAGTACCCAGGTCTTCATCAATAGCATACAGCAGGTGATTGGTAGGGTTCCTGTCATCTGTTACAATATAAGCAAATTGAAGTGCTCTGTACAGCCTTCTATTTTCTCCTCCAAACATAGGAATAGTAGCATATGATAGATCCATTCGTAAGGTCCCACCAACCTTCTTTTCCCAGGACCTAGAAAGAAGTAACCCAAATTTAGGTGTAATATAAGCTACCACTATGTCCATGATCACACTTTTCATGGGTAACTGAGCCAAACTGACAACCATGTCCTTTATTACACCTAAACACTTCACTGCTTGGGAATCAAATGCATACAAATCATGATAGGGTTTAGTGATACTCAGACCTAAAGCTTCCATAACAGCCTTTGGCATTAAATTGTGTGAGGCTCCCGAATCTAACAAGCAATTATGTATCATTTGTTCATGGAATGTTAGAGTGATGTAGAAAGGAGGTGAAGCACCTGCTTCATTTTCAGTCTTTTCAGCCAAGGCTGATCCAATGAAAATCCTAGGGTTTTCTTCTTGCAAATTTACTGTGTTAGAAGTAGGCTGATTACTTGTTGAATTAAGCATTTTAAGGACTGATTCTTTATATGAAGGGTTTTTTATCAGTTCAGTTAAAGGTACAGGAATCTTTAACTTTCCTAATTCATTTTCCAGGTTAAAGTTCTGAATAGTTTTATTTACCTCTTCAACCTCTGTGTTCTTCTTTTGTTTTTCTGAAACTTGTCTTTTCTCCGTCACAGGCTTAGATGATTGTTTACCAGGGACAACTGCTTTATTTTTTGGGATTTGTACCACCTGCTTTGGACCTGACCTCAAATTCACATTCTTCTTAAGTTCATTTTGACAGACATCAGGAGTTACAACAGTCTTTTGCAGACCTAAATCATCTTCTGTTTCGAACATATCAGCCTCATAACATTATGCATTTAGAAACTCTTCCTCAGTGACAAAACCCTTGGATAGTATTTCTCCAAAATGGTTCACATCCTGATCAGTATCCTCAAATATTACTTCATCATCAACCTCTTCTTCATCAGCAACATTGTTCTGAAGAGGTGGTGGCACTCTTTGGTCCTCATTTTCTCTTCTTTCCTGCTGAATATCATTATTCCTGTGTTCTCTAGGTATGAAATGGGGAGCAAATTGCCTTCTGAACTGGTTCTAATTACTAGGGTTTCATTCACCTTCTGGAGCAGGCTTGCTGGAATTTTTCTCAAGCTCTAATTTGTTCAATTTTGCAGTCAGAATTTTCACCAACTTAGCCATTTCATCAATTTTCCCTTCAGCAGAAAGGGAAGATGAACCTCCTGGAGCTGCTTCCTTCTTTCCTTTTCTGTCCTACAGCTACTGAACTATTTCTTTCTTCAATCTATTGGAATTCAGTATGTTAGATTCTACCTCCAATACTGCATCCTGCATATTTAGTAACGAAATAGGTCTCCTTTCTCTTAGTAGTAAGGAAAATTCATGATCGAAAGCATTTGCATAGGTAAGTTTAGCTGATGTTTCTGTAGGCTTTATTTCAGCAGGAATTCTACTATACATCTTGTTAAACCTATTTGAAAAGCCTACAACAGTTTCCTCCTTTTTCCTCCTAAGGGCACCAAACTCAGTTATGTAGTATGTATGATCTTTGGTGTCACCCCATTGTCTCATGAAGAGATCACGAAGTTCTTCAATGATAGTGATGGAATTAGCAGGAAACTCCATGAACCATTTCCTAACATCTCCATCAAGGCTCTGCCCAAACATCCTTGGCCTCAATGTTTTGGTTATCAGCATAACCAAGGAAAGCTTCCCAATGTTCTTCAGCTGTGGTTTCCCCCTCTCCATTAAACTTATAAAAATATTTTTGATAGTCACCCCCAGGCAGTGCATTTAAAGGTTGAGGCAAGACCAATGGTGCATATCTGGTTGCAACCATCTGGTCCATCATGTCTATGGGCTAATTTTGGGCTGCGATTTTTGGACTGACTGACTTTGATGATGATGAGGTTTGACTGGAACTTGGCTGAAAGGGATTTTTACCTAATTTCAGCTGAAAAAGAGGTATCTTACCAAGAGAGGCATACTTGGCTTTTCTGAAGGATTGAGGATTAGTAAAAACTTGGAAACTACTATAAGGGATAATAGGTTTTAACTAAGGTGAAATTTCTTCTTCTTTTCTTAGCAAAGCTGAATGTGATGAACCACCTAACTGGTCAGGGTCACACAGGGCTGGTAAAGATTGAGACCTTCTAATTTTCCTTGCTTTTTTTAATATCTGTTCAGGGTCTGTAACACCCAACTGCAATGGTGAAGTAGGTATGTTCCTGGTTCCAACTCCTCTAGTAGCCACTGTGTCAAACTTGGTGAAAAATAGCCTTCAAGATGTGCTGGTGTAAGTTCACCTCTTAAAACCAGTAAAATGATAAGTATCCTAGGGAAAAATCTGTTTTCAACTTCGTTCCCCGGCAGCGGCACCAAATATGTTTGTGCTAGAAATTGTTTCCAGTCTACAAAGAAACAAGCCAACACAATCTCAAATATTCAATCAAGTAAAACTAGGTTTTAGGGTTTCTGAAAAGGTTTTTCTAGTTGTAAAGTTTGGTGACTGAAGGGAATACATTCATAAGCCAAGCAGGAACTAAATCATAAATAAATAAGAACAGAGATGCATAATATAAGCACCAGTATCCAACAGAACATGACATTGAAGTTCCTTCACAACTGACAAGCACTACCAGCATACAAAACATAAACCAACAATGAATTTATCAATCATGTAACTAAACAAGTTAAAAATCAAGCCAAAACACAAACTGAAGGGTGGAAAGGATCATATATTTCATAGTTCTGTTCAACAAATACACATGAGAGTTATATAACTTAGCTCATAAACAAGTCACAGACCTCCTTAAGCTAGCCAAAAATCAAACCATTTGTTCTCTTTCTCATCTATCTAAATACTGTTTCTCAAAAAATCAGTTAGGGTCTAAACCCTAACTGTCTTCAGCCAACTCATCAATGGGATAAAGTGAAATTATGATTTACAAAATAAAGTATTTCTTCAAAAACATAACCAATAACTGACTAACTAAAGTATTTCTCAAAAGGCATAACAAGTATCTGACTAACTAACAAAACTTAAAGGCCTTTAGCAGCTTCAGCTAGTAAGGCTATTCCATCCAAAGCTTGGGCCTTCTTCCTGGCTCTCTTTTTCTCATCTTCCATATCTTCTAACCTTCTCGTAAGTTCTTCATTCTGCTGCTGTAAGCCTCTGACAGTTTGCTTCAATTCTGCACATTGTAAATCTGTGCTTCTCTTTTTCTTCAGGGCCTCCTTGGAAACTGCAGTAAGCTCTTAATAATGATCATGTGACTTCCTGTAAATCCTCCCCGAGTCTTCTATTTGCTAGGCTCAAACCATCATTTACTTCCTGCATGTAATCCATCTGATGCCTGTATTGTTTGATGGTTCTTTGCAGGTTCTCCTTGTCTGAGTCAAAAGTCTTCCCTGTTGTGGTATCCTGCATCTCACTAGGCAGCCATGGGATATCTAGTTTTCTGAAAATGTCTTCATCTTCCTGTAGCAGCTTTGTATAAACACCAAGAAGACTTGGAATTTCTTGAGTGTCTATTTCATCAGGTGCATTTTCATCCAATAGCAACATATTTTCTGAATAAGAGGCATCCACTTCTTCTTTCTGCTGCTCCAACATTTCATCTCTTAATTCCAGAAACACAGGTGATAGCTTAGTTTGGGTGAGGCTGGACTCTTGTACTGACTTCAATGCTTTCTTTCTTTTGCAATCACCCTTGCTAGATTCTAGATTCTCCTATGAAGAATAGGTATCAATCATAGTGACCTCTGTTATGTTTAATTTAGGGTTTAGAAGCTTTTTCATACTCAGCCTCAGTTTGTTTTTAGGTATTGTTTTTGGTCTCCATTCTAAGGCAAGTTCTTTCACCATCTTCAAAGTTTTTCCTTCATGTCTAACTGTGGCTAACTCCATAGCTTTAACTTTGTTCTTCTTTTTCTTTGACCTCTTTGTTTTATCCTCTTGACTGTAGCATTCTCTGTATGTGTCAACCCTAGACTCAGCATGGGCTGCCAACTCATTTCCTTCTAGAAAATATCCTTCATCTTTGAATAAAATAGTAATAGGGCTTCTTTGCTGGACCTTGGCCTCCTCTTCCTTCACTGCAACTTTCTCTGTGACAACAATTTTCTCCTCCATGAAAGTTTCTGCTGCTGCCCTATCTTGCACAGGCTGGTCTTACTTTTTTGTAAATAGCAAACCTTTGCCCTTAGTATCAGCTGAAGACTGTTGAGGTTCATAGTTTCCCTTTGAGGGCTCTGGTACTTCTTTAAGTTTAACTTCTTTTTTGTCTTCAGACTTGATTTTCTGACCTAGTTTCCTAACTAGGATTTTCCCTTTGTCTACATGTTTTTTAGTTTGCTGCTCTTCCTGCTTAATTTGGAGACCAGACCAAGAAAGAAAATAATCCCATGTATTCCCTTCTCTTTGTAGAGAAGTGCTAATAATGAGTTTGATCAAACCATGATGGAAAATGGATTATGTAGTGTGATCTTGATGCTCCTTTACCCTGCTTGACATCTTCTGCAAACTTTTAAACAAGAAGAAAGGAAGACTCATCCTGGATTCGCCAAAAAGGTGCTGTAAGAACCCGAAATGATACTTGTATACAAAAACATACCTCCCTTCATAGGTGATGTAGCTTTGTAGGACTTTAATGGGATCCACCCATTCATCTTTGAAATTCTGGATTAATACTCCTTTGCTCCAGTCTGGAATAATGCCAAGTAAAAGATACCTTTGGGCATTGAAGGTGAAAGGAAAATTTTTGAACCACATTTCTCCTTCATTTTTGACTCCTAAAGCTTCAGCAACCAACTCCACAGTCAACTTAAACTTCAGAGTATCAAATACTACCATGTCTTGGTTATAGCATTGGGAAAATTTATAGGAGACCTCGGTGTTATAGCCATCAATCTTCTTGAAGAAATCCAACCACCCAGCATTCTGGAAAAGCTCTGCACAACCTGGAAATTGGTCAATCCAATTTGGTTGAGTGGGCTCATCCCTGTTGGTTTTGCCACTTTTTCCCATTTGCTTTCAATGACTGAATTCTGTGTACTTTTAGGGCCCTGTTAATGACCTAACAACTCTTTTTTTCATCAAGCTTCTAGAGTTTTGATAATCAGCTTTCTTCAATTATCCTTGGCTGTTTTCTCTTAATTTTTAACAATCTATTTTTTTTTTAATGCAGGGAAAGTTTTACACCAGGCTTGAGTAATTTAGGTCAACAGAGTGTCAAAATCTCTTCAACCAAACTGCTGCTGAAATTAACTATCATCCAAGCTGTTCATTTCGACGCTAGACCATCTCTAAAATGTATGAAAACATCTGTGTGTCATGGCTCTGTTCAAATAGTACCCTTGGCTCCTTTTAATGCCACTTATGAGCTATCTATTTACAAAAAGGATTTTTCATTAGTGCTCTCAAATGCCTGCTTCTTAGATCAACTGGTGATTATTTAACTAGTGGATGGAAAGAGATAAGAGCAATCTTATGTCTGCTAACTTTCTGCTTTAACTTGTATTCAGCACACAAAACCAGCCAGCTTCTAGCACCTACTCAGACAAGGTCTGCATGCAATTGACATGCTCAGCTCACTTATTGCATTGGTTAGAAGTAACCAGTAAATATGTGAAACCCTGGTCGCCACAAACTGAACAGAGTTTCACCTTACCATATTTTCAGGTCTTGACAGGGTAATTGTTTAATGAAACTGCTATTTTTCAACTTATCACTTGCCAAAGCATCTAAAACCTTTTTAGACTAATATCTAATCGTAGGGAGTTCATCAACAACATGAATTAAAGCTTTCCTCAATCAATTTAAACATAACAAGCTTTAATGGAGAAACCCCCAATTTAGCTGCCACAATCAGGTTTACGCGGAATACCTCATTTCTGACCTGCTGAAGATGTTTAAAATTAATATTTGGACCATCTGACTATTGAATTTGACTATCCAGGTGTCTTCAACCCTTCAATTTGCTTCCATCTATCACGCTGAGGAAACCCTAACTTCCCTGTGTAACTGCAAATTCCGGCTTTCAAGCAGCTGTCTTCGTTCCACTTCGCCTTCAATTTCATAATGCCTCTATGGAGCACTTCTTTCACTTCAATCTAGGCTCGTTTGTTGACCTGTCATGAATTGCCCAACTCTAGCTGATGATTTTCCACGATCTCCTTCATGTAGTAAACACACATGTTTGCATGATCATTACTGAAGAAACACGTATCAAAACTCTTTATCCATGCGATTAATCATCTAGAAATAAAAATCATGGGAGAAATTTGCTTAAAAACCGGCGATTTTGGTGCCCGTGATATTCTTGTAGTGCCGTAGTGTAAATTTTTCGGCGTTGCGCTACAAGAATATTTCAAATTCAGTTTTGGTGCTGTTTTAGTCATTGATTCCATTTTGAATGAGGTTTAAATGATAAACTATGATCATGATGTTGTTTGTGAACTAATTAATCCATATAATGTCCTATAAAACCCTTCAAGACCTAAGGAAACAAACCATAATGAAAATCTAAAGCAAAAAATCAAAATTTCATTTAAAACCAACAAATTTCCTAAAGTAAGCAAATGAGAAAATTTAAGCATATGAGCAAACCTAAAATAAAAATCACAATCAAAATATAAAATTGAAGAAAACAAGTTCATGACTTAACAGGATCTATGCTAGTTTTTTCTATTTTTTGTTTTTTGGATTATTGTAATTAATAAATGGTCAACTCTTAGTATGATACTAAGTTATTAATAAATGGTCAACTCTTATTGTAATTAATCCATAATTTATTCTTTAGGGTCTTTTAGTGCCCAGACCTACTTCTACAAAGAGACGAACTTGCTGCTTGATGAAGAAACCTGTTCCTAAATCGAGGACCCCCAAGATAGTCTAATACAGGTTTTAAACTCTCCATTCCATTTGTTGATTCCATGGACATAGTAATTTGATATGAAATCCGCTGAAAGGAAAGCTAGTTGATACAAATGTGTAAATGGTTGTTGACAATATGAACATAATTTTTATTAAATTCCCTTAAGATCCATTACTCATAGGTCTGAAGTATTGTTTTGACAATAAAATTGTTTAGAATACACCCAAAAATACTTTTATTGTTGTTCAAATGGCCCCAAATCTCTATTTTCAGGCATCCATCGTGCTTTGAGATACTCTAAGAAAGCACTATAAAATCTCTCATCCAAGATATTTGACACATTCAATCCACATATGTATTGTTTTTTGTTGCAAAAGGATGCCCTAGAATAGGATTTCTTCACCCGTCCAACAACCTTTGTTATACCTGTAAATGATGATCTCATAATTTTCTTTGGCTTGCTTACGATTCTCAAAGGCATGCTTACAGTTGCAATGATCTAAAAAAGTGCCTTGAACAACCTAGGACAATTGTATGTGCTTAGATTGGCTTTTAATGTTGTTGTCAATTCTTACTATGTGGATGTTCCTTGCTAGGAATTAGTGCTTAGTATTGTTGCTTCAAAGAGATACTAGCCAAGATACTTCTTAATGACTGTTTGAAATGCTCAGAATCACTTTTTGATGGCCAAACATGCTATATTGTAACATCCAAATTGTGTCTAGTATATTTTAACATACATATAGTGTGTTAGTTAGATTGTTCATATCGATTTTCATATTGGTGAGCAAAGAAAACCTCAGCCTATGCTCTATGGCCCCATGACTATGCTTATATCCAATGCTGTTGGGGATCATGTAGATCTCTGAGTGCAAGCATTTCATTATCACCTTGGGAAGTGAATAAACATTATGAATTGGCATCACAATATATCCTAACCATTTATCCTCATGGATACTCATTAGCATGATGGAAGGAGGAACTTTGCTCATCCCACGGTGGATAGGATCCATGTGAAGAACCAACTATTGGGTTGATCATCCTCTTTTGATTCTCCTTATTGCTCAAATTATACATGGATCTAGGATGATAATGCTTATCTATTATATCCTTGGTATCCACACTAAGATAATTGTTGTTGATAGGTATCATATAGTGGTACACTTACGGTTTCTAGGGAATGCTAATTTTTGCAATCCCATTAAGTCAATTTCTTGAGTTTTGTTCAAAATTCCTAGAAAAGGTTTTTGGATTTCATAACCTACTTGATCATATATTGTGAACTTATACAATCTATCATCCTTTTCCGACCATTAGATACTTAAAGTTCTGTATTGATTATTTTTACCATTATAGAGGACTTTGTAAGTTACATTCTCAATTTCTTAAAGGGTGCTAGCTCAATGGAAGAGTGCCTGCCTTACAAGTAGGAGGTTGGTGGTTCGATTCCTCCATGACCTAATGATATTATAATATCGGTTAAACACAACTAAAATAGTAATAAAAAATAAGAGATAAGTGACCAAACAAAATGACCAAAAATTGTATATAAAACTACTAAAAACGACTAAATTAGTGACCAAAAAATGAGAGATGCAAAACTAGGCATTAAAAATGATGCAACATGGGGCCATAATGATGAAGCCAAACATGGTGTTGATATGGTAGCACAATAAGACGCGAAAAGATGCATTAAAAAGGATGCGATACATGGCGCTAATGATGAAGCCAAACATGGCGTTGATATGGTAGCAAAATAAGACGTTACTCTGGATGCAAAACATGGCGCTACATAGGAGGAAAACTATGGTGCAACAATAGAAGAAATATTTGGTGTCATTTTCGTATCAAAACATGATGCAAAAAGAGAAGCAAAAATTGGTGCAAATTTAGAAGCGAAAATAGACACATATTTGGAAGTAAAACATGGTGCAAAATGGGATGCTAAAGTGGTAGCAAAAATGGATGCTAATTTGGATGCTAACATGGTGCTATTAAGGATTCAAATATGGCACTAACAAGGATGTCATTTAATAAGAAAAAGTGGACACTCGCTAGGAAGAAAAATATGACGTTATTTAGGAAGCAAACTTCGACGTTGTTTAGGAAGCAAAGTTGGATGCTATTCTGGAAGAAAAAAAATAGACGCTATTTTGGATGTCATAAAGGATTCTATCTAGGAAGCAAAAAAAGATGTTTTTTGAAGCTCTTTAAGTTTTGTCCATGCCCTTTCCCATTTAGCATCTAGTTTGACCACTCAATGTAAAAAACAATTACACTAAAAAGGGATGCTAATTCTAGGATTTGTTGTAGTGGAAGCGCTTGGTTTAAGCAAATGAAAAAGAACAAGAATAAAACACTAAAACCTATGGTACAACTCGACAGATTTGAGACTATAGAAAAAATGGGTTGACATTTTGAAAATAAGGGGTATGATTCCAGGCCATGTGATGGCTTAACTTTTCTAGCTAGAAAGCATGTAATTATTTCGAAAACCCTAAGGGTTTTGATGTCCCTTAATTTTTGTTCCCGTTCTTGTTGTTGCATTTTTGGATCTGCAGTGAAAGGGAGAAAGGGAGAAAGGGAGAGTCGATCTCTCAGATTCTCATCCTTCGTACTTGTCCTTACTCTCGACTCTATAACAACACCATTTTGTTGGAAAAATGTGTGGTTCGTTGGCCTGCACTTTGTAAAATTTGTGGAGGGTTTCGTACTAAAAATTTGCGTAGTGAATGCTACATCCTTGACAATGTAGGTAAGCCCCTCTAGTTGAAGTTATATTTCCTTGTGGTTCTTTTCCATGAATATAATGATTAAGAAAATAACTGTGCATTGTTTGCAATGCAGGAGGCTTCAGATGAATGGCTGTGTGGACAAGGGAACCGGTCTTCGTAGCTGGCATGTGGTCTGGTAAGACCTAGAACCTCCATTCCTTGATCTTGTGACTCCATTGGTATGTCTATGCTTTGCAAGCTATAGCTGGGTCTGCAATCTCTGGAATTGGAATCATTTTCGTTCAACTGTTAAACCCTTGCTGTTCTGCCTATGGCACCTTCATTCATTTATGAAATAGGTCTCCCTTGACCCTAGAGTCTAAGGGGACTGTAATGGAAGCATTACTTGTTTATTTTGTAGAAAGAAAACTTGCAGGGTTTGTGAGAATTTAAGACAAAATTGTCGATGCTCTGATATTTGTACTCGTTTTGTTTTTAAAATGAAATCTCGTGAGGGTTTTTCCATTGTAAATACACAGTTGTAAAATGTGTAAGTATTTTCTAAATATTAATGTCATTTTTATGGATTTGTAGTATTTGTTTGAGGTGACTTTGCGCTCTGTAATGTATGTACTGTAAGTTTTCCTTTTAGAAATTCTTAAGTCCATATGGCCATTGCAATGCTTAGTTTTCGTTTATAAAAGAGAGAGAGAGTATTTTTCAGTTGTTGAATCATGAGTAAAAGAAAAAGGGTTTTTAAGTTGTGATGCTTTTGATAGGAAAACAATGATGATGTAGGTGTAGTTGCGAATTCCTCCTTAAAGTTTAACTGTTGTTTGTTTAGAATATTTTGAAAACTATGATGGTATTTGGCCTGCAACCTGTCAACTTTCTTGATTTAGTGTTTTTCTTTGGGTAATTACTTGTATTTTTGGTTGGGTCGTGAAGACCTAGATTTGTAACTCTGTTATTGATTGCAAACTATATATATTTAACATATTTAAGTTGGTAAATTTCTATGTTTGAATTATAGTTTAGTGTTTATATTGTAACCCTAGATGAAATGTAAAATCATTTGGCTAACGAAACTATAGGGTTTGAACCCTCGCCTGGTTATGCTTTTTAACTTAGATATTAGTTAGGTTATAAGTGGCTCCTCCTTAACTAGAATGGTTAAAAGTGTAGATTAGTTGTTTAAGTTTTTACGAAAATAAACTTGAGAAATAATGATTTATGGAATAAATAATAAGTTTATAACTACTATGATATATATTACATCCTCTATAGAGCTACTCTTGCATCGTAATGTTTGAATTCTTAAATCTATAGTTTAGATTCTAAGTAAGACTAACTTTGTCAATTGTAATGAAAGTATAGAAATAGTAAATTCTGATCTTTAACGATTCTTTGATTTGCATGAAACTAGTAAGGGGAAAATAAAAGAATGAGAAAATATTATCTAAGTGAGCTCAACGATACTATTCAAGAACTAGATGAATATAAAATAAATATTTGATTAACAATGATTATCCTAATCTATGTATGTAATTATTTGAACTTGGAAACAATTAGATTAGAGTACTCAAATAAAAAAACTAATTATAGATTCACAGGAAATATCTACTAACTTTCTTTTATAAAACATTTTCATTATAATGTAGTTACCATCAATATCTTTAAAGATTAAGACCTGCTACATAAGATAATATACAGGAATATGATTTGTTTAACTTGTATTAACTTTAAAAAATTCACTAGATTATAGAATTTCATCCACAATCATAAACTTCCAAATACCGATTTGGAATAAAGTCATAGATAATAAATAAAACAGCTTAGAACCTGAATAAAATGTAGAAGGGGGACAAACACCCAAAGGAGACTGTTCCTCCCAATTGTCTCCTGAAGCAGCCTAGATCACTTTCTTTAGGACCCCCGAGATTGTTCACTAAACCATTAGGAAAAAGAGGCTATGTAACAACACACACAGAACTTCCTGAAGCTTAGCACTCAATATCATACTTAACTCAACAATTTCACTTTAGCAATCCTCTCATCGAATTCCTTGTGTGCATGACTTTTCAGTTTGTAGCAATCACAAGGTTCAGTCACTTGGAATAAAATGTAGTGAGCCTCCTGCTCAATTCGATGGTATATATAATATTACCTACGTATTCGGGTCAATTTTGAAATTAAATGAGCCACCTGTTCAGTTCCTCTTCTCAGGGAACATGACCACATTTTAGGGATTTTGCTTCCTACAATAGCTAGAAAGTGAAATGCTAGTGCTGCCACTTGTAATTTAGCCTTCTATAGCTGCTCATTCCTCCTAGTGGGTCAGTGAACACTCTTTCAACAGTCTCCTTTGGATATGTGTCTCTCCATTTTATTGTGTTAAATAAATAAATATTCAATTACAGTCATCCTTGACTAACTTGGTCAGAAAAACTTTACAATAATTTTTAACATAATGTTTTCTCAAATAAATAAAAATATTTATTTTTCAGTTCTATGCAGGTTACAAACACCCACCCTTAATTTCAACATCATCCTCTATGTTGCTTAAGTTTATTCTAAGTCTTCACAGAAAAGAGCTAGATATGACTCCCGCATATGACTCTCCAATTTCCAGGTTGCTTCATCTGGACTGAGGTGTTTCCATTGCACCTTTACCTATCCAATGGTGCGATTTTGAAGAAAAATTTCCCTCCTGTCGAGAATAAAGTTTGGTTCCACCTAAAAATCTCCTTCCGGTTCTACCTGGATAACATTCCAATCGATCACATGGGTAGCATCATGCACACACTTTTTCAATATAGAAATATGAAATACATTATGTATTCTAATATTAGGTGGTAAAGCTAACTAATACACTACTGGTCCCACTCTTGCTAATATTTTGAATGGTCCACAATACCTGGGTGCCATTTAGCACAACTTCCCAACTTAAAAGAGCTCTTTCTTGGTTTTATCTTGACAAATACATTCTCACCTACTTGGCATTCCTTCTGAGTTCTTTTAAGGTTTGCATGACTCTTTTGTCTGTCCTATGCATTTTTCGGATTGCCTTGTACCTGTTTCACTGTTAGTTCTAGTTCTTTTAACAAGTTAGGTCCTAACATCAACCTGTCAACTAGATTACTCCATGAAATGGGAGTGTTACATTTTCTACCATACAATATTTCAAAAGAATCAAGTTTAGCTAAAGCTTGATAATGATTATTATATGCAAATTCGAGTAAGTGCAAATAATCTTCCCATTTCTTAGGATAGTCTCTAACATACATTCATAACATGTCTTCTCAAACTTGATTGACTCTTTTTGTTTGTCCATTCGGTTGCACATGATAAGCAGTTCTGAAATTCAATTTAGTATCTAGACTTTTAAATAATGACTTCCAAAAATTATCAGTAAACTTAGGATCTCCGCGAGAGATTATTACCATTGGAATTCCATGCAACCAAAAAACTTATTTCATAAAGATATCAGCAATGTTAGCAGTTTTATGAGTGGTTTTAACAGGTATAAAATGTGCTTCCTTACTTATTTTGTCTACCACTACCATTATAGAATCATTTTGTTTTTTATTTTTAGCTAATCTAGTTATAAAATCAAGACTGATAACTTCCCATTTCCCATTTGGAATTAGTAGTGGTTGCAAAAGACCTACTGGGTGTTGATGCTCAGCTTTAACTTGCTGACATTCTATACACCTAGCCATATATTCAACAACTTCATTCTTCATATTAGGCCATAAATAATCCCTCCTTAGCATCGTTATCATATTTTGATAACCTAGGTGTCCAGAATAAGGACTTTTATGTACTTCATTTAAAATCAGCAATTTAATTTTTGGCATGTTAGGTACATAAAGTCTTTTTTAATACAACGTCATTAAGCCTTTTTCATTTAAATTGTAATCTGTTTTTACATTTTTAGATTCATTCTTAGTTGTTTTTTCACTTAGATTTTGGTATTCCTTGTCCATTTTTATCCCTTCTTCCAATTTATCATCTAATTCTGTTTTATAACTGTTAATGGTAGCTATAAAATTTGTTATTTCATTTATGCTTAAGGCATAAACCACTTTGTTTTCCTTTCCTTTAATGTGTTTGATCTCAAAATCATATTCGCTAATGAAAGCTAACCATCTAGATTGCCCTTCATTCAAATTTTGTTGATCAAACAAATATTTCAAGCTTATGTTATCAGACATTAGCAAAAATATTTTACCAATTAAGTGATGGCGCCACATTTACATAGCATGAATTACGGCATCCAGCTCTAAATCATATGTTGCATAGTTATTTTCATGTGTTTTAGCTTCTGTGATTCATAAGCGATTACGTGACCTTCTTGTGTTAGTACTCCACCCAAACCTTCATTGCATGCATCAGTGCACACAACAAAATCCTTGTCTGGATCTGCTATTTTTAGTATAGGTGTAGTAGTTAATAATTCTTTTAATTTATTAAAAGTTTCTTCATACTTTTGATCCCAAACAAATATTTTTCCCTTTTTCTGCAAGGATGTAATGGGATTCGCGATCTTCGAGAATCCTTCTATGAATTTATGGTAATAACCCATAATTCCCATCAAAGATCGTATATCTCTTACATATTTGGGAATAGGCCAATCAATTATTGCTTTTACCTTATCCGGGTCTATTGATATTCCTTCCTTGGATATCACAAGACCTAGATATTGTATCTTATCTTTATAAAATTTGCATTTCCTAAATTTAGCATACAATTTATGTTCTCTCAGAATATGTAGTATTATTTGCAAGTGTTCATCATGTTCTTCTTTCATTTTCGAATAAATTAGTATACCATTAATGAAGACAACTGCCAATTTATCTAAGTATTTACTGAAGACACTATTCATTAAACACATAAAGGTTGCTAGAGCATTCATTAGCCCAAAGAGCATCACTAAAAACTCATAGTGTCTGTATTTAGTTCAAAAAGCAGTTTTAAAAATATCTTCGTCTTTAGTTATGACTTGATGATATCTAAATCTCAAGTCTATCTTTGAAAATATCCACGTATCTGATCAAATATATCATCGATGCAGGGAAAATGATATCTATTTTTAATTATTATTTTGTTTAGTTGACGGTAGTCTATACATATATGTAATGTACCATCTTTCTTTTTAACAAATAAGACAGGTTCTCCCCAAGGGGATACACTTGGTCTTACATAATTTTTGTCTATCAGTTCTTGTAGTTGTAATTTTAATTCGTTAAGTTATAAAATGTCCATTCGGTAAGGAGCCTTTGAAATTGGTACAACTCCTAGTAATAACTCAATAGTAAAATCCATATCTCTCTTTGGAGGTAATCCTGAAATTTCTTCCATGAAAACATTTGATAAATATTGTAAGATTGGAATATCATCGAAGTTTAGCTTATCTTCTTTATCCATTTGTTCATTATTTATTATATGTACAAAAAAAAC
>LPNX011075592.1:9551-146185 GCA_001517045.1 Pseudotsuga menziesii
AGAACAAAATTCACTTCTTAGCTTTTCCTAGGATTCACCCTGAAACATGTACTCATCATATCTATACAAATGGTGATATAATACCTTTAAGACAACCGCAACGAAGAGTGAATCCAATGATGATAGAGATAGTAAAAGAAGAATTACAAAAATTACTAAAGGTGGATTTATCTACCCTATCTCTGATTGTCAATGGGTTTCTTCGTTAGTTGTTGTACCTAAGAAAAATGGAGAATATGTGTAGATTATAGAGAATTGAACAAAGCAACACTTAAGGATTATTTTTCTGTTACCATTCATAGATCAAGTCTTGGATGCACTAGCTATGGGAAAATGTATTTTTCCTTCCTAGATGGATTTAGTAGCTATAATCAAATCAAAATAGAATTAGAAGACTAGGAAAAAACTACTTTTACATGTCCCTGGGGTACATACACTTATAAGGTATTACCTTTTGGTTTATGTAATGCCCCAACTACTTTTCAAAGAGTGGTTCTCGCTATTTTTTATGATTTAAAGCATGAATTTGTAGAAGTATACATGGATGATTTTTTTGTGTATGGCAACACTTTTGATTATTCCTTGAGAAATTTGGAAAAGATCCTAAAAATATGCATAGAAACCAATTTGTCTCTTAGCAATGAAAAATGTTTCATGATGTTAACTGAAGGAATAGTATTGGGTCATTATATTTCATCATCAGGGATTATAGTGGATCCTACAAAAAGTCAAATCATTGTAAACTTATCAGAACCAATAAATTAGAAAGATGTGAGAAGTTTTTTGGGTATGCAGGCTATTGTCGAAGATCCTTTGAAAATTTTAGTAAAATAGCCTTGCCATTATTCAAATCACTTTCAAAAGATGTATATTTTTATTGGGATACGAATTCTCAAATTTCCTTTCAGAAGCTCAAAGAAAAGTTATCATCAACACCTATCTTAATAGGACTTGATTGGGCTTTACCATTTCACATCTCTATAGATGCATCAGATACTGTAATAGGGGCATCTTTGGGTCACAAAGAAAATCTTATGACTTATGTTATTTATTTTATTAGCAAAAATCTAAGCCCTACAGAATTTAACTACACAGTCACTAAGAAGGAAATGTTGGTAGTAGTACATGTTGTAAATAAATTATGTCACTACATCACTGGTTATGAAGTATTTATCCATACAGATCATTCTTCCATAAGCTATCTTATGAACAAACCTATCACTAATGGCATGACAAGATGGTTGTTATTGATACAGGAATTTAGTATTATTGTCCTAGATAGACCTAGAAGGGAAAATCAAGTGGCATATTTCTTATCTCGATTAAATAATTATGGTGAGATTGTTCATGTCTCATATAATTTTCTTGATGAAAACCTATTTTATATTTCAGCTATGACTCCATGATATGCTGATATAGCTAATTATTTATCATCGGGAAAATTACCTCCATCTTTTTCATCAAAAGAAAAGAAAAGAATAATTAAGCAAAGTGTTAGATACACATGGGTTAATGGAGATCTTTTCTATACATGATATGATCTCATCATTAGAAGATGTGTAAGACAAGATGAGATATTAGAAATTTTAAGCGCTAGTCATGATGAACCTTGTGGTGGCCATTTTGTAGATAAAAGAACAACATAAAAAATACTTAATTTGGGGTATTATTGGCCATCACTCTTCAAAGACTCCAAGAAATATCTTAAAAGTTGTGATAGTTGTCAGAGGATGGGAAGACCCGTACCATCTGATGAAATGTCACTTAAGCCACAAGTTCTCATAGAGCCATTTGAAAAATGGGCTCTTGATTTCATTGGTCCTATTAATCTACCATCAAAAGGAAAGAGGTACATCTTGGTATGTGTGAATTATGTTACAAAACGGGTGGAATCCAAAGCATTGCCAAGAGCAACAAAACAAACAATAGTCAATTTTCTCTTTGAAGACATAGTTGTAAGATTTGGAGTTCCTAGAGAAATTGTCATTGATCAAGGAGAACTGTTTACTTATAAACTGGTACAAGACATAGCAGACAAATACAAAATCAAGCATCAAAAATCAACCCCCTATCATCCTCAAACCAATGGATAGGTAGAATCTACTAATAAAACTTTGGAAGCAATTATGACCAAAATAGTTCAAATGCATAGAAAAGATTGGTTAGATAAGCTTAATGAAGCTTTATGGGAATATAGAATTACTTGGAAAAATACTATTGGTTTCACTCCTTATGAACTAGTCTATGGTAAGAAAGTACTATTACCAATTGAATTTCAAATTCATATGTTCAAATTAGCATCTGATTTAGGAATAGATCTCTCTGAGGCACAAATAGTAGTGGAAAAAACCATTTTGGTACAACAGAGAGCACAAATAGCAATGGAACAAACCATTTTGGTACAACAAAGAGCACAAACAGCAATGGAACAAACCATTTTGGTACAATAGAGAGCACAATGGCATGATAAATTTATCAAGAAGAAATAATTCAAAGTGGGTGATTGGGCCTTATTATTTGATTCAAAATTCAGAAATTTTAAATCCAAATTTACAACTCATTGGCTTGGTCCATATGATATTTCAGAGGTGTATGTTAATGGCTCAGTCAAACTTCAAACAATAGATGATGAATCAAGCTCATTTATAGTCAATAGATATATATTGAAGCTTTACAACAAACCAGTAAACAAAGAATATTTTTTGCAGCATATATCTCAACAGCATGAGATGGAAGTGTTGGATAAAGACACTCCTGTGTCTCCATCACATTCTTCGTAATATATATATAAAGAGAGGGGGGGGTGTTTAGTTGTGAAAATACAGGCAACTGGCACAACATTAACAATAATTCTCATTGGATAACCAAGTAACATTGGCCAATGAGAATTCTTAAAAATATCTATATGTATATTTTTTAGTTAACTTCCAATGTTTGGGTATCTTTTTACATAACAAGTTTGTTTTTCTAGTGAATAAAGAAATTTTCTGTGAAAAAGGTTTTTCAAGAAAAACTCAGAATTTTGACTTCTTCAATGCCTTCTTCGTAGCTTCATTTATTGACTTGTTAACTTCCAATGTATGGGTATCTTTTTACATAACAAGTTTGTTTTTCTAGTGAATAAAGAAATTTTATGTGAAAAAGACTTGAGGACAAGTCAATAAATGAAGCTAGGAAGAAGGCATTGAAGAAGTCAAAATTCTGAGTTTTTCTTGAAAAACCTTTTATATATGACAACATTTTACTTAAGAAGCATATCAAGGCCATTGAAGCAGTCAAGCCGAGGGACCTGAATGTTAAACTAGTAGCAACAAGGAAGGTCTTCCTGCATGCATGTGTTCTTGCATGCCGAAGACTTAAATTAGGAAACTAGTTGTATTTAATTTACTTTTCCTAAGTTTACTTTGAAAAATATATTAAAGTGATCTAAATTAACTTTAGTGAAACACTAGTTAAAGTGAAAGTGAAATTAGGGTTTTCACTTTACCTAAAGTTATAAAAGAGGGATCAATTGGTGGAGAGGACACACACACTTGTATTCCAACAGAGATATGATACAGACAAGGAGAGAAATTCAGATAGAGGACTTAGCTGGTAAGACGGAGGAGTGAGAATCAGGATCACCGAGCTTCGTATAGCTGGGTTGTACACTCACATAAGAGGGTGTTGAAGTTTAGCTGGGATTTTCCCAATGATTTTGTCATGTATCTGCATTCGCCAGGTTTGGGTGAATTTGCAGTGATTGTAACGTTCCATATTTTCTCATAATAAAATCTATATATGATTGTTGAACCGGTTTTCCCATCTTGGGTTTTTCCGGGGGTTTCCATACCCAAAATAATAGTGTCAATATTGTGATATGATGTTGTGATTTATTTCTCAGTTTTATATTCTGCTGCTTACTGTAAAAGATATTCATGTGTGGTTATTAGTAGATATTTCGAATGTAATGTTAGTCCTAGTTTGAATATTAAAGGAAATTTTACATGGTATCAGAGCTCAGGTGAGCTAAAGCTGAGATATTTACAGCAACAGTGATAGGTCAGGGCAGATCTATTGAAGACACAAACTTAGATTGGGGATCTAGGGTTTGACAAGTAACACTTTACTATGGCCATGTAGTTGAGAGTTGAGGATAGAATCTATGGCGCTCAAAACTTTCCTACATGGGAAGAAAGGATCACAAGGATCCAGGGTGCTCAGAGCCATGTTGATTATCATGGATGGAGTGAAGGACCATGTAGTCCCTCACCTTTTTTGGTAAGAAGACCACATTAGAGATGTGGAAGGATTTGGAAATTCTGTACCAAAGCAAGAACAAGAACCAGAAGATGGTGTTGTAAGAGAGGATGCACAACACCAAGATGGCCAAGGGAGAAGGAGTGGTGCCTTATCTCACGAGGCTCACACAGATCAGGGATGATATTGGAGATGTTGGCTCTAAGACTGATGATGAGGAGCTAGTTCGGATAGCCCTCAATGGATTCCCTAAGCCATGGGACACCTTTGTCAAGGGTGTGGTGTCTAGGGAGAATCTCCTTGATTGGAAGACACTTTGTGATGACTTTTTGTAGGAGGAGACCCACATCGGTCAAGGATCAGGCTCATTCAGTGGTGCCCCACAGATTGTGGATGAGGAGGCTCTAGCCCTTATAGGGAAGAGAAAGGGTAAGGTAAAGAGGAAGAAGGATGGTAAGAAGAACCTTGACGCATCAAAGGTAAAGTGTTTTATCTACCACAAGCAAGGACATTTTGCCTCCCAATTCCCAGACAAGAAGAAGAAGAGTAACACTCAGATGGTTGAATCTGCAAAGGTGGATGAGTTCATCAGGAACTTCGATGAGGAGTTATGCTTGATAGCTTGCATGGAAAGCACCAGAGAGAGCAGGATATGGTGCATCGACAGTGGAGCATCTAGTCACATGAATGGACAAAATATATTCTTCATAGACTTGAAAGAGGGTGGAACAAGGTTCCACATTGAGCTGGGTGATGATGTGTGGTATCAAGCGCAAGGAGTTGGCATTGTTTTATTTCAGAGGGAGTCTGGAAAACCCCTCATTTTTGCTGATGTGTTGTATGTTCCAGGACTGATGTGTGTTGTATGTTTATATCAGTATCCACTCTAGAGGACAAGGGATATCATGTGAAGTTTTGAGACCATAGAGTATATATCAGGCCTAAGGGGTCTGATGGGATCTTGGATCGGGTGATTGGCAGGAGGAGCAGAAAAGTGAACAGACTACACTTTGATCCTGCAAAGGCTCTTGTTAGCATCAGCAGAAGCAGTCAGGGTGAGTTGTAGTATATGAGGATGGCACACTTACTCCATGGAGCACTGAAGCATTTGATACAAGAAGTCGTTGGAGCTCCCCAAGTACAGGAGGAAAAGCATAAACACTCTAAGGGTTGTGCTTTGGGGAAGAACATCAGGACGCCTTTCCCACAAAGTGAGCACAAGTCTAAGGAGTCCTTGGACTTGGTTCATTCTTATGTATGTGGACCTATGAGTTTCCATCCATTCAGTGGTTATAGTTAGTGCGTAACCTTCATTGATGAATATTCCAAGAAGACCTAGATCTATTTCCTGAAGGCCAAGTAAGAGGTATTTGAGAGGTTCCGAGAGTTCAAGACTCTCGTGGAGAACCAAACTGGAAAGAAGATCCGGGTGTTGAGGACAAACAATGGGGGTGAGTACACTTCCAATCAGTTTATGGAGTATTGTTCAGCTGAGGGGATCAAGAAGGAGAACATTGTGCCCCATACCCCACAACAGAATGGATTTGCAGAGCGGAAGAATAATACTATGGTTAGAGCATTCAAGGCCATGCTATTTGATCAGTGATTACCACTATTCCTCTGGGTCGAGGCATACAGGATTGTAGTATACATTTAGAACAGGTGTCCCCACACAACTTTTGGGAGGAAGACACCAGAGGAGGTCTTCACAGGCACCAAGCCAGATGTGAGTCACATTAACATATTCGGTAGTGTCTATTATTTTCATGTTCATGCTGACAATAGGAAGAAGTTGGACCCGTCTAGAGAGAAGGGGTTACTTGTTGGTTACAACGAGATTTCGAAGGCATGTATAGTTTACATTCCTGCTCACAGGAGGATCATTGTGAGTAGGGATGTCCAGTTCGATGAGGATAGGTCCTTGCGAAGATATCTGGACTTACCAGCAGAGCAGCAGCTAGCATGGGAGATAAGGGTCAAGTTGGAGCCAGATGTACAGGTACAGGTACAGACATAGAGCACATATTCTGGTAGTCATAGGGAGTCAGGTGGATAGGATCCTTCATTCATTGACTTGAAGGATGACCTGCAGCATGAGACAGATATCCAACAGCCGCAGGAGATTGACCCTAGGCCAAGGCCTAAGTGGTTTAGGTCCACAGTGCAGGATTTCAGGTAGGTAGATCCTCCACATATATCTTTCAGATGGATTGTACCACCAGATAGGCTTCGTTATATGGAATTGATGACAGAGTTGATTAAATCTTAACCTTCCATCTTTGGGGGGGGTGCACAACATGATGTGTGGCAGGAGCCTATGGTTGAGGAGTTTGACTCCATTATAAAAAAACTAGGTATGGGAGGTTGTGTCGAGGCCACAAGGAAAAAAGGTGGTGGGATCCAAATGGATCTACAAGGTGAAGCATGCAACAGATCGAAGCGTGGATAATTACAAGACACGCTTCGTGGCAAAGGGATTTTCACAGAATAAGGGTATTGATTATGAGGATACCTTTGCAGTTGTTTCTAGGTATTATGCCATTCTAACCATTATCATACTAGTAGCTGAGATGGGTTGGCATGTCCATCATATGGACACCAATACTTCCTTCCTCAATAGAGTGATAGCGGAGGAGGTGTATATTGAGTATCCAACGAGGTTCAAGTGGAGAAAAGGGAGACGCATGTATGCAAGCTACATAGAGCTCTTTATGGGCTCAAGCAGGCACCTCAAGCATGGTACTCAAGGATTAACAACTATCTACGGGAGATGGGAATTCAGCGGAGTGAGGCTGACCACAACCTGTACTTCTTCACATGTGAGGTCCCTCTCATACTGGTCTTATATGTGGATGATCTCTTTTTTACAAGAGATGAGAGGTTGATTGGAGACTGCAAGTCCAACCTTGTAGTGGAGTTTGAGATGAAATACCTTGGGTTGATGCATTAGTTTCTGGGATTGGAGGTTTGGCAGAGAGATGGATGCTTCTTCATTGGATAGGGGAAGTATGCAATTGATATCTTGAAGAGATTTAGGATGGAGGACTGCAAGCCTATAGCCATACCTCTAGTTTCCAACTAGAGGAAGATTGATGCATCAGGGTCAAATGGATTTGATCCTACCTTGTATCATCATCTTATCGGATCGTTTATGTATTTGGTCAACACTCGACCAGACATTAGCTTTGCAGTCAACTCTTTAATTCAATTCATGGGGGACCCTCGGAGAGTGCATTGTACGGCTGTGAAGCACATACTTTTCTACAACAGAGGTACAATGGAGTATGGATTGGTTTATGAGCGCAAGGGGAGTGTATAGTTGGCAGGTTTCACAGATGTTGACTGGGAAGGATGCCTAGAGGACTGGAAGAGTACTTCAAGTTTATATTTCAGCATTAGATCAGGGGTTGTCTCTTGGTTTAGAGAGAAGCAGAAGTCAGTTGCATTGAGATCGAAAGAGGATGAGTACATGGAAGCCAGCATGGCTTCTTGCGAGGGTATGTGGTTGAGGAAGTTACTTGCAGGGTTGTTCGAGTGTGACCTAGAGGCTACAGTAATTCACTGTGATAATTAGAGTGGCATCAGGTTGTCTAAGAATCTAGTGTTCCATGACCCGAGCAAACACATAGACATCAGGTACCACTTCTTGAGAGATTTTGTTTAGAGGGGAACCATTCAGTTAGAGTACATACATATAGATGAGCAGGTGGTGGACATTTTCACCAAGGAACTTTGCAGACAGAGCTTCATGAAGTTCAGGGATAATTTGGGGTTGATATTAAGGGAGTGTTAAACTAGCCACAACAATGAAGGTCTTCCTGCATGCATGTATTCTTGTATGCAAAAGACTTAAAATAGAAAACCATCTGTATTTAATTTATTTTTCCTAAGTTTACTTTGGAAAATAAATTAAAGTGATCTAAATTAACTTTAGTGAAACACTAGTTAAAGTGAAAGTGAAATTAGGGTTTTCACTTTACCTAAAGTTGTAAAACATAGATCAATTGGTGGAGAGGACACACAAACTTGTATTCTGACAAATATGGGATACAAACAAGGAGAGAAAGTCAAACAGAGGATTTAGCTGGGAAGACGGAGGAGCGAGCAACAGGATCATAGAGCTTTGTAGAGTTGGGTCGTACACTCACACAAGAGGATGTTGAAGTTTAGATGGGATTTTCCCAGTGATTCTTATGTGTAGCTGTATTCTCCAGGTTTGGGTGAATTTGCAGTGATTGTAACGTTCCATATCTTATCATAATAAAATCTTTATCTGATTGTTGCACCGGTTTTCCCATCTTGGGTTTTTTCGAGGGTTTCCATACCCAAAATAATAGTGTCAATATTGTGATGTGATGTTGTGATTTATTTCTCAATTTTATATTCTTCTGATTACTGTAAAAGATATTCATGTGTGGTTATCAGTAAATATTTTGCATGCACTGTTAGTCCTAGTTTGAATATTAAAGGAAAATTTACACTGAAAAGAATCAAAGCAGAGGGACCTGAAAAAGCATATCAAAGTCAGTGAATAAGTCAAGCAAGTAGAGGGACCTGAGAAGAACTTTGTCACAAATTTAAAAACCTTTTGATTATCATAGCAACTCCAAGAGAAGTAAATAATTTTAGAGATTTTTGTTGCAACACTCCAATTTAAGCTAGTCCAACAAGGCAGTACTAACAAAGCACAATAAAAGGAGCAGCAAATAAGTCTATAAGAATTTTCTTTTAATTTTTTTAATTTTTTTTACATAAATTCTTCATTTTTAAGTCATGACAAAAGTACCTATTACCCTCACAACCTCCTGCATTTTTTCACATTCATTTCATTACCCTAAAAACATCAAAAACAATGATTAAGGGACTTGTTTTGGTTACAAGAAATATTTTCTAATCTCTGCCTTACTGTTGCAACTTCAGACATACTAAAAATTCAGTCATTTATAAGGAAATGATATAAGGAGGGGTTCTTTAAAACATGATAAGATGATTTTCGTTCTTATAAATTTAACCTAAAAGAGTTTCACAAAGCAAGAAAATGGAAATATGCTCTAAGATGGATATATGCATTGGGAGTTATAAGTTACATGCTCTAAGATGGACATATGCATTGGGAGTTATAAGTTAAGACATTTTTTGCATAAAGTATAAAATGGGCATATTTTTTAATCATAAAATGAAATTATGGTGAAATATGATGTGATTGAAGGAATGATGATGATAAAGGAAGGAATGAAAATTCATAAGTGGCATGCAACCATCCCCAGCAATCATTTCTTCCTCCGCGAATTTTGCTAAGTATGAGGTTGATGTGTAGGAATGGAATAACTCTTCCAGCGCAGGGGTAAGACTTCAAATGCATTTCATCCAGAATGAAATCTCCACTCCTACTCTGATTTTTACGAAGAGAATTGGTATTTTTCCAGCATGAATACCTTCATAAAAATATTTGTAAACGTTATTGACTATTCTTGAGATTCAAACTCGTGCTGTTAAGATGATCAATCTTTCATAGAAGACATTTGGAAAAAAAATTAGTATGTTGACAATTTCATTTTTCAACATACGAGTTTCACATGTATGATAATCCAAAACTAAAGGCTGTCAAAATTTTAGATATAAGCGGGATATTGGGTACTCAAATACTGGATAGAGGAACATGTTCAGGAAGGAGTCATCTAAGGGAAGGTAAGTGAAAATTTGTCGTTAAAAAAAATTAAGTAGAACTAGCACTAAAGAGAAACATTCTAAGAAAGAAGAAAATCATTATTTGCAAAGGATTGATAAAAAAAGAGCTAAAGTTCAAACAAATATGCAATAGGAGCATTTTTTTTTAAAATTGGATTGAAAGGTACACATTTTCATAAAAATTCAGGGTGGTCACAACGAAATAATTGCATTTCTTTCTCACTTCTTGATTTAAAAGAAAGAATAAAAAATCCTTGTTTCCTTTTTAAACAGAATTTCTTTTGTTGAAACATACAGAACTGAAAATTTAGCAGGAAATTTTTAAAAAGACTACAAAGAATTAAAGTTTTGAAGAAATAGAAGGTTTTCTTGTTGAAATTAAAAAAAAAATGGTCTCTAGGTTTGAACCAAAAAGGTTTAATTCATCCACAGTTCATAAGGATTGTTTGGAAATTTTTTAAAGGAACCAATGGATTTCTTTATTTGTAAAATTTGATGGATATTGTGAAAAAGTTGGTCTAGAATTTGCTTGTTGATTTGATGGTGAGAGGGCTACAGTAGGTAACTTCACCATCAGACTTTATGAAGACATTGTTGCACAAATCATTGGGTTACCTCAATAGCAAGAGAGGTACTTTAAAACAAAACAATTTAAAGCTAAATCATGGACACCTTTCATATCCAGTTCTAGAGTAGTATCAGTAGATTTGAAAAAAGGAATTACAAGAAGTTGGTTGATTCATTCATGGGATGAAATAGCCTACATCATTCATAAATCTGTTACTTGTAAAGGAAGGTTAAGCATTGTGTACTTATACCACATCAAGTTGATGCAACACTTGAAGAATGACTGTGAAATAAATATGCCTTAATTCTTATTGCAAATCCTTTCTAAGATGGCCAAGGTTTAGAAACCATAAAGGAAAAAGGAGAAAAGTGTATACCATTATGGATTTATCAAAATGATAATCACACATGAATTACAAAAGAAGGACTTGTCATGGCAGCAGTTTGTGATTGAAAATGGTTTTGAAACAATGTAGGAAGAAATAAAGGAAAGAGAAATTTTGATGATAACAAATAATGAAGAGGATGTACAAGACTCCAATGAAACAATCCCAAAACATCCTATGGGGAGGATAAGAAAAAGAATCATGGTGAAAGTAGAAAAATAATTCCAAATAAAAGATAAAATCTTCACCACATATGAGAAAAAATCAAGAAAATGCTAAGAAGGGAAAAAAGGAAAGATGGCAGAGTATGATGGTGAGTCACAACAAATCCAATATGCATATATTCAAACTTTGGAAGAGCAAGAAAAAGAAAATCAAACAGGTGAAAAGGAGCAAAGTAATGAATCATACTTTTTCCACTTATGAACAACAAACAACTGAGGATACAACAAACAACTGAGGATACAAGAAAGATGAAAATTGGGGATTTTCAAAGAAAAATGAGAAGATAAGGGAGTTAAAAGGAAAAGTAAAAGAATTGGAATTGCTTGGAGAAAATCTTAAAAAAGAGAATGAAATATTGAAGAAGAATAATAAGAAGCTTAAAATTGAAAACATTGCCACTCCCAAACAAGCATGCAAATCGTATCAGCAAAGGAAGGAATTTAAGACAAAATACCAAAAGATAAACGTTCTTCATACAACACGGGTCAATGTGTATACAACAGAAGTGGCAAAGGGCCATTAACAACAGTCTAAGAAAATACTTTTCTGCATGAGGACATGCAAAATATTCCTCTTGGGAGAGATGTTGGTCACCATTTTTTATATTTATGTTGTCATAAAATTACATGTTTTTCCTTCAAACGACCATCCATATCCTTCATATTTTATCCATACTTCCTTCAAACCTGATTATATGAGGTATAATTGTCACTTCTTTTTATGAATTGAATTTTGCAATTTTTAAAGCATTAAAAATAAATTTTAACATAAATTTCAGGATTTTGCAATTTCTCGTAATTGCTCCAAGATTTGCATGCTTGCAGGACAGTTGGGCGCAATATAAAACATGTGTCAGATTCCCTGATGTCCAAGTATGGATGAATATCTATTTACTTCACGAAATTAGCCTCGTAGGTTTCTAGTCAACGCTAGTCAAACCACACCATCTGTACAGGAAAACCCCTGTTTTCTAGCATAAAATATGCCAATTTTGAGAATTTGTGGGTATTTTCCCATTTTTATGGATCTAAAATATGTATTCGACCTTCTAGGATGAAATACAAGATCTCATCCTCGTATTAAGATCATTTTAGCATTTACAGTTATAAACATTTTGTATAAATACCTCAAGAGCATACATAGTTTGATTACTTGAATTGGGAATTTATATTTTGAAACTTAATAGAATTTGTAGACTCTTGAATCCTTATTTGATTGGTGTATATCATGATGTTGGAGCGATTGAGCAATAGTTAATAAAGTATATAAGATCTGGTTTTAATCAAGTGTGCAAGTGAAGCATCCGAGGGCCCCCTTTGCCAAGCTTGTGCATTTCTTTATGTTCCATAGTTTTCTTTGTTATGAGTTGAATTATTTCGTGTAGGGTATCATTGAATTCATGTTATGAGTTGAAATTTGTATGTAGTTTTCTATTAAATTCATAGTGTTACAGTATTATTCCAAATTAAGTTTTAATTTAGACCTACATATTTTTCTTGCAGCACTAGCATATATATTGTGAGTGAACTTCTTGTAAACGAATTCAATATTTATAATTTTGTCTTCAACAACAAAATGATATAGTTCTCCATACTTCTTGAATGTTTTAGACTTAAAATAATTGATGAATGGAATGTTGAAAAATCTAATGAAATTTACTCTTGTAAGGGAGTTTAGTATTTCTTAATATTACAATTTTTTTATCCATCTCAGAATTACGTCTTAAAAACTAAGTTTAGATCTGAAACCATATATGTTGGGTGTGCTTCTAAGTTTACAAATATTGGATTGACAGTTAAAATTACATGCCCTAGTTTACATTTGTAGATTAGGCCAACACCTTTTCCAGACCTGAAATGGAAATGGGATGTGATTTCCATGGATTTATTACAGATTTTCCAATGATTGTTAGCAAGCATGATTCCATCATGGTTGTGGTGGATAAATTATCAAAGGAAACACATTTTATACCGGTTAACTCCACATATAAAATGGATTCCATTGCAAATATTTTCATGAAGGAAATTTCCAGATCGCATGGATTTCTTAAGGCAATAATTTCATACAGGTATCCCAAGTTCACCTCAAATTTTTGGAAAATCCTTTTTGGATATTTGGGTACACAGTTGAATTTTAGTACTTCATACAATCCACAAATAGATGGGGAAACCAAAATAGTAAATCAAGTGCTTGAAAACATGCTTTGCATGTATGTGATGGACAAACCATCCAAGTGGGAAGAGTATCTACATTTGGTATAGTTTACATATAACAATGGATAACAAGCATCATTGGGCATGAGTCCATTTGAGTCTTTGTATGGAAGAAAATGTAGGACACCATTTACTTGGGATAATATCGTGAACATAGTTGTACTTGGGCTGAAATTGCTTAAGGAAATGGAAACCATACTCAGTTGATGTCGATCCGATTTCAGTAATTACAGGCATGCCTCGGGCGGGAGCAGACCTAGTGTCAGTTTTGAAGAAGGAAAAATACCTAGCCTTTATTGCGAAGTTCAAGGATAAGTATGAACTGGTAAGGGTTGGCAGGGGATTCTCAATACCATCCATTAATGACCATGTTGTTTGGTTGGAAGCAACAATATTTTCATGCAAAGTGTTGCGAACCTCACGACCAAACCAATGTACTGCAGCTGTAGTAACACTAGTTGGACTCTGTGCAGAGCGAGTCTAGATCAATTGGTCACAATGTTTTTTCAACGAGTTGTTACAATATGCAGTTGCATCACAGAAAGAAGGTACTGCTTTCTATTATTATTGGTTGTTGATCTTAATTTCATTTGTTGTTTATTTTGAGCCGACAGACTACCATCTGGTAGACTTACTTGTTAGTTGTCGAGGGGAAAGATATCAGAACCTCTGGTTCTCGAAAGACAAGAACAGGAAAACAGATAGTAACATTGAATTATTTGTACACAATGAATTCTTAAAACATCTAGTCAGGAACCAAGAGAGAATTAATGCAAACACTATGTCCCTATTTTGATGAATTATCAAATTTCAAATTGGTCCACACTATATTAACATCCAACCACAGATGGACCCAAATCATCAGTGGTTGGAAACACATTTTGTATTGAAATAAGACGACTTAGGAACCATTGTCGGTGATTGGCCACACGAATGGCTCCAACATGCACTAGAATCCCAAGCAAGGGAAAAAGAGGTTAATCTGGAAAAAAAAAACCCAAGTAGGACAAACAGGGAAGGGAATTAGACAAGACAAATTCCAATTGACCTCCTCTGGAGCCATCACTGGAAAGGAAACCACAATAGGGAGAGCAAGATGCAACAGTACAGAGAGAACCAAAGTGCAAGAAATGAAATGTTGATAAACAATCCAATACCTTCCACATAGATGATGAAGAGATTGAAACATTAGCAGAAGCATTACAAGAAGCTACCCAAGCAAGTTTTCATGACCTTGGCATGTAGCAGAATAAATTTACTACTAATATCATAGAGCGCCTAAATGACCTGGGTAAAATGATTGAACAAGTTAAAATCACAGTAGATCATGCACCCCAAGTGCCAGAGTCGCGGGACGCACCCGTCCCATATGAAGCACCGAAACCCCAGAGACCAAGAGGGGACCACCCAATCAAAGAAAAAATTCAAAGAGAATTAATGGATTTGGAGACTCCAGAGTCCAATTAGGTCGCCAAAAGTGCTGGCCAGGTATTCCTATATTTTTCGAAGATGCAACTAATGGACATGCATGCCTTACAAAAAGCGCTAGTTGCAGAAATTAGAGAAAGAGAAAGTGCCCTCTGTAAACATGAGAACATATATGAACATGTTATTAACAAAATAAATGCAAAGATGCAAAATACCAAGAAAAAAGTAAAAGCAGGAGAAGAAAGTAAACTCAAACTTGAGAATGTTATAAACATATCTTGTTCAAATCTTGAAGATGATGAAATTACACCAAAAATGTAGGTAGAAGACAAGGTGATTGGACTTGGAAAAATAGCGGCTGACCTTAGGAGGAAAGTTAGAAATATAGAGGAACAGGTAAGACCAAGCACAACTACAGAAGTGCTAGAGAAGAGAAGAGAAGCAACAATTGAAGTTGCGAAGAAAATAGAAAGCATAATAAATATGTGCCAAGGTTGTCGACCAAGTCTCCCAAACTTGGGAATCCCTAATGGATGATGAGCAATCACAGAAGATTACAACTGAGCTTACTGTGTTTGAACTATACATTATGCAGATAAGGAATGATATGAAGCAGCTACCCTTTGCACAAAAAATGGCTAAGGCGACGGAGATGAGAAAATTGCAGCAGGAAATTACTGTGCTGTGCACACAATAGCAGCATCGTGAGAAGAAAGTGGAAGAGTTGCAGGCTGAAGTAGAAAGTTTTACAGGAATCATTCATCATGTACATCATAGGGTGCACAATTTAGTGGCATCAATGGAGAATTTCATGCCGAAACATGTCAATTTCGACCTGGTGGAGAAAATGTGGAAGACAGAGGAACAAGTGTGCACAGAAGTAGAGACAATGGTGAAAATTGTGGAAGATTTTCAGAACAAAATTAGCGCAAGTAAAAACATGGAGGAATAGCTTTGAGTGGTTAGCGACAAGTCATAGGTGAGTGTTGGGGGCCTGTTAGGTCTAGGGATAGTAAGGCAGAATTCAATCAAAATTCTTCCTAAGTATGGAGAGGAGCTAAAAGAGAAGAAGAAGGAGCTATGACGGAAGTAGAAACATAAAGGAAAGAAGAGAAAGGAAGCTGTGATAGAGGAAGTGAAAGGGAGGAAGAAGAAGAGGAGGAGGCACCAGAAGAGGAAGTTGCGACAGAAGGAAGGAGTGCGACACAAGAAGGTACAACAACATATTAACAAAAGAAGGTGTGCAAGTAGCATAAACAGCTGGAAAATTACAGTAAGGCGTAATGCTAAGAAAGTGACAGGCCTTAATGGTGATGGGTACGATCTCGGCTAAAGCTGACAGAAACCACATGTGTGAAGGCATGTTTGTAAGGAATGTCGTTAGTGCCTCCTGTTAGGTGTTACTAGAATAGGAAAGACAACATGTTGGATGGATAGAGGAAGTGAGATGAGAAAGCGACAGAAAACGAGTATGTATTGAGTCTGTATTGAGTCTATTTTGAGTATGTATCAAGTATGTATGGAATTTGTATCGAGTATGTAATGGGGCTATAAAAGAAGGAACCCAAGTTGTATGCGGGTTAGCCTCCCTATGGTAGATCTTTATAGCTAGCTCTGAATCATTAGAATATTGAGCTGGACTTCAATTGGAGAAAGGAAGACTCTCATTAGTTGAAGAATGTGAGCTTCTGATTGATGGCTCTATATTTTTTCTATTAGTATTGTTGAGTGCATCAGAGTGAAGGATATGCAGTTGAGTGCACAGAAGAGTAGGAAGGGTTGAATTGATCCAGGATGTAAGCGGATCATTAGTAAACTAAAGTAGGAAGAGAATAGAGAGAGGATCAAAGAGCATGAGAGGTAGGGAGAATCTATGAAGGTAGAGAAGAAGACCTTGAACAAATTTTGCATCTTAGTTCTTAGATGAAAGGTGCATCTATTTCCTCATGCCAGATGAAGAGCACCTTGTGGTTTTTTCCCGGATGGGTTTCCACATTATATTTTGTGTATATGCGTGAATGTTGAATGTGTTTGACATGCTTGTGTAATTGTTGCATTGATTGAATGATTATAGATTTTCTTACGGATGAATGAATGTATATCAGTCGCATTATATTGATTGAATATGATTATGATGCACATCTACTGTTTATATGATAAGTTGCATAAGAAAATTCGGGGCGTGGACTAACTGTTGAAGCATAGTGAACATAAATAATCCACCCCTGGACCTCATTGAGAGCCTTGGAAAATGTAGTTCTAGCATCCCCCGCCCATCCGTGGAAATGTAGTTTTGGCAGTTACCCATTCAAGAGAGATATCTCAAGTGAGACAACATCTGCACCGCAAGTGTTGTCGACTAAGCTCTTCTCTATCGGGACGATATCTTAGGCTTTGTTGTGCTGAGCAGAAGGGACTGAACCTGGGTCGGGATCCCTGGAGATGGGAGAAAAAACAATCTAGCCTAGTTTCAACTAGGGTAATATAAGTGACAATTCTACAACCTCAATTCACAAAATAATACAACTATTCTTAAGAAAAATTCAATAACTACTTGTTATTAGTCCACATAACAACCAAATTCCAATTTTCTAACAATTTGAAAACACATATGTAGAATTTAAATAATAGCATACATGATTTATCAAGCTTTCTATTATCAATGAATTTAAGAAATTCAAAAAAAGGAAATTTGAGTTCATAGAAAGATAAAGGTAAATATATGTTAGCCAAGATAATTCCAAACATGTTGTATACAAGATTCAAAAAAATAATTGCAAAAGATATATGACAAATAGATCTTTAAAAAGAACATGTAGTGGCATATTTCTATTAACCATGAATCATATTGTTAACAATGGGAAAATTTAGACCACTCGGTAGTATCTTGATCATATATTTTTCATATGATATTACATTTAAGTAATTCAAAGGAAATGAAGTAGATCAATAAGGCTATATCTAGTAGAAATAGGTTCTGAAATCTCACTAAATTCCTATGTGAAATATTCTAGGAAACATTTGGCATTACAAAGTTGTTTACAATTTCTAGCTTGGACCAACGTTTATTGTTTTAGGAACAACTCTCTTATCCAATGTCAAATGACATAATTTTATTTGTAATGCCTCGTATGTTAATCCCCAAGACATATGTAACATGGTGTACTTGTTTATTATTGTGTCACTAGGTGCATGTACAAGGGTCTTTAAGGACCAAGAGACATTATCATTATTTTTTTGTAAATAATTAATTAATAAAAACAATTGACACACTAGAAACAAAAAAAGAGTATCGCAGGCCTTGATCCACAGTGTGAGTGGGAATAAGGACATTAATAACACATTTTAACTTGTTCGACTAATTTTGGTTATCCTATTCTGTAATTATGCTTTGGTGAATTTATTAGTTGATGGTCACCCAAACATTGTATGACGAACCCAGCTTTTGATTATTTTGGCCTTTGGAGTTATTTTGGAACCTTATCCTTGGCTTGATGGGTCCCACTTAACTAGTGCACCCTCCTTGATGTGGTTTGGTGAGTTTGTAACTCCTCCCATGCACAAAGGCGCCCTCACGAGCTATTTTTAGCCAGTGCACGTGAGAAGTATAACTCCATTATGACTCCTTTTGTTATTCCGAGAAGATTCCTTGGTTTATATAACTACTCAACTCACTAATTCAAATTCCTCTTCATGGATAAAGTGTCCCCACATGAATTCTAGTTGGGTTGGATGGTTTGGAGTCATCCTCTTGGAAATTCGAGTTGCCTTGGTGGAATTCGAATGAATCTTTTATGGTTGAGTAACCTCCTTTGGGTAACTCAAGTCGACTTACCTTGGTTTGATTTGACCCCCTTGTGTTCGAATTGCCTTCTTGTATCTATAAATCCTTGGCTGGTCTCCTCGGGAAGGGGTTGGTTGGCTGTTGTTGATGTTCATGCCATTAGGGATAAGAGATTGGTAATCATGTGAGATTGGAAATCCATGTATGCTTTGATATGTGTGTGAACTATGTGCTTGAAAGCAGTGTGATATTGTGTTGTGTTTGATGTAATCCTAAGAAACTCTAGTGTAGTTACTTTGTGTACATTTCTTGTCACTGTCCTGGACCTGCACGTAAATCCATATGGTGAATGGAGATGTCCTGAGGGACTTGGGTGGTGAAGGGATTACCAATGCACCAGGTGGTGGGGTGTAGAAGAAAGTAGGTGGTGAGGAATAAAATTGTGTCTTCTCAAACTGATATTTTGAGTTATTCTTGAGTGCACCTCTACTTGTGGATCTATGGCCTCAGCTTGGGGGTGTCCTGGCCAAGAGAATTTGGCTTGGTAGTGCCTAAGGTTGGGTGGTACATGGACCAGTTGATGCCAGTTTCCTCTTGATAAGATAAGTGACTTATTTTATGTTATTTTATATGTTTATATGATGTATACATTGCTTCTATAGATGATCTATTCACTATTGATGTACATGGTTATGTATCAATGATTGGATGCGGATTTGATGGTTTAAGTGCCCGAAAAACTTGTGCATCCTCTTGTCTATGAGATATGATCTTGATGGAACATTGTCATAGGTTTATTTATGTATTCTTTTTTTGTATATTAACCTACAAATTAACCCTCTACGACTGATCATATCTGTTAGATGAATCTGCAGAATAAATTACTGAGTTTTGATCACTAGTTGATGTGTTTTTCTGCTTGAAAATTGGAATGAATGGATAGTTTCTTAGTAGTTATGATTATATGATGTTTTATGGTTGTATATTATCATTCTATTTCACCCTTTATGGTTCTAGTGAGCCTTTGGAATCGATGAAACCTATGTTTAATCCCGTCGGATGAATTAATTACAGATTTGGTTGTTAACTGACTACTTTTCACTTGGAAATTGGATTGTTTTGTCTGGTTGAAATATTTGTTGGTTTATGCACATTTTTGGTTGTCGATGGTCATGAAAGTGATCCCTTGGTGGAATTATATTTCCCCGTATGGATGATATTCTTTTTAATTGGCACTCACTGTGGGTTTTGCAGGGAATCAAATGCCTACATGATGATCTAGTTATGAATTTGATAGTAATTTGTAGATATGATCTTCTATATGAGTTAGTGGTTGTATATGGTTCCTTTGTACCTATTATTATTCATTATTTAATGGATATAGATGTTAGCTTCATAGCTTATCCGATAAGTAATGCAAAACTGTTATTTACATAAGTGTCTTAATTTGCATAGTTTATTTATTGAAAATTTTGAATTGTGATTGTGTGAAAAGGAATCTATAAATATGATTTATAAGTGTTATTGGGATTATTATGGTCTCCCATTAATGTTCAAATAATTCTAATTTCTGATTTCAATAGGTATGCAAATCTGGTTTAATTTTCATGCTTGCATGATGTTGCATCTACTTGAGCTTTTGAGAAGATCTTAATTGTATTTTAAAGTGCCACATTTTACTTTTTAAAGGTTGAATGCCTATTTTTAATTGGATTGATGGCATGATGTCCTAACCTTAGAAACTTGTTCCCTTATTTGTTTGTGCATTACCTTGATTCGGTATAATGAACAAAAATATATAATAAATAAACACTAAATAACTACTAATAATTAAATAACTAAACTCTTAATGAAGAGTGTAACAAATATAAAATACTATATTAATTAAAGTTATAAATTACTAAGTGAAAGGCTGTAACCCTTCACTACACATGCTCAAGCCTATAAAGGCGAGCCTCAATGTAATTATCATTATATCATTTTTATCAATATCGAAATGTGGAACTCGAATTATTTGTGGGCATTTTAGAGTAATTACTATTGTTAAATAAGCTTTTACGCTTCATTTGGTATCAAATCTAGTTTGTGTTCCAGGCCTTTTGGCCATATCGTGATTTTTCATCATAATCCTAGGGAGTCCCTAAATTTATGGTCTTTGACCCAGTTAAAAAAGAAAAGAAAGTCAAAATAAAAAATAAAAAGGAAGAAGTAAAAAAAAAAAAGAAGAAGGAAGATTGCCATAAAAAAAGGAAGGTAAAAAAAAGGTAAAAGTTGAAAAAAATGACAAAAGTGAAACCACACGTGGTTTCTTAAAGTGGGTTTGGGTTTGAATATAAAAGTGCATAATAATTACTAGTAAAGAGCAAGTGAGATTTGAACTTAGGTGGGGAATGTAACACTCATTCCTCCCAACCACCCGATCTACTCACATTTTACAAAACTTAAGGGAAAAAAGAAATTAAAAAAGTGCATAATAATTGCTACTAAGAGAAGCAAGTGAGATTTGAACTTAGGTGGGGAAGGTAACACTCATTCCTCCCAACCACCCAATCAATTGGAATTTTACAAAACTTTTGGAAAAAAATAAAAGTTAAGGACTAGAATTTGGAAGGTGAAAATTTTAAAGCATATAAAGAAATAAAGTCCAAAATAAATAAATAAAATTTCGACACAAACAAAAGAAAATGGAGTCTTATGGAAAAAAACAAGGAAGATTTCCAAGCACTTTAAAAACTTATGTTTCAATGTTACTCCAAATAAAAGGAACAATTAGAGGGAAAGACATTACTATTTCTATTGCTCCCATCGAACGTAATAATTATATTAGTGATGAATTTGCTAATGAGCTAGCGAATCCGAGGACAAATAGAAGTGAAAGATTAGACTTTTCGAATAACAAAGAATATGAATAAGCAATTTGTAATGGAACATTGGATATTATACTAGTGTTTCACAATTTATAGTTCAATCCTTGTGGAGTAGTAACGGTGACCTAGTTTTGAGATTACCGTGGCTAAAAACATTGGGGACTTTTATCTTAAATGCTGAGAAAACGTTTCTGACATTCCCCTACAAAAAGAAAAAAATCACATTGTTGGACATTAACGTGAAGATAGAATCAAAGGTCGCATCACCTGAAGACTTCAAAGAAATATCAAAGATGTTATCGAAGGGGAATGACAAATCAATACAGATAGTGATAGGACGATTTCAACAAGGTTATTGCAGGTAAAAAAGAAGAGATCTCTCATCTAAAAGATCATAACCAAAAATTACTTCTGCAAATCAAGAAGGAAAAGGATAAGTTTTAATGCAATCAACAGTTAGAAGACGAGAATCAAGATCTTCAAAAATAATTATCATGCAAAGATGAAGAATGCTCTTTGTTAAAAAGGGTTAATCAGGAATTGTTAGAGAAAATAAAAAACTTAAAAGAAATAGAACCCAAAAATCAAGGTAATCAATATGATGTCGTCAAGTCAAACTATAAAGAAGAACTCTTACACTTTAAGGAAGTTAATCAGGACATGCTTATACAAGTTAGGAAGCTAAAGCAAGAGAATAAATAGTTACAAGAAAAGATAGATTGCAAGAGATCAAGTGTCGACAAAGAAATGATGACTAACGTAATAGAGAAGTCATCAAGGGCTCAAATTCAAACATCAAAAAAGGGAAGCAATGAAAATCTTGTCAAGGTTCAAAAGAACAATCTTATTGTCACATAGCTACAAGCATCAACAAAAAATGGTTCCAAAAAAAAATTCCAAAAATCGTTAGAAGCACCAAAAGTTGAAGTTCTAGTAAACACTTCACAGGTGATTTGAGTTCCATATCGCCATCCAAATCACAAGAGTTGTTATGATAGACGATAAGATCAAAAGGAAAATTACCAATATTTTTCCTACAAAGAGAAAATACAAAATCGACAACTCCCGACAATCGATTCGCAAACAATTCCGTCAAAGGTAGATCTTGGATGGATGACTTCACAAATGACGCAACATTTCCACACAATGTTTAAAAGAATGTATCGTCTTATTTCGTCAAATGTTGCAAATACCAACACACAATGTCATGAGAAAGTGTTACGAGCAAGAACAAGGGATAAAGTCTTCCATAATTGTGCTTTGAGGACAAAGCAACTCTAAGAGGCAATGTAATGAACAAAAATATATAATAAATAAACACTAAATAACTACTAATAACTAAATAACTAAACTCTTAACGAAGAGTGTAACAAATATAAAATAATATATTAATTATAGTTATAAATTACTAAGTGAAAAGATGCAACCCTTCACTACACATGCTCAAGCTTATAAAGGCAAGCCTCAATGTAATTATCATCATATCATTTTTATCAATATCTTATTTACCATCGAAATGTGGAACTTAAATTATTTTTGGGCATTTTAGAGTAATTACTGCGGTTAAAGAAGCTTTTACGCTTCATTCGGCCTTCCCTTGGGTTTCTTGGTGACCTTGACCTTATTTTTGTGTTCTGGGACATTACAAAGTGGTATCAGATCTTAGGTTCCAAATCTGCTGTTGTTAGTCCTATAATGAATTTATAGCTCTGTTCATTAGAATTTGGAGATTATAAAAATGTGCATAGTGAAATAAATTCACCCCCCCCCAATGATAATGGACGCTTCAAAAACCTCACTTCAAAGATCAATTCAATTGTATCCTACTTTTTTAATTTAAAAAGTTAAGAGATTAAATGTATGTTTATTGTATGATGTAGAATTAATTAATATCACATATTTACTGATCAATAGATTGATTGGTAGGAACTATACATTACATATATAATGTTCAGTGGATTGATTAATCGATGCATGTTCACTTTGCATTGCCTCTTTTACTATCTAGTAATCTGATTGGTCGATGCTTATTTAATGTGCATTGCCACTTTTACTACTCAGTGATTTGATTGATCGATGCTTGTGCATCGCCTATTTTGTTGTTCAGTGACTTGATTGGTCTATGCTTGCTATTGTGTCTTTCCTCTTTACTGATTAGTGATTTGATTGGTTGATGCTTGTCCATTGTGTGTTGCCTCTGTTATTGTACATTGAATTGATTCGTAAATGCTTAAGTATTGTGCATGCCATAATTACTAATTAGTAATTGCAAGGATTATGCCTAGAAACCACTTATACTATGAAATGAGAACTCGACAAAGTTCTTGTTTTTCTCTCTCCTATTTTTAGTAGCTATTTTTACCTCCATTTCAAAAAGGGTTGACACCAGTATCACACATTTTCATTTTAAGGTATTTTTTGGGCCTTGGAATCATCTTTGTCGTAAAATATTTTTAATTTATATTTTCAATAGTGTTTTTTAGAAATTTAACAAAATAACATACATTTAGAAGCAATTTATAATGAAAAATATATGCATTTTACAATTTTTCTTTAAAATAAGACATTTTTGTTGAAAAAATTGTAAAAAAATCAAGAAAGTAAAGACATTTAAAACCATTTTCAATGGATTTTCAGAGGTTTTTTGTATAAAAATTATGCTATTTCATATTATTTTCCAAAACGCGACAATTCACATAAATTCAAGAAAAACTATACCATATATTTGTAAATGACATTAAAAACATTATATATAGAAATTTTATTTCTAAAATAAAGTTTGAAAGCCAAAACATTATTAATTAATCTTATCAAAAAGTTGTCAAATTTAACATTTTCTTCAAGACATGAAACTAATCAACAATATCATGCAAGCCAAATTCTTAATTGAAATTGGAATTTTATGGAGCTTGGATTTCTTCAGGGACATCAATGTCCTCTTCCATTGGGTCTTCTATGTCTGCAAGATGCCCAAGTTATCATTTCTAAACATACCTACTGATGGGGGTTGAGGCTCTTTTGACATCTTCGCCACAAGTGTTTCACTAAACTCCCTTTTCTTCAAATCAACTTCTTGCAATTCATATGGAAGAAATTGAATAGCATTAATTATTTTCTTGATGTAATTGCATTGCAGTGGATCATTATGAATGGATATGCAATTTCTCCCTTTCTGTAAGGAGCATGCTATTGTTGTACATAATCACCAAAAACAAAACAAAAAAATAGCTTAGTCAAATAGCCTAAAGAAGCATACTTAAAAAATAATAATAATGAATGATAACAAAACAATAAAACTTGAAATATGCTTTCATATGTAATATTAGAAATTTTAGTTGAACCCGAGAAAAAAACTAAGACCTAATCTCCTTATCTTGAAAATGCATCTATGAGATAATTAATCAACGCTTATGGATTTTGATAGATCTTTGTAGTCACTCCTTTCAAATCCCTTTCTTCATATGTTAATTTTTTAACCACGACATTATAAGTCAACCTCTGATAATTTTAACCATGCCATTATTAAAACAGATTCATAAGTCTCACCTTGTATCCAAGGTGCAAGATGTATATTTTCAATATCACTGAAAATGAATCATTGGTGGAGCTACATTTGCCTATAGCAAATATATATATATATAATATTAAACAATAAATAAACAAAGAAAAATAATGTTAAAAAACTAATGTTTAAAAAAAATTAAAAACAAAAGAATACAAATGTTTTTTTAAACTTAAATGTTTTAGAGAACAAAAATAAGCTAAACTAAACTAAATTAAAATAAGATAATAAAAAAAACAAATAAACTAGAGAAAAAAAAATTATAAAAAAAAAAAACAAACAAACAAAACTAAAAACAAATAATATAAACAAAAATAAACAAAAATAAAATAAAACTAAACTAAACAAAACAACAAAAATAACAAATAAAAAAGAAAAACAACAAATAAAACAAAATATGCAAACATTAACGAAGATGGAGTGTAAAAGGGGGTAGGGAGGGGTGGTGGTAATCCCTACCCCCTTTTACAGGCCACCTCCACCATCCTACCACCACTCCACCACTAGTCCACCACTACCTCCCCTACCTACTCCCAAGACATTTGTTTTTAAAAAAATATTTCTACACTTTGTTCTTTATAAAGTTTAAAAACGTTAGTTTTTTACATAATTTCTTTTGTTTTTTACTTATTTTCTAAAATAGTTTTTCATTGTTTTAGAATTTTTATCTTTAATCTTGTTTCTTTTTTTATTAAAAAAATCAAAATTTGTTTTAACTTTTTTAGAATTTCTTTTCTTTTTATTTAATTTTTTAATTTTTGGGGCTAAAATTATATGAATCATTTGTTCTTCTATGGCCTAATATATGATTTCATTATGAATCTCATCATAATTTCTTTAATTTTCTATGGTTAGAGTGGTGAAATTAGTTATGAAATATATTTTTTGTTTAATATGCAAGTTTTAAAAAAGTTGTAATTTATCTCTTGAAGAAAAAAAATATTTTTCCAATTTAGGGGGTGATTTTAAAGTTTTTGTAAACAAAAGTATGGGATGTTTAGGTCATGGCTCTATTTTTAACCCCCCGAAAAAAACATGTACACTAGTATCAACACTTTTCTATTTGGGAGGTGTTTTTGGTGTTTTTAAGCAAAAATCATCATTTTTATGGCTAGAGTTTTCGTACTTAGTATAAAGTTCTTGTTTCATAGTATAAGTGGTTTAGATAATGTGTGTTGGTTATGGATATGCATTGTGTATGAATGTGCATTCATAGTATATTGAGTAATTTGGGAAATGAGGGACAAAGCCATAATCCCTCTACATAGATTTCATTTGTATGTTTAGGATGATCTTGAAAGGATTGCTTGAGTATGCATTGAATTAACTAATATTGAAATGCTTCTCATTGTACGATTGATTTATGGGTACTTAAATAATTACTATGTGCTATTATGATTGGAAAATGGTATAATGACTTAATAGTATATGCATTGGAAGGGCATTCATTAGAATGAACTAGCAAATGCATTATCGGTAGGAATTAGTTATTGCATGGTAAATAATAAGGTGCATTGGTAATTGCATATTTGATTTGATATTGCATTTATAATTTTGGATTGTTGCTTATAAAATTACTTGCCTGTTAGCGTCGATGGGAACTCAATTGATTGAATCTTCCTGGCCCAAGACGAATAAGGTCAAGGTCAGGGGTTTAATTCTCTTTGGGTCCTTCAGGATCAGGCACCCAGCTTTGGTGCATGCGATAGGCTCCAAAAATATTCTGACAGGGTGACGCCCATTCGGGTGGGAACCCTTGTATTATTTCCATGGACTTATTGGCTCGATCATCGGGCATGAAACACATGAAAAAGAAAGTTTGCTTTCATGTTGCTTTAAAGTGCATGCATTTTTTCTTGTGATCTTTATGGTCTTTGTTAGAAAGCTTCTTTTTCATAAGCATTTGATTTATAATTGTTATTGGGCTTATTATGGTCACCTATGAATGTTTTCATAATACTAAGTTCCAAGTTTAATAGGCATGCAAATTTGGTTTAATTTCCATGCTTGCATGGTCTTGCGTCTGCATGAGCTTTTGAGAAGATCTTAATATTATTTTAAAGTGTCACAAGTTATTCATTAAAAGTTGAATGCTTATTTTTAATTGGCTTGATGGCAAGATGACCTAGAATTTGAAACCTTATTACATTGTGCATTACCTTGATTCAACCTTCCCTTGGGTTTCTTGGTGACCTTGGCCTTAGTTTTGGGGTCAAGGACGTTACAAAGAGGTATCATATCTCAGGTTCCAACTCTCCGACTATTGGTTGTATTATGGATTTATAACTCTATTCATATGCATTTGGAGAATATGAAAATGTCCATAGTGAAAGAAATTCAATCCCCCCACTTATGTTAATGGAATATTTATAAGCCTCATTTCAAAGATCTGTCTGGTTGTATCCTACTTTTTAATTTCAAAAGTTAAGAGATTAATGATCAATTTATTGTATGCTTTAGAATTAATTAATATTACATATTTATTGCTCGATAGATTGATTGGTAGGCACTATGGATTGCATATCTAATGTTCAGTAGATTGATTGGTAGATGCATGTTCACTATGCATTGCCTCTTTTATTGTTCACTATCTAGTAATATTATTGGTCTACTAGTATAAAAATAGGTGATAGATGACCAGGTGACCCAAAAAATTGGTCACCATGTCAAATAAATGACTAAACCACAAAAAAAGTTGGTGACTGCAGTGTTTTTAAGTGATATATGACCAAATTTGAGAAATTTTAAGAGATCACAACTAAAAATGACTAAAATAAATTACTAGTTTAGTCTTGGGATAAAAAAATATGATTAATTTAGTCATGAGATTAAAAACATGACTAGATATTTGACCATGGAATCATTTGGGACGATGGATTAACAATGATGTTTGAGTTGAAACTAATCATGATGAAATTATTTCCCTTCACCTTGATGGTCTCATAGCCTAGGTGCAAGGGGTTAATATCTATAATTAATTAGGACTGCCTACAATTTCATATAAAAAATTCCACAACTAGCCAATTACTCAGATCAACTTATTGCATACAAGTGTTTTTATATATTTGTTATTGGAATTTCTTGACGTGTTTGATGATAATTAAGTTGTTGCTTATAATATTAATGTAGAATAAATATTTTGTATTGAAATTCCATAATGTATGTATCGATGATGAATCTATGTAATGTTCTTTCTATACCCTTCCAAACACCTATGGTGATATCAAGCAAAGAGTCCCAGATGACATGCCTTCATGGAAGCCTATAATGTGGCATGTTCTTCTACTCAACCATCTACTCTCTATATACCAAAAGGAAAATAAATGTTGCTCATGTTTCCTTTACAGGGCCATGTAAGAATGCTTGTATTATGGTGCAGATAAGGTGCTACGTCCATTCCTTCAGTATCATGTGACTTAGTTGCTTCTTTTTCTTTTGATTAAATGTATTTCTTTGTAAGTAATTAGGGACCTCATTGCACCAACAATCATGGAAAGAAGAAAACAAATTATATTATATAGTTATTATGTATATTAATATTATATATAGTTAATATAGTTATGATATATATAAGTTAATATATTAAAATACTATATAATATGTAATATTAATATGATATAGTTATTATATGTAATATATTAACAAAAAAAATCAAACAGCAAAAGAATAACTAAGAGAGAGAAAATAAATAAAAATAGAATAAAAGTGGGAAAGTGAGTAAAATTAAAAATAGATTAGTACCAAAAAGAGGGAGAACTAAATAAAAAGAGAGCATTTTTCAAAGAGGGATTTTCTGGATCTGCACAATTGCATCACTAAGATGAAGCAGGCACACTAAGATGAAGCAGGCACATTCTATTGAAGGAGGAGGATTGAATCCTCAAGTTGCATCATCTTCTTGAAAACAACTACCTTTGGTGTATTTAAGATGAAAGCATTATAAAAAAATGCAAAATTAACCTTTTTCATTAGGGTTTGGCTTATCTGATTGTTTTGCAAGCAGGATTTGATCGTTGGCAGCATACTGTAGGACAAAGACAATGAGATCAAGAATTATTATAAACACAGGCTTACTCCATAAACTTTTTGGTATAATCCCTTATCTGGTCCAAAAGGACACTCCAATTGTTACTTGAGGGTTTTATTTATCATATTCAATATGAGATTTTTTGCTTCCACACCAAAATAACCGTGAAACTCACTATATAAGTTATATCAGATAGTGCATTTGAGTTAATACTAGCTCGAGTTCATGCTTACTATTTTTGTTGCATTAACATCCTCGCTCTTGAATGTTTTATTTGCTTTGAGGATAACCTACTTTCACAAATTGAGGGAAGGGTTTTAGAGAGGTTTAACAAATTGAATCGAAGGCCAAAATCAGTTATAGTTAGGATAGTTTTAACTGTCCCAAAATTGCACATTATCAAACTTTGAAGGTGATTAGTTCCTTCTACAAAAACTTCTATCCTTCTGCAGAAAGCTCTAGCTTTGTTATATTTTGAGATGTTGTAGGATGGGATTAAACCTTGTCATTTTTTATTATCATCATAATGCAAAATTGTTAAATATGATGCTAAGTAGATATTTCAAATTTTGTTTACAATATTGAAGGAGCTCCTCATTGCATTCCATATAGGGCTCGACAGAAGTTATGGCGTTCATTTCCTCAAGTCTTAAGGGGAATAAGTTAAATTCTCTTTGGCCCCCTCCAACCAACCACTACTAGAAAAGGAACTGCTCCATCCCCAAGTAGTGATTTATTTATTAAGAGATAGTATTTCCCGTGATCGAATGGTTAAAAACCCAAAAACATATACACTACTTGAAGGATTAAAAACCCATAAACATATACAAATATATAGAAAATATAGAAGTTGTAGAATATAGGTCGTGTTCACGAATATGATATGCTCACTTTGGTTCTACTACTGATGATTCCCTCGCTTTGCTTATTAGTTTGTTTGTGCGTGTCCAGTGGAGCCTTTGGCTAGGTTTTGTTTCAAATGTGAGTAGAGTGCCTAGTTTCACTATGTAACATCAAATTATGTGTGAAACCTATAGTGGTAAAATGCACCAGTCATTATGATGTTGTTAAGACGACTATCCCTAGAAATAAGAGAGGCTCTTCGAGGAATAAACCCACTCTTTAGCTATCGTAGTAATTTAAGGTTGTCTCAATAATGAATTCTTGGGGAGACAAACAGGAATGAATTTATGTATCATATCTCTAGTGCCTTGGGAAACACAAAAGAAATAAATAGACGATTCCCTCATATTTATTCCATTCCAGTGGAGGAGGATAACAATTTTATAATTTTATCCAGGGTTTTTCTTCTTGTATAGTTTTTTTATTGAGGAAGGATAGAGGTTGGGTAGTCATTGGTTCCAGGACAGAGGGACATAGATCAATTGGATAGGGGTCCTAAATAATTAAGGAAGTCACGATTGGTCACTTCACCTTTAAAAAAAGGATACTTGCTTCAAAGTGAAGGATACGGTTTCATAGAAGGACTTACAATAACATCATCTAAGTCAAACAATCTCTCCAAATGTTTTTCTTTAACTATATGACGCTATATCCTCCAATCATCTCAGTAAAAGGGTATCTCAAGGGTCTCCTGGGGTCAAGATCCTCTTCAATTTCCTTGTGATCAAAATCAGAGTTTGTCCTCATTTTTCCATCCATAACATGAAATATTATAAGATTTGCTTCAGATATTGCTAAAAACTTGTACAAAAGCCGATCCCTAAATGTGTATGATATTGAACCCTAATATGTGCAGTGGTATCAAATCCCTATGCATTAAATGGCCTTATCTCTAGTAATGACGAGTGTCATCGCCACCCTACCCCAAACTCTTCCTCTTGAATGGCATGATCACATTGAGAGTGTTACCCCTATATGCATTGTATTTTTCATTTTCCTCCTTAAAAGTTAGAAAAACAACATAGAAAGTAAAGAAGACAATTGTAAATAAGTTTTGTTAATTGTATCATAGGTATTTCTTAGGCATTTTCCATGCCCTCTATTATGCCACCCTCTACATTGTGACTGAATCATAAATTCTATGACCACAGAAAATAAATCAACAACTTTTCACATATCTTCATCAGAGAAGTTTCACTTGTACTATGGGATGTTTGGAAGATAGTGTTCCACATCATATGCAATGCCATTTTTTCCACTATAGAATCTGTATAACTTATAGGAAGGAACAATCATTTGCTTTCATATATAAAGATTCATCGAGTGTTGCAAGACCTATACTAATGGTCCCCATACTTTGTAAACCAACGATACATGGAGATGATAATTTGTTTAATCATGTCAATAAATTAACCGAAAGACATAAATTGACATATCATAAATAATAATGGAAAACGACTCTTGATGAAAAGGTAATTCAATTTTGAAAACAACTTTTCATACCCAACAATAACCATAGGAAGGAAATCCACTTGACTGACTCATTAGAGAAATTAATGAATCAATTCTCTAGACATTTCTTTCACTATCCAAATTCATAAGTATCTAGAAAATCATGCTCAATGGAAATTTTATGGCAGTGAAAACTAGAAGTGCAATGACATTAGCTAGCATTTGCACTGTCATAGCCAATTAAAATCCTACTAGAGCAGGGATGAGCAACATCTCAGAAATGTGCACCTGTTGATGCATATAAAAAACAAATATCAAACACAACACCCTTACCTCCCCTCCCTATTTTTGTGTTGAAGTTTCAAGTGTAATGCCTTATTTTGACCTTATTACATGAACTATCATTTCATGTATGTATTTGCTTACTATTGTGGAACTTCGTTAGTTTGATGACTGTTCTGAACTTAGGGATTTATTGCTTTGCGGAACTTATATATATTCAGGAGATGTTAATATTATGAATTATGTTCATGTTTTGATTACGTCTCTAGCATGCAAATCTAACAGATGATGGTATGTGGATAGCGAGTTAAAGTTATGTGTAGAATAACAGATTATGATGTCAGATGCATGATACAAAATGATTACATTATTGTTAGTATTAATAAAATATGTATATATGCCGATGATTGCATTATATTGCACGACATTTTGTTATAAGACTAACCGATAAGTTTAGAAGAGATAAAGGTAGTTGAGCCCTACAAAATGGAAGTACATCGTTGGTATGGATTCCAAGAGAAGTGGTATGAGAATGAATTTGTATTGTTATGTATGATTATTGTTATTATCATGATGTGTGTCCATGTGTGGGGTTTCAGGAAACTTAACCGCCCAAATTGGTTATTCGATGAAAAAACCTAAGTACAATAGTCGCAACATAGTCACTATGTCGATGTAGACATAGTCCCTTGTTCCATTAGGGGGTGGAGGAATTACCCACCATTTATCCTTGAAACCCAGAGTCATGGGAGGGTTGTACTATGCCATGCTAAGGTGTGTGATGATGACTAGTGGATGCTTGCTGGGGAAGCTTAGTCGATGTAGTCAAGACTTTCGCTTACATGTTCTAACCGGAGTTAGGTCATGTAGTTGACACTCCAGGGTAGTCCAACAGAGGAAGGATAGGATGTGGAAATTAGTTGTGAATTAGATAGAATGAAGTAGGTCGATAGGAATGTCATGGAAGTGTTAGAGGGAAACCTAATGAAATATGTCTTGAAACCTTTGCTAGATTCTTGTGTTATATATTAGTATATTATGTTGGTGTCATAAATTATTATGATATGAGTTAGTGTCTAAACATTGCAAAATCGTGTTTACGTATGTGTTGGCAAATAATAACTTGTGTGGTTGAGTATTATTAGTGTACCTACACGATGTATGTAAGCATTATCTATGCTTACATAACTCATCTACATATGTATGAGCTTGTGAATTAGTATTAAACTATTGTGTTTAGGCATCGATACATCAGAATTATGACTAATTACATTACTATTACCTATTTAGTTAAGAAATGATATTATTACATCAAGTTAGAGATGAATGCTTTATTAACTATGATTGGGGTTGATTATTAATTGTCACCAATAAATATGAAATAATGTTAGTGATGTTGATAAGATTTTGATTAACATATCTGTGGAATGAAACACTTGGTCGCTAAAACATTAAATAAGTATTAATGGGGTTAATTAATGATCATAAGGTTATTATCAACTTGATTAAATAAATGGTAATTAAACAATTAATTATAATTAAGGTTCCATTGTTGAACATTGCAAATAGTTTCGTAAATGATGATTAGGATTATTTATAATTAATTACGATTAATTTTAATTAATTAGAATATGGTGATAAATGAGTATTAATTAGTAATCAATAAAAATTTAGAGTCTTAATTATGAGATAATATTGACAATGATGTTAGTAATTGTAAATAAATGACACTTTAAATAAAATAAAATAAAAGAGTTAAGTTATGTGGAAAGGGTTGTCGGTTGAGTGTGAAAAGGTAAGTGATTTGAAAAAAAAATTATTAAACAATATTACTTTATGGTTGTATCATCGAAGTGTACATTGTTATGTCAGAATATGTGTTGAATTATATTATTAAACAATAACTTCCTATTTTGTAGAAGTGACATGAATTTAAGTTGAAATCAAGTGGTAGATATTTACCTAATAAAATAATCAATTTTATTGACCTGTACCATATTATAGAATAAATATTATTAATTTTTGTTGAGTGTTAAAAGGACATGACCCATGTTACGAGTGGGGGGGGGGAGTAAATCGAGAGGATAAGGGTAACAAAGGTAGTAGGAAGAAAAGTCGGTGAAAAGGAGGGGGATGGATCAGTTTTGGAGGGGGAGCTTGGCATTGGGGAAAATTTAGCAGAGGAGGCTAAAATTTCCAGAGAAGGGAAAATCATTCAGACCTGGTTGGGCTGGTTATTCTCATGGTTTTGGGCTTGGGTGTCCCAGAACATAGTTCTTAGAGCTAGGAAGATGGCAAGACTTTCCTAGTTGGCAAGGTGGAAAACTGATTCAGTCGGTTGAGCTTCCTGAAGATCTACAACAGGTTTTCCAGGGGATCTACAACTATCTTATGGGTATTTTACTTATATGATATGTAAATTTTATTTTCATTCAAAAAATTATATGAACCATCTAATACAAGCATAGTTGGAATTGTTAAGGAATTGATATTTCAATTGCTTTATACCTGTTTAGAATTTTTAAATGTATGAAACAAAGTAATTAGAAGTTTAGAATTTTTAAATGTATGAAACAAAGTAATTAAAAGTTTAGAATTTCATGTTGGTTTCTAAATACCACTAAATCAAACCGAACTATGAAGAATAAACTGTAAAGTGTGAGATTTCCATTATTTAAAACTAAGAACCTAGGGAGTTCCCTACATCAAGCCTAAGAAGAAGAATATATTAGAGGAAGAATATCACTAAGACTTAGCCAATGCATTCTCTAAATCCGTGAATGACTTGAGATCATTCCTACCAAAATAGCTTGGAAGCCTCCAGTTGATTCATTGTGGTACAATATCTAAAAGGGTTTGTAATTGTCTGCATCAGATAATTACTATTCTACATAGAGATAATTGTTCAAAGGGTTTGAAATCTATATGATCTGCATTATATCGATATATGATGGATCAAAATTGGCCATTTTTTGAATGAGAACGGTTGTAAAATACTTTTCTGGCAAATTTTGAAATGCATAACAAGCTTCTCTGACTACTTCATGGATTTCACAATATTATTTAAACAAGGAAAATTTATAATTAAACAACCTTCTCAAGTAAGATGATGTTGTTTATATGGTGTTTCAACTTGTTTCATTGTAAACTAGTTCAAAGGATTGGCCAATACTAGTTGAGAACCAGGCAGGTTTGGAATTGCTAATCTAATGTTAATTGTTGCTTCTCAAGAACATTCACCAAGCAAGTCCAATCCATTCTTCTCTATTGTGCTTAAAATGTCCATATGCTCATTTCCAAATGTATAATCGATGCATCCACATCATGTGCCCATTACATCACAATAACCCAACAAATCCAAAACACTATTCTCAATTAAACTTAGTATGATGTCAATGTTTGACATACCTTTAAAATACATGGATATCAATTTAGCATGTTTTCCAATGTATAACTGATATGATAATGTTTGAAGTAAAACATTAAACAATATAGACAATTTAGAGAAACAAGGAAAACAACAAAAATAAAGAAATTAAGAGAGAAGTTTTTGTAGAAGTAATTTAGCTTATTTATCAAATAGCATTTTGAATAAGAAACATACAATAAGTTATGCATGGCAGTGTCAACCTGTGAAGAGATAGATAATCCTACCAATAGGAAGTGACTTCTAATTTATAATAATGGTAGAAAATCTCTGGTCTGTGTTAAATTCGTTGGGTCTCAAGGAAGGTCGAACCATCACAAAATGTTGTGTGCAGTGCAATGTGAACAATGCTTAAAAACGTCAATACTTAAGCAATGCAAATTAGTCATTTATCAACTTTATTCTCTACATAAACCTACAAATATTTCATATATGATTTGCAAGGAAAACTCGGAAGAACCCATCTTAATTACGTTAATTAAGGTGTGTGTGCAATGGTGACAATAGTTTTCCTTAAAATAAGTAATATTTAATAAATCAATTTAATTTAAATTATTCACTTGAATCTGGATGGAAACCTGCACGTATGTTAGATATGAGCAAAGATGAACTTAGAAGAATTCACCTTAATTAATTTTCCTGCGCAATGTGTCCATAATAAATATGGAGTACTTGAGGGTTTAGGTTTTGTAATGCAACACTCATTTTGCATGATTTAGAGTTTTGAGTGAAAATCCCTAGAAAACAATAGTAATGGTTGTGTTATTTATGGCAACAATTTTTTTTTGTGGCCTATCTACGTTCACCGAAGACAAATTTGTGGTTGTGCTAGTATGTACCTATAATAGTATCTAAGCCGCTCCATGAAAAAATGGAGAGTAGTTTCCACACTTGCAATAAGAAAATCAAGAGAACCAGTTATAATGTTTGCTTCATATGGTTATCATCTATTTTAATGCTTTTGAGAATAAATGACCCATTCCTTATAGATATTTCAGAATTTCATGTCTAGATATATTTGTGTGCATATTTCATTAAACATATTTTAAAGATATTGTCACTATAGACAGGATAAAATCCTAAATATTTGCTACTATTTTCATCATCAGAATTAGAGCAATATCATATGTTGACATAAATATCATAACTGCACAAATTTTGCAAAATCTTAGTTTGTGAAACTGTTACGAGTCATCAAAGTGTTGGAATTTTTTTGTTTCTACTTTAACCATTATGTTAGGTTATGGTATCCATCCCTCTAAATTTTACAACAATCCCTACTTAGTACTTATTGATTCCCTTGTTGTTGCATACTCTCCACTCCAAGTGAGACAAGAAAGAACCAACCCCCTGGGATTTTAATTATATGGAATGTAACCATTAAAATTAAATTGAAACAAGAAATAACAAGCCCCCTATGCTTAGAGCCCCAATGTTAAATCCCAAAATGTACGAAGTCTTTTAAAATATCAAATCTTTCCCTGGAGTTGATGGACCTTTCTAAGCTCTTAGCTAATATTGAAAGCAAAGGAAGATGTTGTAAGCATGAGAGAAATAATGGATAAGATAGAAAAATGGCTTGCAGCTTGTGAAGAGGAAAGCTTAGGGTAATCCATAAATTTTATAAGGAGTTTAATAGACTGATACTTTTCAAGCAATGTATAGTTTGTGGGGTTTATTGGTTACACAACCGATCAAACTGATTATAGGCAATTAATGACTTTGTAAATAGGATGAGAATGAGAGATTTTATTCATTTGGGATTATGACATATTGGTTGCTAATCGGATAGCATATAAATGTGCAGCATCATACTGCGAGTATGAGTTACCAATTCTTCCCAATTATCATGTTAACAATGTTGTTGACTTTCTCATTCCCTCTTTTTTTGTCTAAAACAAATATCATTAAGACTTAAATTTTGCTGACCAACATCAAAATTACTTCTTGAGTGTTTGTCATTATTGGTTGGCCTTGAAATATGATGTAAATTTATCAGTGATTATAGTTCCTTCGGTATTTTGATCTTTCTAATCTGCAACTTACTTTTCTATGAACACGATTTTTTATCTTTGTTTATTCCAATGGTAATATTAATTTCTCAAGAATATTTTCAAATGATATTCTACATTTAAATGGTCTTAACATGGTATGTCTTTCTAGATTTATCTCTGTAAAATTTATACTTTGCTTCTATTGGAGGATTCATTCAAGTATGACTAGCGAGCTAGTTTTTGGGGTCTCATGGTTGGGCTATGTCTTAGTATAATACCGGTAAGTTAATTTTTTTCCATTATCTAGCTTCTCATGACAAAATAAATTTGTATTGCAAACATAAATATTAAGGTATATTATTTTGCTTTGTACAAATTTACCAATTTCTATATATATATATGGTGTGCAACCGTTCATTGAAGGGTTCAATTATCCCATGCCATGGGACTGTGCTGGTCGAAAAACTCACATTTCAGTAAATGGTGAACTTTGAATGGTACTAAAAAAAATTGAAGTGAATCAAAATTTGCTTTCTATCAAATATAAGTGTGAATTGTATGATACTAAACTTATTTTTTTAGTGTGAACTTTGATTCTATTTAAGGGTGCTAGCTCAAAGGAAGAGCACCTGCCTTACAGGAAGGAGGTTGGTGGTTCAATTCCTTTGCACCCTATCTACATAAATCAATGACTAATTAAATGACCAGTTAACAACAATCAATGACTAAATAAATGATCAATTAACAACAATCAATGATTACATAAATGACCAGTTAACAACAACCAATGACTAAATAAGTGACTAGTTAATAGTCAATCATTGAACAAATAAATGACTAAATGTACTACCAAACAATGGTAATTAATGAACAAATAATGGCAATTAATGACCAAATAAATGACTAAATATATAGCCAACGCACAAAGCAATTCAAACAATTTATCACCAAGTGATAAATGACCAATTTGGTTGAGTGATAAGTGACTTCTAATTTATGACCAGTGGTCGCGTGGCCACATTTAGTCATTTATCACCCATTTTTAGTCACTTATCACCCATTTTGTATGAGTGTTCGATGCTTGTTTAATGTGCATTGCCTCTTTTACTAATCAATGCTTGTACATTGTGCATTGCCTCTCTTACTATACATTGAATTAATTGCTAAATTCTTAAGTATTGTGCATGACATAATTACTAATTGGTAATTGCAAGGATTATGCCTAGATATTGGTGTTGGTTATGCATATGCATTAGGTATGAATGTGCATGTATAATGTATTCAGTAATTTGAGAAATGAGTGGCGGAGGCTCCCTAACCCATCTATATAGATTGCATTCATATGTTTAGGATGATCATGATAGGGTTGCTTGAGTATGCATTGAATTAACTAATATTAAAATGGTTCTTTCTATACGATTGATATACGAGTACATAGATAATTAGTATGTGTTATTATGAATGAAAAATGGTTTAATGACTAAATATAACTATATGGATTGGAAGGGCATGCATTATAATGAACTGGAAATGCATTATCGGTAGGCATTAGTTATTGCATGGTAAATGATAAGATGCATTGGTAATTGCATACTTGATTTGATATTGCATTTCTAATTTTGGATTGTTGCTTATAAGTTTGTTTTCCTATTTCTTTAAAGTGCGTGAAGTTTTTCTTGTGATCTTTATGATCTTTGTTAGAAAAGCTTCCTTGTGATCTTTGTTATAAAAGTATCCTAATCATATTATTAGAGAAGTTATCTTTGTTAGAGAAGTATCTTTGTGATCTTTGTTGAAAGGAATCCTTGCAAAGTATCATAGTAATATTTAATGCATCTTATTGTAAAAGTATCTAGATGGTATTCCATGTAATTGTTGGTAAAGTATATGCATTGTATTGATTAACAAGAATGCATTTCAGGAAGAAAGGATACTTGATGCACTTCAAATTGGTCGGTATACTTGATGCACTTCATGAACTTGGTTGAGATACTTGATGCACTTCATATTGGTTGGTATACTTGATGCAATTCATGACCTTGGTTGAGATACTTGATGCACCTCATGATATTGGTTGAAGTACTTGGTTTCATGTGCATGAGTGATTGGAAAACATGTTAATGCATCTCATGTATCTTGGTAGAGTATGCATATAATGCAATTCATGAATCTTTCATGCATTTCAAGTAACTTAGAGTATGTACCTAATGCATGATTGCATTTGAAATTGAAATTGGTTATAATGTGGTTTGGGTATATGCTTTTCAAGTGTTTTGATTTCATGTACTTTTGATGCATTTCACGTATCCTAGGTGAAGTAGAGTGAAATGGAATAAGAATGAATGTATTTCATGTTTTATTTTTTGGAATTTTTCATGTGATTAATTAGAATTTTATTTCTTGAAAGATGTTTTTTTGTTGAACTATATATATATATATATATATATATATGATGCTAACCATGTGGTTGTTGCAATGTGAAGAAAGCATCTTTGAAGAATATCTTTATATCACATATTTTATACCTAATATTAATCATATGAGTGATTGAAATATGATTTTCAGGCGGATGTATCTTTGTTGAAGTTGAAAGCCTCATAATGAGGTTTGAAGGCCTTGTAATGAGGATTGAAAACCCGATGATGGGGATTGGATACTGACCCTTTCTTCCTTGAGTCCACTCTACTAGTATCGGTTCTCCCTTGGGAAGTGGAGACAAACAAGAAAGTAGGTGGTAGTGGTAAGTATTGAGGTTAGAAAGATCTTAAGGCATGTACGGGCATGTATGTTATCGTTTTGTAAAGGTGTGTATGTATTATGCATCGAGGATGATGCATTGTTTAGGGGAGAGGGAATGCAATTCCATGTATGATGACACTTAACGTATTATCAAGACGTTGCACCAATCTCTATTGGAGCCGCAGAAGTTGTAGTAGAATACGTTCAAGTTTCAGATGAGTAGCGTGGAGACTTGAATGAGGGTAGTGTTTCTTATTTGAGCAAACTTATCAGTAATTCCCTCACTTTCACCAACATATTCAATGGCACTGGATTAGAATAATAAGATCTATGTTTGAGACAAAGAAAGCTTGAATATATTTTTCATGTATTTTAAATATAAAATGTAATCTACAAATAAGTGTCATTCTCTGCCTGGCTTGAAAGCAGTAGATTGCAGCGACCCCATTTGAGCACCTTTAGGGAACAATCTAGAGGATTCAAATCTCAAGGGAAGAGCTTCAACCCTCCAACCTTACCGCTGTGGGATGGTTTTTTTCAGGCCCTACAGAACCATTTCTATCCTCTGGGGTATTGCGTGAATTTTCTTACACGATGGTTGGTTGCAATTTGGTCTTCTACAAATTCTGAATACGCCTCATGTCGAATATGCCTCAAGCCATCTAGTTGAGTCCCATGGACATCATCCGTGCAGTCCTCAACCACAATGCCGGCTTAGTGTAGTATAATATCTTTGGGAATATTTTCAGGACCTGTCGAACCATTTCTATCCTTTAGGGTATTGCCTGAATTTGCTTCAATGATGGTTGTAGCTTTGACAACTTTCAAATAAGTTGGTTCAGGGCTACATTGATGTCTTGATCTGCAATTCTGAACCCAGTTGTATGTTTCATGGATTCATAGTTGATGGCTTTCTGAAAATTAGAATATAAAACCATGTCTCCAAACAATAATAATAATAATTGAGGCAATACTTTTTCATTGTCATTTTCATCTCTACATTTCTCTTAAAGGTGAGCATACTCAAGGGTAGTTGAGTGGTTGATCCCCATCCTGAAAGTTTTCTTTGTGTACCCTTATATTTCAGCGATGGAGGCTTCAAAAACTCCAGTTCAATCGACATACACACTCATGTCGGATGGGCCTCAAGCCACCCGGTAGAATCCCATGGACATCATCCCCATAGTCCTCAGAAACCGTGGCCGCTTCGTGACACTCATGTCAGATGCACCTCATACCACCGGGTAGAATCCCATGGACATCATCCCTACAGTCCTCAGCCACTGGGGTCGCTTGGTGTAGTATAATATCTTTGGGAATATTTTCGAAGTCACAGCCAAGTAAAAACTGCCTCTGCTGCCAATCAGGAAAGGAGCTTACAAGATAGTCTAGTAAGAATCTTTCAAATTGTTTCATAGAGCTAACAAATTTAGCTACCATTAGAGACATAGAGTTGTTGCTCGACATAGAAGGTATCATGTTTTTCAGACCATGTCTCTGAAGATAGTTGTGTAAAGAAACCTCGAATTTTTACTATTCACTATTTGCTTTACCCGAAACATATGGTGACTAGTTTGAATTCTTAAGCACTATTAAGACCAACTTGATTTAATACTAAAGTAAATATATTTTATGATATGTTTTTTATAATTCTTTGCATAAACAGGTTATGATTTATATAAAGTGCAAGGAAAACAAAGCCGTAAGAGACACAAAGCCAGACAAGACAACCACTATGTGTCTCACCTAACCAGTGGGATGAATTTTAACCTACCTCCTCATGCATGAAACAACAACCTCACATAAACTACTACGATGCATCAATCACCGCAGAAACCAAAGCACTAGTCTAGTTCGGAAAAAAATATTAGCTACTTTTAAGTTAAGTTGTTGTTGTTTTTTAAGTTAAGTTGTTGTTGTTTTGAAATAAGTATTTTTTTTCTCATAGTGAAAACAATTTCTTTAAGGAATCTATCTGCAACTACTTCAGTGCTAGTTTTCCATGCCTTTGAGATTCAGATTGCCTACCAGAAATAATAGAGGCGCATAAGTTGGATCGTCGACCTTTTAGAGCAATATGCTAGATCGACTGTCCTCTTTTCTTGCTTCACAAGATGGGAGTACCTTAGATAAATCACTGCACAATACGAACCTACCTGTGTTTGGTGAATTGAAGCTGCATAGATCCCAAAGCATAAAAAAGATGGGTATTCTCATAATCTGAATTAGCTAGAAATTAGAAATTAGGTAATTTACCTTTGCTATATTGGATTAATCATGTTCAATCTTGTTCACATGTTGTTGTTGCAGTGAAAAGATCATGTTGTTTTTGTAGTGAAAATCTCAAGTTGAAGGAAGTGGGAACAACCTCCATCTTAAACTTTTTGTTAGTGCGATAGGTGAAGAATGGTTGTGGAAGCAACTAGGATGGAGAATGGATCCAACTGGGATGGAGAATGATTGTGGAAGAAATTTGAAGAAACCTCCATCTTAAGCTTTGTGTCATTATTGTAGGTGAGTAATGGCGGTGGGTGATTGCTACGAGATTAAGGCGGTTAGGGTGGTGGGTGATTACTACCTGTCCATCCTCACATTCAACATTAAACATCTAATGTTTAGAACTAATGGTAACAATAGTGGTAGCATTACTTCCAAAGGAACAAAGAGGGTAAACTATTTTTCAGTTCTGAAGGGAACATTGTCAAATTTTAAAAACATAAATGAAACTGAACTGATAAATAGTTTACCCTAAGAGGCCAAATAAGAGGTCTAATTTTTTGATAGGTGAACAAAACGGTGTGGTAAGAGGCAAGAAGAGGCAGAAGTTATTGATTGGTCGATAAAATGATATGGTAAATACTTGAATCAAAACTTAGGAAATAAATGTATAAATTTTCGTGCTGATTAATGAAAACTATGAAAATGGCGGCAAGCTCCCTGCTAGCCGAATGGCAGGGACTAATAACACAACTATACTAAGGTACTCATGAAATCCAAATATCTCATCACTTTAGTTCATAATTCTGCCAAACACATCAATTCATAAGCAACATTAAGACACCATTAAGATAGATTTTTGAAATGGCTTATAATGATAACCTTTGACCATGTTTTAAGTAAGAAAAATGAACATTTTGTGGTTTAGAAAGCAAACGTAGATAGGAAAATATGAGCAATACAAACAATTCTAGGGCTCATCAGCTGCATTGGCTACATCTGAGGAAATTTTAGAGGAAGACATGGTCAAGCTAGATTTGATAGAGACTACACTTGATTAAGTATCCACTCAAGTGCTTCCTTGTGAGGAGACCCATGCTTTCTCAAGAATTATAGTTCCCAAAAACTTGGAGTTGGTTGGATATCTCAAGCACATGGAAGTGATTGTCTTAATCGACAACAACATCAGCCACAATTTCATCCATCAATGAGGTGCATAAGAAACACATCATTATGTCCATGCAATTCAAAATTTTCAAATCATGATGAAAAATGGAGGTACTATGAACTATAGTGGTAAGTGTGAGAATGTGGAACTGCAAATGGGGAACTATTTCCTCAAAATAAACATGTTTTCTATTGAAATAGTAGGTGTGATTTAGTTTTGTGACTTAGGGGTTAACTAATTAATGTACGAGGTCATCATCTTTGGATAAGGCCCGCTAGGTAGTTGGTGTGTATTTACTTAGTGTAAAAGAGTCATCATTTAGGAATAATGCAAGCTATGTATTTGGTACTCATCAATGTAGGACCACTAATGGTTAGGGTTTGTGTAGTGAGAAACTATTGAGGTAGGAAGGTATGTAATGATTTGTGAAGTCATTATTATTATAGTAGATCTCTACGAGTTTGGAGGTTGCCTCTTCGAAGAGGCCTATGAACATTTCTTTCTCTTTAGATTACCAATACAAGGATTAATATTACATAGGATCAATACTCTTGCTCTTCCTCTTTTACTTTTTTGTAGTTTATAATTCTGTTGATAATTGCCCTTAATTATTTGTCTCTGCTATATAAGTAGACTATAAGATGTTAGAACTAAGCACAATGAAAGGATCATAAAAATCACATAGCAAGCATTCCCAGACAGAGAGAAACAACCACCAACAAGAATTCACATAAATGAACACGAGAACTTGACCCTGGAAATTCAAAATGAGAAACCAACCTTTGTGCATAATAATAATTCATTAGCCTTGGCCAATCCAACCAAGGCCAACACCAACTACCTGAGACATTTTACAATGGAGTTCTTTAAACCTTTAAATAGGCTTCATCACATCATAAAGCATGGGAAAATACCATGCCCCCCTAAACTACCATGATAAATCCATCAATGACCGAATCAAGTTTAATGAAGGTTATCTTAACTATTCTACAAATGAGTCATGAAGCCAAATTACTTGGTATCATAAAAAGTTTGAAACCAACATTTAGTTTTTCAGAGGTAGGTGTTAAGAGAATTTATTCTTCCATGAAAAAATTAGCAATGTCATGAGACAAAAGGAAACCCATGGTGGTGCTTACGGTTTGTTCTTAAAATTTGGATTTGAAAATAAGAAATGTGCATTAAAATTCAAATTTTTTTTATGAAAATCAAATGTATTTATTTTTTCTTTATTGAATATAACATATATGTTATGAAATTAATTAAATGTTTTCGCAAATTATAGGTCCTACCACTAAAGATGTCCTTTTTTCGGGCCTTTATGATGTTATAGATAAGCATTAAAAAAGCGAGACACGTGATGAGCCACACATAATAATTAATAATTTGGGTGGTTCAAATAAAGTGTTGTATCCATCCCATTAAGGTTCATTTTTTTGCTTGTCAAATGCTTGTTCTTTGTGAGCCGATTTTCCTTTGCAAGGGATTGTCTCATGTGAATGAAGCTAAGTGATATCATGTGAAGAATTTAGTAAAATAGATCCCCAAAATTAGATTCCACCTAATGACAATGACTTAGCTAAAATTTGTTTTGGGTGGAGAGATAAACACTTCATCTCTCAAATACTACTAAACCAAATTGAGAAATATGTTTTTTTTTTTCAATAGAAAAAAACATGTAACTTGTTCTTCAAAAATAGAATCAAAGTTACATATGAACCTTCCTTCTTCTCCTATCGTCCACATCAAATAAGCTTTTGAATAACTCAAAAATGCCTGCACAACCTTTTTACATCAAACAACTCTCTTTGCCTTCTAAACAACAACACCCAAAATATTTACTACAAACGATCTTACATATGTAGACCATCCATCAAAAAAACAAAAAAACTAGCAAGCCCTCTATCTAAACTTACTTAGAGAAACCCATAAATCCAACAAAAAATATGATAAGACCCAGAATCAATTATCAGGCCATCCAAAAATTGTGAACACTAAATGTATCAAGAAATTTCCCCCACATAAGCTTTTGATAAGGCATCGGCCTCTGGATTAAAGCATCAATATATATGACTGAAAGATACGACTTGAAAGTGTTGAGATAATAATCTAACTCTCCTCATCCAACCAGATAAACCCAAACACTGCAAATAATTTAAACCATTTTCCCAATCAATGATGACTTTAGAGTCACCATAGACATTTAACTCCAAAAGACCTCTCTTCTTTGCAAACCAAAGCAAACCCCAAAGAGAGAGAAGTTCATCCACAATGTTTGTCCCCTTTCCTATTCCCATCGTAAGTTTTATAATATGGTTGATTTTTAAGTATATGACCATTCCTGCACCACACCAACCAGTCAATTGTGCTCCATCAAATAAACCATTGGGATATCCTCCGAGAGTGGCGTAATAAATAATTTTTTAGGCTTTTTAACTTCTGCCTTTATCCATTCATAAATAGTTGCATAAATCTTTGAAACCGTAATAGGGAGAGAAGGCGTAACATCTTGAAAATACACTTGTTACACATCTTCCAAATCTCCCAGATAAAAAAAAAGGAAGATCTTTGAACTTTTCCTTTTTGTGAAACCACTGAAAAGGTTATCTTCTAAGCAATTTCCTTTCCAAGAAAAATAAAGATTAACCAAGTTGAAAATATCCATCCAAACAGAATTAAAAAAAGAACACCGATAAAAGATATGAGAGACTAATTCTATATCCTCCCTGCACAGATAACGAAAACCAAGTCCAGAAAAACCACAGGCTTTTAAATTTTCCCAAATGAGAATTATGCCATTCAATGCCAATCAACATAAACATTTGATTTTTAAAGGAGTATTGATCTTCCATATACCATAGAGCATAATCACTCCCATTTTCAACAATGACATTATTTGTGAGTTTTGCAGAAACTTCCCAGACTTTAAATTTGGTTCCCATACAATACAATCTCCCCTATCTTCGAGAAGGATCCCAACATGGGAAAGAGACAATATGAAGTTGTTTCATTCATCTGCTACGTAAACAGGGAGATTTAACTGCCCAATCGTGAGTCAATAACCACCATTTGAAAACTCAGATTTCTTTATCTAAGAAACAACCCAAAGATTTCTTTTATGAAGTTCCAAGATGAGTGAAACTGAAAGTCGAACTCTCCCAGAACCACAGGATCGATGCCTACAAAAACTTGAATTCCTCTCCCCACCTTCCAACTAATATGACTCCATAATAAAAGAAAGATCTTTAGAAAGCTTTTCCAAATTAAAGAAGCTCTTTGCAACTTCAAATTTGGTTCTTTGATCCATTGATGAAAGCTTTTCCAAATGAAAGAAGCTCTTTGCAACTTCAAATTTGGTTTTTTGATCCATTGATATAAGGAGTAGGACCTGATATATTGCACACATATAACCTTATTCCATAATCCATAATTGACAAATATGTTATTCTTATATATATATATATATATATATATATATATATATATTTGTTTTTTCATTTTATATAAAATATAATGAACTTTACTAATCACACATTTAAAATAACTTAAATCAGTCCATTGATTGTAACTTGAGTGGTTGGAAGAAATGAATGTTACCGTCCCCACCCCACCTGTTTGCTCAAAATGAAGAACACTCTGTAATTTTAACAACCTTAATACCACAATTTGAATGATAAACAAATTATTTTACTAGAAAAATGCTATCAACTAAGTAAAAACTTGCCCCTTTCACATTTATTGTACACCTCTAATTTGTACACCTCTAATGCATAGTGATTGCCAATCTCCTTACAAAACACCATTCAATTTTATTATACGCCTCTAATGCATAGTGACAATGAAAAAGACACAAGAGTCACTATCAAATACCCCATTTACAGGACTTAAAAAAACCTTGCAATACAGAACAGCTTCACGCTCATTGAATCTTGGAGTGGAATTGAAGATAATGCCAGCAAATCCATTCTGGCCACGTTACAATTCAGTGCCCTAATCATTCTATAGTGGCGACGAAACGTACATCTAGTTCTAGAACTTTAAGGGGCATAAGGGTTGATTTTTACATACTTGTTATTCACTGTACAGCCATCGGCATGGGCAGGAGAGTCTCGATACTTTCCTGTATCGATAAGAGAACCAAAACCACAGTTGGGTTATCATATTTTGCAACAGGCTCTTCAGATTTCCACTTCAGTCTCTCTGATTTTAATCCCTGCAACGATGTCAAGTGCTGCAACAACGGAAACCGCCCTGCAAATCGAGGAAGAGAAGGACGAGCTTGTGGGAGGCAAATGTGCGTTTGTTGTGGTTCTTCTTTTCCCATGTCTGGTACTGATAATTATCGTACTCATCATTGTCTCCGCAGTGCTGTTGTCCAAGCTAAACATTTTCTGTCGACCACCGCTGCACAAAATTGCAAAAATCTTCGGTCGGAGAAAATGTGGGTTTGGGGTTTAAGGCCCGAGTTTTGGGTGCCCAATAGAAACTGGGCTTCAAGGACCCGGTCCTTTGATATAAACTCTGTGCCAGAGAAGAACGAGAGTGAAGACGAAGAAGAAGATGATGATGATGGTGATCAGGTTATTGAGAAGGATGAAGGAAGCAATCCGGTAATGTATGAGCATTCTGATCACACTGCTGTTGATTTAATGGAAGTTGAGAGAGTGTATAGAGTAGTGGAGGAGCTCTTTGCATCGGATCGGAACATGGAAGCAGTTCTTGATCAAATTGATGTGAAGCTTTCTCATTCACTAGTTTTTCATGTATTGGTGAGGTTTTCTCATGCCAGGAAACCAGCCTTCAGGTTCTTCAATTGGGCAGGGCAGCAGGTGGGCTTTTCACACAATTCGCTGACTTGTAACACCATGATGAGTATCTTGGCCAAAACGAAGCAGTTCGTGACAATGTTGGAGCTTTTGAAAGAGATGGGCAAGATGGGATCTGTTCTAACCATTCAGACCTTCGAGATCGCTATCAAGGCCTTTGCAGCTGCCAGGGAGATGAAGAAGGCTGTACAGATGTTTGATCTGATGGAAAGGTATGATCTCGATGTCAATATCAATGCTTTTAACTTTCTGTTAGATGCTTTTGGCCGGGCTAAACTAGCAAAGGAAGCCCAAATGCTGTTTGAAAGAATGAGGGGAAGATTTCCTCCTAATGCGAAGACTTATACCGTACTTATATCGGGATGGTGCGATGTGAAGAATCTGATAGAGGCAGGGAAACTGTGGAATGAGATGGTTGATGAGGGATTCAAGCCTGATCTTGTCACCCACAACATTATGTTGGTGGGTCTCTTTAAGGGTGGAAAGAAGGATGAGGCTCTGAAGCTCTTTGAATTGATGAAAACCAATGGTCCTTATCCTGATTCCAAAAGCTACACTATTGTTATTCGGGCCCTTTCCAAACTACAGAAGATGGAGGAAGCCTCGGAAGTCTTTGCTGAAATGCAGGAAAATGGTTCCCCACTTGATGCTGCTGTTTACACCTGTTTGATAACTGGTTATGGCAATACGAAGAAGTTGGATAAGGCTTATGGGTTGTTACAGGAAATGAAAGAGAAAGGGATTCGTCATGACTGCCGGGCTTACAATGCTCTTATCAAAGTGATGATGGTTCTGCACAAACCAGATGAAGCCACTAAATTTTTTGAGAAGATGAGCCAATGTGGGTTTCAACCTACCATTCACACCTACAACATGTTGATGAAATTGTATTTCCGTGCACGGAACCCCGAGATGGGTTTTGCTATATGGGATCAAATGGCTCGGAACGGCTGCTGTCCTGATGTTAATTCTTACACTGTATTCATTGGAGGGCTGATCAGGGAAGGCAGATCTGAGGAGGCTTGCGCCTATATAGAAAGCATGATTGACAAAGGTATGAAGGCTCCGCGCTTTGATTACGACAAATTCTGTGCCGATTTTTCAAGAGCGGGAAGACCTGATATATTTGAAGAACTTGCAGCAAAGATGAAGCATGCAGGGAAGTTGGATATATCGGACGTGTTCCTTAGGCGCTCACAGAAGGTGAAAAAGAGGGTCAAAATAAGACGGGTTTTGAGTAAATGACTTGATCAGACCTACGCTACCAGCTCTTTGATATTTGGGGCAACGTACATGTCTTGTATTTTGGGATATGTTGGCCCATCCAAGCTAGATATTGTGAAAATCTGGATTGACCATTAAGGGAAAATCATTTTGCTAAGTCATATGGTTTTACAAGTCAGTGCTTTGGTTAGAGAGAAATTTGAAGATTATTACATCTTGTCAGGTTAAATGGGTCTATTGCCTATGGAAATGGAGTTTCAGGTTTCAGTGTACTTTTCAGGAGTAAGTTCATGAAATCCAACCAGTTTATAATATCATAAAAACCCGGCTTTATATGCAAACAGGCTGCATCATTAACAAGCAATGCCATATGTAAATACTTCTCCTTATACTCACAACAGAGGCAAGCTTTTGATGCAAACCTAAATGGAAAGATTCTTTCTGTTGTTAACCCTTAATGTATTGTTCTTGTTATGTAGCATGTTTTTCGGATGCAATGCATCAATATTAGGGGAACTTTCTTCTGTTTCGAAAGGTTTTTTATTTTTTGGATGCAGTGCGATAATAAATTAGAGTTTTTGAAATCTCAAATGATGTCGAATATTTCTACCTTCTGTATCTTATTTTGTTAACTTTCCTTGCCTCTAGAATTGGTTTGTGTAGAAAACAATGGTTGTCTATTGCCATTTCTTGCAGGTGAAAGATTAGGCAACATTATCTATGGAAAAGCATGAAGGAATTTTAGTTGTTGCTGAATCGGGTTGGTATCATCAAAGCAATGGGTGTGACTAAGAGAGTTTGTTTTTGGCTCGGGAAGAAGAGGAAGGCAGATCATTACAGACAGAAGGTACATGGCTGACGAGTTTCATAGAAGGTTAGTGGCATAGAGAGGAGATTAAGATTTGGTGATTTTGAAGATGGAGAAATGAGTGTTAACGCTAGTCAGACCTGAGAGCATGACTCAACAAAGATGTTCATGGAACTATATCAACATAGGGAGCTGCAATGAAGTTGGAGGAATCAGAATTTCCAGGAAGTTTGAGCTTTAAATGCATTGATAGATTGGGTTCAAGAGCTTGAGTAATGTTTTGACATGGAGAATATAGCTACCATCCAGCCCTATGGTTGGACCACTTGCAGAAAAATTAGGGCAAGTCAAGGCAAGGAGAAAATCAGATTTTGGGCAAAAATAATAGGGGTCAAATTCCAACCCTCAAACAATCATCAGGCCCTGTTCGGGCAATTTTATAATTTAGAACAAAAGGTATTGTTAGTGCAAGAGTATACAAAGCAGATCAGGTAACTGCAAATTAGAACGAACATACATGTATCCAAAGATCAGGTTGCGATTAAATACCTTAAAGGGCTGCATTTTCATATCCAAGATGAGATGGCAATGTTGAAACTACATTCTGTATGCAAGTTCTTCTTGTATGTATTGGAAGCAGAGGAAAATCGTAACAAAAGCAAAGGAAAAATGATAGATAGGAAAGTGATTACTCCACATTTCAGTGTTAAAAGAAATATCTCCAGATTGACCTGAGCAGAAGACCAGAAGGAAACAAAAGAACATGGTATAAAATTACAAATAGAGTTGTTGGACAAGAAAATCATGGGGACAGTGGATGCCAAGGACAGGGAAGGGGACAATTTAGAGACTTTAGGAGGCCCCTAGTAAGCGGCACTGTGTGTCATCTAATATAGGTTTGTGTTGTTGCCACTCTTTGAAGATGAGAGTGAAGCATGCTGTCCATAAAGGTTTTTTTTTTTTTTAAATCATGGAAACATCAGTGAAAAGAGTTGTGCCGTTGCTTAATTGTTCAAGCTAATGCAATAAAGGTGTAAATAGATGAAAAAGCATTTAGGGTTACAACTTACAACCATTTTTGTAGTAAACTTCCAGAGTCCTGGTTTGTACATAGGATAATATACCAACATCGAATCTACAGCTTCAAACTAATTAAACCTTGAGGTGCGTTTTTGTTGTTAATGAGCCAGAGAAAGATTTGAAACCATAACACAACACATCATAGCAAGGGTAAAGTTATGGTTGTCATCTTATTTTTGCATCTAGAGGTCGAAATTCTCTCTGCATTTACAAGTTAACCTCCTGATATTCAACGTTGTATTCAAAGAAATTATAATCACATATGTAAGATCTTTATTATTTATTAGCTTTTTAAGTTTTATGAAACATGTAAGGTAAATTGAAAACATGACAAAGCCAAAGTGGAGGATTATTTATGAATTGGACCAAGTTCTAGTAGTATCCATGGAAAATGAACCTTTGAAACAAAAATATGTACACAAACCTAAGGTTTCTTTTTTGGGAAATGAAGCATATATTGCTCAAGATCAACACATCCAAGAGTCAAAGAGTGGGTATACATGATCATCCACCCTTCATAAGCACTTCCTTGTTGAGGTACGTTTGTTGCACAACTTTTCACGAGGTGCCTACTTCTATCAGCCTGGGAGAAGTTTCTACTTTTTTATTAGATTTTGCTCTCCAAATTTCATCAAGGAAACAACCTCAAGTTTTTTCTATTTTTCTTTGGAAAATAGAAGATTTATATAAGATCATACGGTTCCTCTTTCTGAGGTTTTAACTGTATCGATTATAAAATTTAATTTTGCCTCAAAATCCAGCGATGTCCTTTATGAATGACAATACTGTTTGCGTAAGGCCCTACTAAACAGGCCATTGCACTGATATATCTTATGCCCTTTTCAACCTCTATAACATTTTGCTTGAAAATTGATAAAAAGATTTCAAAATAAACAAAAACTATAAACCTAAGTTTTGCGACAGTGGAAGGAACATTCATCAAGTATCGGATCAGAGAGATATTTTGTATGTTAGGATACCGGCGTGGTCTTGACTCTTTGGTAGCTTCAAGCTGAGGCGGCTACCTTCTTCAATGATCGCAGGGCTAGGTATCTGTTCTTCAATAGGATCTGAAATTGCCTGCTCCAATTACATGCTGCCACAGCCAGTCTCTCCGTTTCTTGTAAACTGTTTATCTTGCATGGATGACTGCTTCCTTAATCCTGATCAATATACCATTCATTGTCACCATATCTTCTTGCAGCTCTTTGAGAATTCTTTCGTGACTTCATTCAACTTGCAACAATCTTTTGCTTAGGCCAGCAAAGCCTGACATGAGATCTTCTTGTATGCATCAGAAGCAGAGGAAAATTGTAACAAAATGAAAGGAAAAACAATAGATAGGAGAGAGATTCCTCCACTTTTCAGGGTTAAAAGAAATATCTCCAGATTGACCTGAGAAGACCAGAAGGAAACAAAAAAAAGATTGTATAAAATTATGGACAAGAAAATCTAGGGCACAATGGATGCCAAGAACAGGAAAAACAAGATAAGATAATTTTATTAATGTCCAACAAAATGACCACAATTAGGTCAAAGGGACTGCTAAGTACAACAGTGTGGAATACAAAGTGGGAGCGCAAAGGCTGCTCCTATAATATGTATATAAAGCAGCAAAGGTAAAAGTTGATCTAACTATGGTATACTAGATAAAAAAATTGCAGTCTAGTACAATGACACAGAAAAGCAGATCGGTGATGCAGAAATATGCAAGTACTGCAGAGAACCCAAGAATAACTCCTTCAATAAGGGGGGAGGAGATATGTCTCGCCTTTGGGTTGTTGATCAACCACCCCTGATGCTCCCACTCCTAACATCTAAGGCCAAAGAGAAGAAACTAATGATAAATGATTGATTGGAGGATCTATAAGAGCTGGAAAATCTGGTCTGTGATATGGAGGAAGCCCCTTGTTTTCCTATATTGTGTGAATGATCTCAAGATCTAAGACAACACCTTCATAAGGTACTTCCTCCTGGTTGAGCCCAGATGGTCTCCTTGGTCCTCACAGATCTAATGTTTGAAGAAATACTACTATCTGTCTGCCTCTTGGTGCCTCTATCTGATGTGAGACCCAAAAAGAACAAAGTGATTGGCCTTGAAGTGTTTGGTCTGAGAGCTAGTCGCTAGACTGGCTGAGATCTAAGGCTGAGGGCCTCTCGAAATGTATAGAGCCATGCATTTATGGTCTGGGAATCGAAAGAATATGGAGAGAGAATTCTGTGATTCCCTAAAAAGACAAGGAAACACCCTCTAATCTCGTAATATATGAGACACCTAAAGATAAAGTGTTCATCTCTGTGTTGAGATATGGAGGAAGCCCCTTGTTTGCCTATATTGTGTGAACGATTTTGAGATCTAAGACAACACCTTCGTAAGGTACTCCCTCCCTGTTTGAGACCAGATGGTCTCCTTGGTCCTCACAGATCTAATGTTTGAAGAAGTGCTACCATCTGTCTGCCTCTTGGTGCCTCTATCTGATGTGAAACCCAAAAATAACAAAGTGATTGGCCTTGAAGTGTTTGGTCTGAGAGCTAGTGGCTAGACAGGCTGAGATATAAGGCTGAGGGCCTCTCAAATGTATAGAGCCATTCATTTTTGGTCTGGGAATCGAAAGAATATGGAGAGAGAGTTCTGAGATTCCCTAAAAAGACAAGGAAAACGCCCTCTAATTTCGTAATATATGAGACACCTAAAGATAAGGTGTTCCTCTGTCTTGGTCTCATAAAGATGGCAGATCTGGCATATCATGTCATCTTGTGTGATATGATGATCTGTCTCGACCCGCAGCCAATGAGAACGCACCCAAAATTGCCTTAAGTAGAATCCTGAGAGCATGCATCATGCATCTGGTGTCCAAGGGGGGTGAACAATAAGTTTGTTATCAACTACATGAAGTGCTCTGCATAAACGGCCATCTTGGAAATTAAACCCCCTGGAGGATCTATCCAAGTAACCAAAATATACTGTCTGAAGATGTCCTCTTTGATAATCTTATTCAACTCTTGCTTGGTTGATAAGAGTTGATCGAGGGAAAGGGTGGAGGTGGTCCATCGAGGTCCCAACCAACTGAATTAGACGAGTGACCTTTGCAAACCAACAGGGAGCTCGGCTAGAAGTGCAGTACGTGGCTATGGCCTCCAAAGAGCAGTAAGCAAGGTAAGGATAGCAAGCTCTTCTGTCAGATGAGTTAGTATAGTGTTGGACCTATTACAGAATGGAGACCAAACCAAAAATGGTTTCAATCTTGAAGGGAAGGCCTGCAAACTCTACCTAAACAATTGCCTTTGGAACTGTCCTCTTGCGTCTGATGATGCAGCAGAGCATGAGGATCTGAATTCTCTTTATCATGGCCTAGTCTGACTCAAGTAGACTAGGTTCCCATGCCTTCGAATCGTAGAGAACTGTAGGTTTGATAATGTTGTCCATGAGATCCATCTTTGACGAGATGTCCTTGATTTGGTTCTGAAAACACTGGCACTCAAGAAGATCAAGGGAGCCATAGCCTTTGTTGATATGAGGTTGAAGAGCTTTCCTCAAGCCAAACCTAGGCCTAGAGAACTGAATCCCCAAGTATGTGTAGGCAATGGTGATCTCGACCTCCACCCCTCAAAAGTAGAAATGATACTCTAAGAAAACATTCTTCATCCCATTGAAGATCACTACACTTGTTTTACCAAGGTTGATTGTCAACTAACGAAGATCACAAAACTAGCTAAGGCATCAAGCTATCTTTGTAACCCTTCCTGGGTATAGGACAAGAAGATCACGTCGTCAACAAAGAGAAGAATGGAGATCAAAACCCGGTAAAGGAGACACCCATCCCCTAGCTATATATGCTCCTAAAAATAAGACAACAATTCATCGATGTAAATCTCAAACATTGTAGGGGAAGGAGCGAATCCCTATTTCACCCTAATGGAACTCATGATGAAGTCTAAAACTGCGTGAGTTGTGTGGATTTTGGCAAGCATAGACTCATAGAAGTGCATGTTACTCGTGATGAGGACCTCCAAGATACCAATATCTAAGTCTTTTTAACCCCTCTTGTGACCAAGTCAAATGTCTTTCAAAATTCAACAAAGCAACAATAGGCTTTCAAAGATCTGCGTGTGGTCAACTAAAGGAAGGAGGGTAACAAAAAATTGGTGGATGTGAAAGAGAAGGTCCTAGTTGGCCAAGACATAATCAACCAAACTATTCCCCCTCCGTTATGTGGGAAGCATGTGAACCTACTTGAAAACCGAAAGCAACAAAAGTTGTTCATGAGCAACAACTCACCGAGGTGCAGAAGATGCTTATCGTATGTCGAGAGGGATCCCATAGTGTCCTCAAAAATACTGTGAATGTCCACTAAATCTGGATCAATCTTGTGAAGACAAAAAGCATGCTCTAACCTTTCATGGAGTGGAAGCTAGAGCGCTCTAGTATGGGCATTAAAATCCCCCAAGAGGATGACATCACCCAAAGTTGAATACTAGACAATGTCTACATATAAATCATGGTAAGAGTCCATATTTGAATCCCTATGGAGAGCAAAACCTGAGGACATCAAAGGAAAGTAACAAATGGTAATGTAGATATCTAGAGGGAGGGGGAGCATGCCATGAATCCTAACCCACATGAATCTAGTGAAATCATTTAAGGAAACCATGGTGACCCTACCATGAAGGAAACTCTTGGAACAAACAAGCAACGCCTCTTAAACCATGAACACTATCGAAAGTCCTCATTTCCTGTCTATTGATTGACAAGCAATGATACCCTTAATAGTTTGGAATGGTCCTGGTTGGGATCATGTGGGTCTTAGTCATAAATAGAATATCTGGTGTTCTAAGTGCATCATAAATTGAGCTAGGGCAAGAACAATAGATCCCATTATAATTTACAACAATCAATGGACACCAGGGGTGGTAGGTGCGGGGGGGATCTTATTGGATCCCGGAGGACAAACTCAAAAAACTTTTGCTTGGGGTCTGGGCCACAAGACATACAATGAAGCTGAGTGGATGGCTCTTTTACAGGGTTTAGAACTTTTGGACACTATAGATTCCTCCAGGATAGTGATATTTGGCAACTCAAGGCAAGTCATATACAAAATTATCAATGGCTACACCACAGGTTCCATCAAGTGCAGAAGGTTGTACGACAGAATCACTCCTCTCCTTCCGGACAATTATGAGTTTTTTCACATTCTTCGAGCAAATAATGCCTCTGCAGATGCCTTGGCCAACATTGGGGCCTCCTTTCCCCAAGGTCACTTTTGCCTCAATGGCTTAGGCACAAGCATCAAACCCATACCCTAATGTTTCTAAGGTTGCATCCCCCCCTACTAACCCATCCCACCTCAATTCTCGTTGGAACAATGGTTATAGACTATGGTTTTATACATGCACCTTGCCTTAGCGACGCGTGGTCTCCACTCACCTCCAGCTCCTTCTCGATCCTACCCGCCTTAATGAACCATCCCCTCTGGAGTAATAGCTCATTCAGACCGCACGCTCCAGGTCTCATCACTCTCTGTGCAATGGCTTCTTCTCGAAGTTTCCTTCACCCCCCCACTCCTTATGTTAGCCCAAACCTTTCTCATTTCTCTGCAATCTTTCCAGAAAAAACTTTGCTCGCTGTAATCTCAGGCGTCGACGAAGGCTATGCTCAGGGGATCCCTTGGGAGTCCTTGCCTTTGATCAGGGCCTTCGTTAAGGAGAGGCTAGCTCTCACTGCGTTCTTGAATTGCATCTGCTCTTCGCGAGCTGTTGGTTCTTTGTGGCATTCAATCTCAAGCTCTGCGTCTAATGTTCTCACAGACGGGCATTTTCTCCTTGGAGGTAACACTCTGATCTTTGGGTGCAATTGTTCTGGGTGGAAGGAAGGAGCGTTTGGAACTCTCTCTTGCCGTAGCAGCAAGGATTGCAACATTCTTCAGCAGGAAATTACTACTCTCATCTCAGCTTTCGGTAATTTGCCTTCCAACCTTAGTTTTATATGCTTTGGGCAGGCTCACGAGCTTACAGGTTCTAATAGGGATTTACTCAACAATTTTTCTAGCCTTAATCTCGCTAACCTCAATTCTAGCCACGAAAGAATGGACCGTGCAGGTGAAAACGCAGGTCTTGCGGATTTGAAGGCAAACCTAAGGCGTCTTTATGAAATGGTGGCTATTGGAATCATGGACAGCAAAGAGATAGTTAAAGAAATTAAAAATCTTGTTGATGCGGTTGGTTACACTTCCTATCAGATTAGTAACCATGATGCCAGGATTGATGATACTGAGATAAATTTAAAGGAAATCATGGGGAAAGTGGATCGCATTCAAGAGGACCTCCAATGTCTGGTTCAAATGAATCAAGGAAGTCAAGCAAATGAAAACCCTCCAGGGGTAGCTCAGCACATGGAGGAGAAATCGATCACTCAGCCCCTGGGGCATCCAGGCAACCCTTAATGAGTTTGATAATCAACTTATGTTTTTTTGTTTACTTCTTAATGAGCAGTTTATTTGGGTATATATTACCTTTGTCTTTAATAGTTATGTAAGAACTTTGTTCGGCATATTAAGGTCAATTCTTTGGCCTAGTTTTGCCTCTTCTATTTCGGACTAGCAAGAACTACTCAATTGTCGTTTTTTTGTAATGTATGGTTGTGCACAGCCTGTTTAATACCAAACCTTTTTATAGTTTCTGTTAAAAAAAAAACAATCGATGGACAACTCTTACCCTCTCTGGTGAGGGCATCTTTTGGCTGGCCCTGATTGAGAGTATCCAGTTGAGGGTGAATCTTCAATAACCGTCCTAAGAATAGCCCATTTTCCACCTTTCGAACTACATCTACCAATTCTCATGATTGACTGAACCCGACAACCTAAACTTCCATAAGGTTAGCGTTAAGGAAAATCTTGTTGGGGAGAGAGAAGAGCTTCCACTTAGCCTGAAGGAGTTGCATTTGATCTTCTAATGTCCAAAAATGGAGGAAACGTGTGGAGTCAAGACCAAACAACACTTTCCAAGCTCAAATCAAGTAGCTCTAGGGTGTCCCGAAGAAAAGAAACCCATGTCTCCAAGGAATCCACAGGTGTAGAAGTGGGTTTTAGAAGTCACCTCGCCTTTAGGTTTAGTTATTGGGCTCACTTGGTATGCTCCTCTAGGAGCTTAGCCTAAACAACTTCTTTGAGGACAATTTGGAGACTTTAGGAAGCTCTTCATATGAGACATAGTGTGTCAGCTAATGTAGATTTGTGTTGTTTCCACTCTAAATTATTTTCTTTCGAAGATTAGAGTGAAGCATGTTATTCATAAAGGTTTTTTTTTAATCTTGGAAACATTAGTGAAATTCATACCATTGTTTAATTGTTCAAGCTAATGTGATAAAGGTCTAAATGATGAAAAAGCATTTAGGGTTACAGCTTGCCACTAGATAAACTAACAGGGCTACTTACCGATAAGCAAGCATAAGAGAAAGTGACCACGATCACCTTAGTCACTTCTCGAAACTACTAAGGAGAGTCAGAACCTCCAAGGGGAGAGCCATTTTGCAAGACACTTGGAAAACACAACTATATCTTCTATAATAATATTAGTGACCAGTGCCTTATGTCAATCGATTTTGTGAAAATGTGATTCATAACAAGATCTAGGAACTAAGGGAATCCTCACAACTCAATATATTCACAAATTACGCAGAAAAACAGCGAAAAGAGTGAAATTAAAACATAGAAATGGTGCCAATAATAGAGTTTATTATGACCATCCAACATGTAAAAACGTCTAGAAAATGTTTATAATACAATACGCAAGAATCGTTGGCCTTTGGAGGAAAATTGGATGCATACATGTGGCAGGCTTAGATTGGACCTCAAACCCCCCTAGGTGGACCAATGAGCTCCCAAACCACCTCAAACGGTCACGAATTCCTGTGTGAACATGGCTGAAGCATGCTAGGACATAAATGAGGGTAGGCTAGGCGTGGTGGAGTGCATGGGTGAGTGGCACTGGCTCTAGGCCACAATAAATGGTCCAAAAGAGCCAAAAACACCCAAATACCATGCATAGGCACCTCTAGTCAACCAGTTTTCATGTTTTAAGGAAAGGGGAGCGCACCAAAGACTGAGCAGTCATAAATGAGTGCACATGTGTCTCCAAAATGGTCAAATGAGGACGCTTGGGTGCATTAATGAGTCCAAAACACACAATTACCTTGCTATACCAACATAACCAATGTTTGGACCATATGACATAAGTACAAAACAAATGGAAGTGTATCCTAGGTGTATGTGGCCATGGTACTAGGTGGTATGATGCTCAAACATATTTAAAATGAAGTATAACCAGATTTATGCAACCATGTATTACAACCAATGGGCAAGTTAATACAACCATAAACAAAGTATGAATTACCAGTAGTGGGTTGTTTCACAAAATTTGGCCAAAAAATAGTTGATATCCAAACAATAATACTATTAAACCAACTTTATCCCAAGTAGTATGTGTATTTATCCATAGTCCTAACAAAGCAAACAAGCATGATATGTGTGTATAATAGAGTTAAGGCCGACCTCTTTATAACAGTATTCATAAAGTGCATTTAAAATATGGATAACATGTATCAACAACTTCACCATTCAACCATAAAATCACCCACCAATATCAGATATGAAAACAGAGGTGTAATCAATGTAAGCGGGCTTTATTGTCTATCCAAGGAGTCTGAAGTGCACTTTTTAAATTATGCCAAGCATGTGAACTGAAACATTTATCAAACAATGGTCATGACCAAGTATTAGAGCAACTTACAGTGTTTGTATGTGGTACTTTGAGGGTTGTTAAAGTGTAATTGCAAACCACGGAAGAGGCCTGTAAGAGAAACCATAATGGTTGTGACAACATGTAAATTGTTGTCCTCCAGGAGGCCGAGCTTAGAAGAGTGTCCTAAGAGGAGGATAGAGTATGGGAAAGGGTAAAGCGAGGCCTAAAAAGGAGTGGAGAATGCTAGAGAATGCATGTTAGGGACTTCAGATGAGTATTTAAGAGTGTTTAGGATTTTTTTTAGGGCAGATCTAGGGTTTTCTTTTGGATTTTAGGGCAAATTTTAGGTTTTAGGAAATTTTGAATTTTAGGGCTTTCTACAATTTCTCCCTAGGGTTTTTTAGGGCTTTGGAGGCTATGCCGAATTTGTAGTCGAGGCCGAAATTTTAGGGAGGCCCAAAAATGCAATAAAAAATATTTTTTTGATTTTTAGGGTTTTTAACATAAAACTGCAGACCTAAATTAGCCTAGCCCTACCACGGAAATGCAAGTATAAACATATGAAATTGCAATTTAGTTGTAGATGAAGATATGCCAAGGGTTTCAAGGTTTTACCCTAACCCTAGGGAATCAAGGGAGGTGACCAACCTTCCCCTTGGGAAGCCTAATCTAGGTTTTGACAACAGAAAGCTAAAGATCTATGGCCCTAACCCTAGAAGGACTCCTTCTATGGATCTACTTCAATGAAACAAGGTGATAAAAGGTTGATAAGCGACCTGGCCAAGACAAAATGCAGCATTAATGGCTACCATTCAATCCCTAAACCAACATCTTTCATCAACATTTAACAAACAAAGATTGAGAAATAAACCCTAGATACCTCATTGTGCAAATGTTTAACCAACAAATCTAGCATCACCTTAGCAAGAGCAAGAACCAAGGATCTTCATAAATTTGCCTTCAAAACCAGAAAATGTTGATTTTTCCTAAGCATCATCGAGAGCCATTCTCTGGAAGAATGGAGGCACTTGGTCAGTTACCAGGAATTCAACCCAGTCTGGGACTAGGGCCTCAGCTTGGGGCTGAGGGCCATTCTCTGGGAGAATGGAGGCACTTGGTCAGTTACCAAGTATTTGACATCGAGTCATCTGATGCAGCCTAGGGCTAAGGCACTTAATCAATTACCAGGTCATCACCATAATCCCTAGACCAGGTCTAGGCAAGTGATGCACTTCTCTCCTTGATCTATGGGCTATGAGACCTTCTCCACGGACTAGCTACTCTTGGTTGAGAGATCTAGCACCTAATCTTGGTGGCATGAGGAGATCAAGATAAAGCATTTAGTAATTCTCCTTATTTTTGAAGATGTACTTTGAGTGGGCATGAAGGAACCACAAGGACCCTAGAGAACTTTTGAGACAACTTGTTGTGGCCACAAAAATACTCGGAGCACCATGTAACCCTAGTCTTGGTCCATGTGACCATCAAGTGAAGGACCAAGTGGCACAAGTCAAAACACCAAGAAGACCTTTGAACCACAAAAGATTAAAGTCAAGGGTCAAAGATGAAAAAGAAAGGAAGCCATAATGTCAACTCCTAATTATGTGGAACCAACTTAAATGTTTGATGGACTATAAATAAAGGACATTTGCAAATCATTTTAACACACAACTATCACTTGACTGATCCTACAACTCATTGACCAAGGTCTTCATCATCATCGCAACTAAGGTTAACAGGGAAAATTCGGTGGTTGGTGTTTCTTTCTTTCTTTCTTCAACAGTGGCAACTCTTATGCGTGCCTGGGGTACTTTCCTTCATGCTACAGTGACGGTGGTGGAGGATAGAAGTTTGTGGTAAAGCTGCTACAGCTCATGATAAAGGTCACGGCGGGAAACAGCAAGAAGGCAACAGTCACGGTGGGCTAGCAGAAGCAGCACCCTTGGTGGTGGTCATGGGAAACAGCAACACCCTTGGTGGTGTTCACGAGCAACAACAACACCCTTGGTGGTGGTCACGGGAAGCAGCAGGTTCGGTGGTGGTTGCAAAGGGTTGCTACAACCTTGGTGGTGGTCACGGTTAGTAGCAGCAAGCTGCTACAACCTCAAGGGTGCTCACGATTAGCAGCAGAAGGATGCTACAGGATCGGTGGTGGTTAGGGTTAGCAACAACAGGCTGCTACAATCTTCATGGTGGACAGAGTTAGCAACAGGAGGCTGCTACATGACTCAGCAGCATTCCACATTCCACGTGGTAAGAAAAAAAGGATAGCAGCAGTAAGCATGCTAGGGCTTCTTTGGTTTTGGAAATTTTTCGTGTACATTCATCCCAGAATTTTGACAACAAAACTTCTCTACTCTTGTACAAACTCAGTCATCTCATTTAGAGGATGAATTACTACTTGCTTTGGGGTTTTTTTTCCTTAAAAGGTTTCCCCGTAAAAAATCATGTGTTTAATTTTGTGATGCTTGGTTTACTACTGTAATTGTCTCACTATTGTTAATATCTCAAGTCATATCTCTAATACAGTCTACAATTTTTTGAAAATATCATACACATGTTAAAATTTAACAGAAAACAGGTCTTCCTCAAGAGGTGCGCATCACTCCCAAGAGCCCTAAGAAGGGTAAAATAGTAACATAATGTTTTATCCCACTTGTTTCATGTTCAAATGAAGTGAAGAGAGGCTTATTTGTAGCCTTCTCACACTCACTTTACAAAAATAACCAGGTCGACATGCCTTTAAAATGTCAATTTGAAATTATAAAATGTCAACTTAAAATTATAACAAAAATAATATAAAATAATCCACTCTATGGGTAACCGAGGTATTTTTCCCCACAGTTTAACCAAAAGTGACTAAAATGGATAAAAATAAGCAAATCACTCCGAACGAAAGGCGAGAGTGAGCCGGAGGGAGGGCGTCATGCCCCATCTAACCTCAAGAATGCAGAAAATCCCTCAACGGCCTCCCCAAACAAGCAGAACGACCCGGCATGGAGGATGACATCATCACGAAAAGTAGCCCAAGGAGAGAGGGCGCCAGTGTACAGAGTGACCAGGAGGGTGCATGAGGTGACTATAAGAGATATCAAGGCCTCACAGCTGAAAGAAAGGTCACCGGTGCAAGGAAACAAGTGTGGAGTCATGTGACTTAGTGATCAATATAAGAGATATCAAGGCCTCACAGCTGAAAGAAAGGTCACCGGTGCAAGGAAACAAGTGTGGAGTCATGTGACTTAGTGATCAACCCCTAGGAGCCTCGAACACCAACCTTAGGGTTAAAAACCCCAACAAAGGGTAGTTGGAAATGCCATTAAGCCATGGTACTCCTAAAGGAAGGACCAAAGGGCCCGACCCTGACCACCACTACTGAATAACACCCCTTCTAGTCGAAAAATGACATCTCTCTCCTTGGGGCACATCTGAAGGTGCGATGGGTACAGGTGCAGTGTAACACTGGCTCCAACTACGGGACGAGTACTCTTCCTGGGAGTGTTCAAGATCTTGTGAATATTTTGGTACCTGTAGACCTACACGCATGTCAAATATCCAAGGAGATCAACAACATCATGAGGCATACACTTCTGTCCCGCCTTGTTCAAAAAATGAGATGAAGTAATTAAATCATAAAATGCAATGCAAGAGTAACAATATATGCCTAACTGAAAATGAAACTAACCCTATCTACTCTAAACATGGTAGTAAAAAATGGGTTAAGGGAAATCATACCACCAATGTAGCCATTTGAGTAGGTATTTCATACCCAATATCTTACTCCATGGGTGAGGAAGCCTTGATATTACTACCATGGAGAGGGATTACTCTGACAAGCGTCACTTATCCATTATTCTATTGGACTTATGTATGGGTCCCCTCTATCATACATCAAGATTAAGGAAGAATTTTGATTTTGAACTTGAGAGACTATTTGCAAATGTGAGCCATAGAAATATTCAGGAGTCTCTTCAAAGGATAGCTGTAACATATTCCTGTACATGTTCAAATATTCTCTTGGACATAGAAGCACACTTTTCATCTTTGCAACATTTATGTTAGTACTGGCGATATTCTTTAAAATTTCGAAATTGTCAGCCATAAGATTCACAGCTTCATGCTTTCAAGGAAAAGATAAACAACAACTGTTTTGAAACTGAAGAATGAAAATCATACCTTCCCACATACCTGTCTCGATCTTGTTGAAATGAATCATTGGGAACTTACCGATATAGGATAGAAAAAGGATGAACAACTCTTGCAATATTTTCTGAGGAACACGACTGGGAATAACGATCTTGACTCTTCATAGGCTGCAGAGAACAATAGGCCCAACCCACTAGAATGGATGACAACCCATTCAACTATGTATTCGTATAACATATCACACTTCTCTCAATGCTAGGTGGGAAAGACTCAACTAAGTCGTATGGCACATTGTCGGGAGCGTGTTTTCCTGAATTTTCACACTCTGTATGATATTGAGGCATGTGTGTATAGCAATCATCTATGACATTTGGCGGTACTTCATCCTCAACTGTACTGGAAAAAGGATTGACCCATTCTTCATCGCCAACATCATAAGGAGTTGGAATAATCATATCTTGCTCAATAGGGCCTTCACGGACTATGTCTTTGATATCTTTGCTTGAGATAATCGAAAGTTCTTCACCCCAAACAATGTCAAATTTTGGCTCACATTTATTTGTATTAACTGCATAGAAGCCTTCATCATCATTGTAGAGTCTCGAAACAATACTACCAAGTCTCAAAGAATCATAGAGAGGTGGACACTTGAATATCCAATAATCATTGTCCTCCATAATTATGTCAGTACGTCCCAAGAAATTTGAGATGTTATAAGAAGTTACTTTGTGCTAGTAAAGAAAATGCATCCTTTCCTTCTACTCTTCAACTTCTTCAACTATGGCTTCTTAACCTTCATATGTATGATCACCATCATATTCGTTTGTGTCAGGAACTTCGTCTTCGGATACTATGATTGAGATATCATCAATTAGATCTTGGACAATGGTTTCTTTCAACATGATTTTTGCTCTGGATTTCTTTATGGAACAAGTTCCTTGCATGTTCAACATAAGGCATTCATTTATTACATTGCTCTGGATCCCAGTAGCTACAAAATGTTTATATTAATTCTGTAAAGGATGATATTGTTGCTTTGTCTAGGCCTACAAACTAAGCAAGAACATTTCCTCTCAAGTGAAGAATGAATGATCTCATGTAAATGTCTTGTTCTTCTTTAATACCATATTTTGAAGCCAAAGTCATAAAGCATTCAACATGGTGCACGACATTATCATGGTCACCCTTGAAGGCATGCCAGAATATCTCTGGTAACTCATTTGAATGCCACAGAAAGTTTGACACATTTAGAGGAGTGAAACCTATTTCCATTTCCGCATCTATCGGATTACCAAGATCTTTAAATTCAAATGGAATATCCTCATTGATCACTTCATTAGAAGCATCTTGTTTTAGGTTATTTCCCAAGGTATCTTCCCATATATGGTTGATCACGGCCTTTCTTTCATGTTCTTTCATCTCATAATATGAATCCTCACTGAATGCATCGACCATCTTCCTGAGCGAAGAATTTTTTTTTCGAGGAAATACTTCACACCAATTCCTGACACTCTGGTTATTTTCTAAGTTGAGGGAAAGCGAAAAAAGCTTCATTTTGATGTCCTCATATACAATATTGCTTGGAAAAATTGCATGAAAGACCATATATGTGTTGTTGTAGGATACTTGTATTCACAAAATAATGGAAAAAGTGCTTTCCCATTATCTTCGACGACATACTGATGTGGATATCCTGGAATGTGTGAAAAATCCAATATATCCATCTACAATTCGTAAGAAGCCGCCATGTCATCTATCTTCCTTCTAATCCTTGTAGAGTACTTTTATTTTCTTCAGTGGGAGTCACCAGGTAAGAGTTGTCAAGTTAGACTTAAACAATCTCACCAAAGTACGAAACAAGAACGTACTTGAGAAGATGGTGATTGATACGTTGAGTTCTTTGTGGAGTCACCAGATAACATGCAGATTATCTCTTATAAGAAATATATATGCAATCATATAATCAAGGAATTACCTTAAGGCTTACCAATGTGCCATTCATGCATGGATTAGTCACCTCAATTGATTTTGAGGTTCTCCACAAAGATGCAAAAAATGTTAAGCCTTGTCGCGCTTCTTCTTTATGAAGTCACTGAGGTAATGCCTACAAGATTAGTCTTTGACAATAATGATTTTCAAAATACAAAGAAATACTTACGTCAAATTTCTTATTAAATGTCGTTCTTGCTAGGGGATTGAATGACTCTGGATCAACCACTTCAAATTTTGAAATGGTCCCCGACAACAACGCCAAAAATGTTACCAGATAAACTAGCAGGGCTAGTCACCGATAAGAAAATAAAAGAGAAAGTGACCACTGTAACCTTAGTCACTTCGAGAAGTAATTTTATTAAACCAACTTTATCCCAAGTAGTATGTGCATTTATCCATAGTCCTAACAAAGCAAACATGCATGATATGTGTGTATAACAGAGTTAAGGCCAACCTCTTTATAATAGAATTCATAGTGTATTTAAACTATGGATAGCATGTATCAACAACTTCACCATTCAATGTAAGTGGGCTTTATTGTCTATTCAAGGAGTCTGAAGTGCATTTTTTAAATTATGCCAAGCATGTGAACTGTAACCTTTATCAAACAATGGCCATGACCAAGTATTAGAGGAAATTACAGTGTTTGTCTATGGTACTTTGAGGGCTGTTAAAGTGTAATTGTAGACCACAGAAGAGGCCTGTAGGAGCATCACAATGGTTGCTACAGCCTGTAAATGGCTACCCTATAGGAGGTCGAGCTTAGAAGAGTTCCCTAAGAGGAGGGCAAAGTATGGGAAAGGGTAAAGTGAGGCCTAAAAAGGAGCAGAGAAGGATAGAGAAGGAAGGGTAGGGACTTGGGATGAGTAGTTAAGAGGGTTTAGGATTGTTTTAGGGCAGATCTAGGGTTTTGCTTTAGGATTTTATGGTAAATTTTAGGTTTTATGAAATTTTGAATTTTAGGGATTCCTACAGTTTCTCCCTAGGTTTTTTTAGGGATTTGGAGGTTAGGTTGAATTTGTAGGGAAGGAGGCCGAAAATGCAAAAAAAAAAACTTTTGATTTTGAGGGTTTTTAACATAAAATTGCATACATAAATTAACCTAGGCCTAACATGGAAATGCAAATATAAACATATGAAATTTTAATTTAGTTGTAGATGAAGATAAGCCAAGGTTTTTAAGGTTTTATAACAAGGGAGGTGACCATCCTTCCCCTTGGGAAGACTAATCTATGTTCTTGTAACAAAAAACTGAAGATCTATGGCCCTAACCCTAGAAGGACTCCTTCTATGGACATACTTCAGTGAACCAAGGTTACAAAAGGTTGATAAGTGACCTAGCCAAGAAAAAATACGACATTAATGGCTACCATTCAATCCATAAACAAGCATCATTCATCAACATTTAACAAAGAGAGATCAAGAAACAAACCCTAAATATCTCCTTGTGCAAGTGTTTAACCAACAAATCTAGCATCATCTTAGCAAGAGCAAGAACCAAGGAACTTTAGAAATTTGCCTTCAAAACTAGAAAAAAAAAGTCTTCATCAAGAGGTGTGCATCACTCCCAAGAGCCCTAAGAAGAGTAAAATAGTAACATATTGTTTTATCCCACTTTTCTCATGTTCAAATGAAGTGAGGAGATGCTTATTTATAGCCTTCTCACACTCACTTAAAAAAATAACTAGGTCGACATGCCTTTAAAATGTCAATTTGAAATTATAAAATGTAAACTTAAAATTATAACAAAAATAATATAAAATAATCCATTCTATGGGTAATAAGGGTCATTTTCCCCACACTTTACCCAAAAGTGACTAAAATGGCTAAAAATAAGCAAATCACTCCGAACGAAAGGCGAGACTCAGACGGAGGGAGGGCATCATGCCCCATCTAACCCCGAGAATGCAAAAAAATCCCGCAATGCCCTCCCCAAACAAGCAGAACGACCGGGCATGGAGGATGACGACATCATGAAAAATAGCCCAACGGGAGAGGGCATCAGTGTGCAAAGTGACCAAGAGGGTGCATGAGGTGACTATGAAGAGATATTTAGGTCTCATAGCTGAAAGAAAGGTCATTGGTGCAAGGAAACAAGTGTGGAGTCATGTGACTCAATGATCAACCCCTAGGATCCCTGGACACCAACCCCAAGGTTAAAAACCCCAACAAATGGTAGTCGGCATTTCCATTAAGCCATAGTACTCCTAAAGGAGTGACCAAAGGGCCCGACCGTGACCAACACTGCTAAATAACACCCCTCCTAGTCAAAAAAATGGCATCTCTCTCCCTGGGGTACATCTAAAGGTGTGTTGGGTACAGGTGCAATGTAACACAACTTACAACCATTGTTGTAGTAAACTTCTAGAGAGTCCTTGTTTGTATGCAGGATAATATACCAACATCAAATCTACTAGTTCAAACTATTTAAGCGTTGAGGAATGTTTTTGTTGTTAATGAGCCAAAGAAAGATTTGAAAGCATAACATAACACGTCGTAGCAAGGGTAAAGTAATGCAGTCATTATGTTTAAAGAAGGATTCTAATTACATATGTAAGATCTTTAATGTTTATTAGCTTTGTAAGTTTTATGAAACATGTAAAGTAAATTGAAAACATGACAAAGCCAAAGTCGAGGACTATTTATGAATTGGACTGAATTTTGGTAGTATCCATGGAAAATGAACTTTGAAACAAAAGGATGATTAGTTATGAATTGGACTGAATTTTGGTAGTATCCATGGAAAATGAATTTTGAAACAAAAGGATGATTAGTTATGAATTGGACTGAATTTTGGCAGTATCCATGGAAAATGAACTTTTGAAACAAAAGGATTTACAAACCTAAGGTTTTTTTTTTTTTTGGAAATGCAGAATATATTGCACACTATCAACACATTCAGGAGCCAAAGAGTGGGCACACATGACCCTCCACCCTTCATAAGAAACTTTCTTGCGGAACTGTGTTTGTTGCACAACTTTTCTTGAGGTGCCTACTTTGTTCAGCCTAGGAGAAGTTTCTACATTTTGATTAGATTTTTCTCTCCAAATTTCATTGAGGATACAAGCTAATTTTTTTTAATGTTATTTGGAAAATAGAAGATTTTTATTATATTACAATTCCTCTTTCTGAGGTATTAATTGTACATTGTTATATTATAGATCCTCTTTCTAAGGTATTGATTGTACATTGATTACAATACTTTGCATGGAAATTAATAAAAATATTTCAAAATAAACTAAAACTATAAGATTAAGTTTTGAGAGAATAGAAGGAATATTCATCAAATATCTGATCAAATGTTTATTTCTTGTTGATTTCCTTTCTTCAATGGTTAAATCGCAGCTCATTGAATCAATTATACTGGTTGGAATTTACTAACAAAATTTAATAGCGAAAACAAAATAGAAACAAATCTCACAATAACACATGCATAACAAAATTTCTACTTTTCATTAAAATGTATCCAAGCATACAAGGGCTCCCTTACTAGAAAAATGGCCCAATGAAGAAAATACAATCTACAACAAACCTGGCTAATATCTCATCTTGAGAATATATTTAGCCTACAGATCTGGACCTAGAAAACCCCTTGCACCTACTACTACTCTATACCCTAATCTTTGGATGGATTTTATAATCTTGAGATGAGCCAAAACCCAAATCTCTTAAGTAATCAATGGTTAAGATTAGATCTCCCCCTCACTTGAGATCAATGACTAAGATTAATTTAATTAAACTTAAATCACTAATGCCAAAAACTTAGATATTTTATTAAATTAATCTACAGAAATTCTAAAATGATATTCACTTTAATAATTGAATGATTAAAGTGAATTTCCAAGTTTTGAGAGGTATTAATGACTATTTCCACAAGTTAGACACAAACTCATGTGGAAATACCTGTCTGAGTTACAAATTTCAACACTATATTAGGCTTTACCAGCATGGTCTTGACTCTTTGGCAGCTTCAAGCTGAGGCGAATACCTTCCTCAATGATCACAGCGCTAGATATATGATCTTCAATGGGATTTTGAATCGCGTGCTCCAATTACATTCTTCCACTGCTAGAGTCTCTATGTTCTTAAAATATGCTTGTCTTGTATGGATGAATACTTCCTTGATCTTGAGCAATCTACCATTCATTGTCAGCATGTCTTCTTGCATCTCTTTGAGAATCCTTTCATGGCTTCTTTCAACATGCAACAAGATTTTGCTTAGGCCAACAAGGCCTAATGAAGTTATTGCTTTATTTGGGCCACATGAATGAGGACATTCTTTTATGGTCTGGAATGAATGGGGTTCTATAGGTTGTAGCTATGACTCTGATACATCCCCATTGAGATCATTCCCCTCAACATCCTCTGATACCATATGTATCCTTTTACCATCATTCATTTTGTGTTCCCTTGATGCAGAGCAGAAATTGTAGGGCCACTTGGACCTGGAATCATTGATTTAGTTTTATGGACTACATGTCGGGGTTGATATAACTGGATTTTGGATTTTTCGGAAAGCCATGTCCATCAGTTTGTTGTTGTGAATTTAGTAGTGGTTTTGTTATTCAAAAATTTGAGTTAATTGGAGATCCACATTGGACATTTTTTCAAAATAGAAGCAGTCTTGGGAGTGTTGCCACCTTTCACGCACCTCGAATTTAAATGGTGTGGCAGAGATCTTCAAGCCACTAAGTGCGTCCTTGGGTGCAAGTCTCGAGTTGAGATATTGTCACTCAACACTCAACTCCTCCATCTAGGAAACTCCTAGCGAAGCCAAGGGGGGTGGTCCTATAAAAGAATCTAGGGTTTTAAGCTAAGAAAAAAAAGATGGAATTAGTCTAGGAGTTTGAAATAAAAGATTACTGAAACGAGAATTTCACATAATTTAGATGACCTAAACAACATACAATAATATATTACATCAACAAAATATTCACTTAAATAAAAGTATGATCATTGCGAGTAGACCAGTTTCAATGGAGTCGAATAGTGTTGTAAAGGAAATGTTGTGTAAGTGTATGTTGGCCAGTTTTAGTTATTATGGATGAAAATGGATTAAAGGAGAAAGGGGATTCCTGATATACCCAAAAGTACTTGGGAATATGTCTAGATTTCAGCTAATGTGGCTTCGCACAAGGACATGTGGGCTAGATGGAATCACGGGGGGGGGTGTCCAACACTACACCAAACGAAGGTGTATCTTGATGGGGCCCCACGGTCACTTTCTAGTTGTTTCCACTTCCTTTGCAAAAGTAGTAAAGTGCACACTTTTGTGTTTGATTATCCCAAAGCTTAGGGAGAACCTGCGATGGGAAAGAGCATACAAGGAAGGAGCGGATTGTTTATTCCAATTGAAATTGTGAAAATGAAAGCAAAGTGTGAAACTAATTACTACAACCAAGAGTCTCTTTCAGGCCTGAAGGGAATACTCGGGAGAGAAAGGCTGGGTTAGTATTTGTTACTTTACAAAAATAAACCCTTTACAAAAAAACTAAACTAACCATAGAAAAAAAAAGGAAAGTAATATAAAGCAATAATGATACAAAAAAGAATAGAAAAACAAACCATCAAAGAAACAACACAAATCCCCTTAGTGGGGATGGTGTACAGGCGCTTGGAAATCCCACTTGATTTTCTTCTTATTATTATATTTTTACAAGTTTTGAGGTGAATTCCTTTGGTCCTTATAATTTTGGATCTAAAGGCTTACAAGGTTTTATGAGTAAGACAAGATCAAGAATGGTGCTCTGAGAGGTCTTTGAACAACTTAGATCTTTAATTGTTCGGTAGCACCTCTCCTTGTCACGACGATAAAAGTGAAAAACAAGCCACCTGTAATGCAACAAATGTGCCAACTAAAACATTAAAACATTGAAATATTAAGTACCGAAGGATTAGAAATATGTACAACTACTTAATAAAAACTAGATCTATTTTATAAATATTACTTTATGCTTCTAGATCTAGATACATGCTTAACTACATCAACCTTGAGATATTGTTTTAAAATAAATACTAAACTACTTAAGCATGTAAGTAATCGTAACCAAAGGAGAAAATATTTTGAAGTGAAGGAAAGAGAGATAGAAAGAGTGGTGACATCCTAGGAATGTTAGGCCATGGAGTCTGCTTTGGTGGAACACCGAGGGACTATGTCCTCAATAATATCTTGAAGATGAGGAGGATGCAAACAAGCTCAACCCCTTCTCCAAGTGAGATCACTTGCAACTTAGAATTCCTTGCACAAACATATGGTTAAAACATAGGTGTTGTTGGAAGAAGAAACTGAGAAAGCATGCAATTAAACTTAAAATGCATGCACATCCAGGAGATATAAAACAAGAAAACAATAAGAGAATATATCATAATAGAATAATCTCTTTCCCTACTGGGAGGGAGCTCCCCTTCAAGGCCCACAATTAACCAACAAAAAATAAAGACAAATATTACATATTATACCTCATAAGCACTTGACAATCACCATCCACACATGAAAAGCATTACACCATAGATATTGCCTCCAAATACTTCTTTATTCCAAAGAGTAAAACAATACAATACAAGCAAGAGCATTCCCTCGGTCCTCTGACCATGACAAAATGAGAGCAAAACTCTTGCTTAAATGGGAAAAATGAGAGCAAACATCAACGGGGGAAAATTTTCCAAGTGTTGGATATTTTTGAGAAGATTGGCTTGAGCGAACTAGAGTGAACTAGAGGTGGTAGGAGACACCTCTCACAAAGTAAGCCACCCCCCCTCTTTCCGTGACACATATACAACAAGAGGTGAGCTCTATCATGGATGAATGTGCCCCTCTAAGGAGAAATTCGCCCCCTCATGGATTTGATTGGGATCAACTTGATTTGGTCTCCAATTAGCCCCAGCATCATCCTTAATTGAACTGGAACATGTCTGGGACAAGTTCCCATTGATTTAGGGATGTGTTTTTTCTCCATATTTTTCATTTTTTTAATTTTTTATTCATTTTTTGCCTTATTCAGAGATAATTTCACTTAAGTGATAAATAATCACTTAAAACTTAGGAAAAGTTGGTTTTGGAGTAAAGTGGGTGATTTGAGTTTGAAAATGAGCACCCCATGGAAAATTTGGTCCCCTAGCCACACTTTTATGACACTTTGAAATTTTACAATTAACTTGTAAAAAAATTAACCCATTTTAACGGGAGTTTAAATTTAACCCATTTTAATTGTGAGTCTAAGTTGGCCAAGCCTTTTACAAAAATTCATCATGCTACATCAATTTATTAAGATTTCCCCTCAAGATATGAGCATGCAAAATTTTAAAAACAGACCAAAAATTGGCCTTGAAAGGTCTTTTGAACATCCGATCAATGATATTGAACAAGGGACTTGTTCTCAACTTCATTGGCTCACTGGAAATCCACTTAAGTGAAACTTTAGTGGATAATAGGGATTTTGAAGGAGTGGGAACCTCTTTTGGAGAGAGGAAGCATGTGGAGAAAATAACAGAAGAACATAAAAGTTTCCTTTTAGAGTTGCTTTACATTTGACCATCATTGACCATGTATTTTTTACTGTGTTTTAAATTTCCTTCTTGTATTTTTCCATTCATATGAGTAATTGTGGGTTTGAAGAAGCATTATAACTTTTTAATTTTCCCCCTTTAAATGCTTATGAAGTTGGAGTTTTCTTTGCAGGTGAAGAGGTGAGAAAAATGGATCTGTAAGGATTCATAGTTGCAGGTTGCCTTAGTTTTGTATTAGAGCCTACAAAATGGGCCAGATGGGAATCTGTATTAATTGGGGAAGAAGAGGAAGAAAAAATTACCAAAGATGGAAGGAATGTATTCAATAAACTTTTCAAAATAATAGATATTCTAGAAGCAAGTTTGAGATTGGATGAATCAGTTGAAGAAAAGAAAGAAAATGAAGCAACCAAGCAACAATATTTGATCCCCGAGAGAGGCTTATTGAAGCCATATCAAACAGAGCCACAAAATGATGACGAAGGTATCTGAATTTAATTGGGATTTGCAACATGATGCTCGAATTGACTGGGCCTAAGAGTGAGAGAAATATTTTGACATGGAAAATATTGCTGAAGATTTGCTATTACAAAAATGACATCTCATGCAGTTTTTTGTTGGGGTGGTTTACAGAAAGAAAGAAGACAGGGTAAAGAAAAATATAGAATGTGGCCAAAGATGCTCAAACATTTGAAGCCTGAGTTCTTTCCATCTGACTATCGATAGATATTGTTTAAATAATTTCAAATTTTGAAGCAGAAGGAATTCTTTGTTCAAGAATATATTTAACAATTCATGAAACTGCATATTAGAGTTGTTAATATGCCTGATGGTGAATAACAATCAATAGCAAGATACTTGAATGGTCTTCATTTCTAGCTTCAAGATGATCTTGCAATGGTAAATATACTCTCTATTGACAAAACCTTTCAATATTCTATGAAAGATGAAGAAAAATGTAATAGAAGTAAAGGAAAGGTAGTGGATAAAAGAGGTAGCAACTCATAGCTCAAAGGAAAAGGGAGTAATCTGAAATTAACAGGAGAAGAAAACAAAAGCAAAGCAAGAGAAGAGGTTACTAGTTGGGAAGAAGGACAAGAATACCAAGGATGATATGGGTGTAGAAGAAGAGGACGTGGACAACAATTGGAGGATTTAGAAAAGTCTGATGTGTTTTATTAATAATGAATACCATAAAACCAAGGAATTACCTCGAAATACAAGAAATTGGGGCTAGAATATGGTTGTGCAAGAGGAAGAATAACCAACTAAATGGATTGCAGTCAAGACCAGTGACAACCTCATGCTCCAAAGAACAATAGCAATAGGTAATAGAAAATCCCAAGAAACAGATCCGAGGAGGAAAAATGTGTTCAGAACAAGGTGCAATTGTCAAGGAAAGGTATGTAAACTCATCATGGATGGTGGTTCTTTAAATAACATGGTAAATACTGAAATGGTACAAAGGTTGGATCTTACCTCTTTTCCATATCCAAGCAAATATTGGATTTCTTGGTTTCACAGAGGTCACAGTTCACTAGTCAATCCGTGTTGCTATTAATATTGAGATTTTAAGAAATGCTACCATGTGATGCAATGCCTATGGATTCTTGCCTCATGTTAGGTAGACAATTGCAATTTAATAGAGGGGTAATCCATGATGGCAAAGGAAATACCTATAAGGTTCGATTGGATGGAAAAAGGCACATCTTGAAGCCTCTAAGGGAAGATGAAAAATATAATATTGCAACCTTGTCAACCTCTCCCTTAGCCCTTGACAAAATTGCAGTGAAGTACAAATATCCACTGTCAAGAATGTATGATATCATGGATTGTTTGGTATGTGTCCAATTTTTTTCAAAGATTGATTTGAGTAGCCATCACCAATTTTGGATTCAAGAAGGACAATTAGTGGAAAATAGGTTCAGACTAACAATGACTTGTACAAATAGCTTGTCATGTCATTCAGAGTCTCAAACACTCTTGACACTTTTATGAGGATGATGGGCCTAATGTTTCATGGGAGCACCCATCTTCGCCATTCTTGCTTTAAAGGGGAAGTGTTACAGGATCGTGCTCTCAAAATGCTCCCAATTGGGAGCACTTCTCGGAGTGTGCTTCCACTTTGGAAGACAAGCTCTCGGGAGAAATCCCAAACACTCCTAAGAGTGCTCTCAAATTCTCTTGAGTGATTCAAGTAGAAATCCCAAGCGCCCTTAGGAACGCTCCCCATACAAACAAAATATGCCTAATGTTTTTCAATATTATTTAATTAAATTGGGGCCTATACCCTGATAGGCCCCACACCATATGGAAGAGGATTTGAAGCTTATAAAATCCCTAATTCATCTTTATTCCTCATTCCATTTGTCATTGACTCTTTTCACTCATCACTACTTAGGATTTTGATAATTGCTTGCAAGAGGAAACAATAATAAATAATAGAATTGTTTTTCTGTTTTTATTTCTTTACTTGTCATAGAATTGTTTGTACTTCATGCCATCTAGTTTATAACTTTGGTTGATGCAATATGGTTCAACTTCATTCCCTATTCTACTACACTCTATTTGAATTTAAACTTCATAAATTCTACTGGTTAACTACTTACAAATTATTGAGACTTATACTATAGTTATTTCTTTTCTTGCACCAAGAGTAGCGAGATTCATCTACAACCGATTATGATAGAGATGTTGTCATGTTTTTCTTATGGGTAACACTTATATCATCATTCGTAGGCTTAAGAAAATTTGACATGTACACCTAATATAAAAAAGTGCTATATAAAGAGATAAAAAGAGAGATACCAAATTACACATACATAGAAATATTGTCGATATGATATTTACATAGAAATATGGTAATAATGCAAGTATAAATATCTTAACAATAATCAAATCGTATTTTTACATAGGTATATTTTCATAAGTAAAACAAACAAAGGTAATACAATCTATATCCTTCTAATTTGTATTTGAGAAGATCTCCCAATCCTTCCAAAATATCATCATCAAACTTGAAGATAGGTATGACCATCAACCATGTTAGTCTTGCTCATTAATATCAAATTCTTAAAATTCAAATGTCCCATTCACAAATGCCAAAGCATTAGCAAAAGCTTTGAATTTACTTATTTTTTAACCTCAAAACTTAGTGACTCACTCCAGGTAAAAAAAATTAAAAAAATTGTCTACAATCGTTTTTTCTCTCTTCCACCGCATTCTTATTAATCTTGCCCATGATTAAATATTTTCTATCACCAAATGCTAACTTGTAATTTTGCTCCATAATCTAACCTACTAAAAGTAGGTTCTTCAATGTTGGTGTTAACAATGTATAATGAATAATAAAATCTTACCCCATTAAAATAGCCACTATACATTTTCCTTTTACCTCGAAGATATTGTCCTCTTCAGTTATTACTTTACCAAAATAAATGTCACATATTCTCTTGAAAATTCCTCTTGGTATATCATTTGAGTTGACCATCTCAATCTAATGTATTGTTGATCTTGTAGCATGCTCATCTAACTACATATAAAGCCCTATTTTAAGCCTATTATCTTTTTTTATTGCCATAGGTTCCTCTTGCATTTTAAAAATCCTCGCTCTATTCCAAATATTAATAACAAATGCTAAGGTTCTTACACCAGTGAGCACTAGTTTGAACCTTACAGCCAAATCACAATTGCGCCCTTGTCTGTAGTCTAAATCACATTACATTTGTTGAAGAGTAGGTCACACATTGGTCTTTCGACTTTAGTGCTTATCTTTCAAGTTGTCACTATAGGAGCACTACAACTAGACCATCGTCCCTCCAAGCCCAAAGCTTCATCTTGTCATTGGTTATCCATTGGATGGAGTATACATAGTCTTTTGCTAGATTGAGGGAAACCATCCTATAGCACTAAGCTTTTCACAAAACCAAGGTATTGTCTTTAGATTGTGACTTTCTTTGTTCATCTTTTGCGGGTTTAACCTCTAGTGAGAATTGTGCTATTGTTCAAGAGGCATATTGCACTACAGATTGAAACTGAAGCCATATTGTCGCTTGGATATTTGTGAGAAATGCTTGGCTTGTTCACCTTCACCTTTACATTTGTGAGATTGAGTGGCAAGTGTCATATGCATTTTTTGCACTTGTGCTAGGGTTACCCTATCACAAATCCAATTTATAATCAAGTTGAAATGAAACATGATTAAACATGTAGCAAGTAATCCACTAGAAAATATGCATGCATAACCAAAGATTCTAAGCAACTAAGAACAATTACAAGTTACCAAGAAACTCCAAGTTTCATATTCAATGTTACACAATATAAAATAAGTGAGAGTAAACGTCATATAACTAGAATAATTTAAAAATTAGAATGTTCACACTGGAACAAACACTAAGAGCACTTAGAAATGAGAGATTAGTTCCCAAACCAAACATTACTTTGCAACTCTATGCATACAAAACCCTTCATATGTATAAGATAACACTATGAAGCCATGCTCGAAGTATAATGTTCATAAGATAAAAAAAGATGCATTACCTTAGCAACCTCGATGATTCGTTAAATGAAGCAAAAACATCAAATAAATCATAACTAGTTAATGATAAAAATAAATGCTTTGTTAATAAAAGATGATAAAAACTATATAAATAGAATTGATTAAAAAAAGAGATGAGGTTTCTCTTCCTCCCACAAATGCACAACATTATCTCGTTAACTTCCCTTCACTGATGGTGAAAGAAGCAGTACTCAATTCAATAAGATTTCTGGCTAGTTAACATTATTTTAATAAATTCCTACCAATAAGCTAATGGCCAAGGTGAGCAATTAACATTATTTTAAATAAATTCCCACTAATAAGCTATTAACCAAGGTAACAATGAAATATAAATCATATAATTCCCAATAATAAGCTATTAGCCAAGGTAGGAATGGAATATAAAACATATAATCTGTGGATATGAAGGTAAATGAATATGAGAAAAAGAGATTCAGAGTCAAATTCCGGACTGTACAATGCTTCTACAGTTTTCCACGTGATCACTTTAAAAATGGCATTTTAATTAAAATTCTCATCAACTTTAAATAAAAAAAATATGAAACACTAATGGAGTATGCCTTGTGACCAACTGATTCATAGGTAATTGAGCATGAACAACACAATTCCAAGCTCAAAATCTACCCAACTACCACCAATGTTTTGTATAAGTTTTGAACGAACTCTCTTGCCTACAACACTCAATAAAATCTTGTTATCAAATAAAAATAAATTTGTAAATTATCATGTACAACAATAGTAGTTCATGTGAATCTATGGGCATCTTTGCAACTTTGCTCGTTGAGAAAGAAAACAATGCACTACTGCATTAGAAAATATCCTATAAAAAAAAATGCATTATTTCCCTTCTTAATTTGTTGTTGCAACAATCTAACTTGGTGAGTTTTAAATTTTAATGTGTTTGTTATCTTGCCTCTAGGCTAATGAGATTGACCCAAGATATCCAATTCATGGTAACTCAAGGAGTGGACCTATGCATCTCATGGTAATTGGACTCAGTGACGAACACATCTTTCTGTTTCAAGTTATCTAAAACAAAATAAGAACATTGTTCGGTTCATGTACCATAAAAAATGGCCCTATTACAACAATAATAACCTAAAACAAAATAAGAAAATTGTTGGTTTCCATGTACCCGGGAAAATGACCCAATTACAACAATAATAACCTAAAATAAAATAAGAAAATTGTTCGGCTCCCGTGCCAGGCAAAATGGCACAATTATAATTTTAGAAGAAATACTCAGTTTCCATCTCATTACGTTTTGCCTTTCTCGGTGGAGGTTCTTCAATGTCAGCAGCTGATGCATGCTGCTGCTTTCCTTCTTATTGCAAGGGGCAATCTCTAGCAATGTGGCCGAATTTTTCACACGTGTAACACTGAACATGTGAAAGATCCCTCTTTCCTTTTTGTTCTGGATGTGGACTTGATCTTTCACCCTCATGTTTTCTATCGTGATACGTCCTTCCCTTTCCTATTCCTCGCTTGGCATGTGCGACAAGGGCCTGTCTTTCTCCATGATGGGAGGCATTCCTGTTGCCTCTAGCTGCAAGTCTAGTTTCTTCTTGGATAGAATCTGCCCATAATCTTTCATACTTGGGTAATTGGGATAGCCCAGTAATACTTTGAATGAATGGTTCCCAAGCTCTAGGAAGACCAATCAGGGTTATCCTGACAAGTTCTCCATCTTCAATTGTCTCTCCAATAGTAGCCAGCTAATTTTTTAGTTCAGTAATCTTCATGAAGTAGGAAGCTTTTTTTTTTTGCTCTAGTCAACTTGATATTGAGGAGCTGCCGTCTTAATGCAAGTTTCCTGTAAATATTATTATTTTCAAATTGCTTCTTCAAGGTATCAAACATTTCTTTAGCTGTCTTCTTGATGGAGATTTGAAGAATTAAATGATCTTTAACAGAGTAGCATCATTTTTCTTCCATGATGACTTTTCTGCTTCTGATTCTGATGCATCTTCTTCCACAAATAAGATCATTGTCTTCTAAGATGATCAGTACTCGAGGTGTCATCATTGTCTTCTAAGATGATCAGTACTCGAGGTTTCCATGCATTGAAATTGGAAGCCCCATCAAGTCTATCTTCAACTCTGAAACCGATCATCTTGATTGCAGGCTGAAACCTAATCCAGAAACCCTGACAAGTAATACACCACCGCCAATTGCAGTCAAGAGTACTCTACAATACGGTGCGCCCTCCACTCTTCGAAGAGTGCGCCACTTGCTTGAAGCGAGTGTGACTTCCCCAGCCTCTATTCAACGCTAATACTCAGCAAATAGAATGCTCTCTCCACAAATGGATAGGGCCGAGTAGCACTCGGCGAGAGAGAAAAACAGTGCGGCCTTTCCCCAAGGCTGCGCTGTGGTGACAATACGTCCTCTTGCAGCAGAGATAAGAAGTAAAGATGTGCCTGGCACTCACACACAAACAAGTGCGTCCCCATTCACAATCCACTGATATTCTTCCTAGGGCTTGCTTCAGTTCAGATTGCAGAGGCTGAAAAGTTTGCGGTTTGTGCAAAAGACTTGATCAAGAACTTAACCCAAGAATCAGAATCTAAGAAACGCACCTTGTCATCACATAGACTCGTTCGAATGATTGACGGTCCCTGGCACAGGTCTCTTCGAAATGTGACGCAGGTCATGAATTTCGTAGCAGGAACGATTTGAAGCGTTTTGGATTATGGAACTGGAGGTCGAAGTATATAGGGACGGTCTTCTTCTATGGGGAGGGCGTTATTTATACTTTCATTTGTGGACCTTTCCTTTGGAGTCGGCTTGTTTTGGTAATAGTTGTTTTCATCGAATGGTTTTTCTAGAAGAAAATATCAGTTCTTTGTTATTTCATTGAAATCAAAGGTAACTTGTTACAACATCAGCAATAGCTATGCACATGGCAAAAAACAGCTATGTTCATCATCAGCAGCAAACAGCTACAGGGGATCATCTTCACGGTCTATACTGGGGAACTCTGCAATAAGTCTTAAGTGGTCTAAGAATCTTACCTACATCCACTCCGCTATTGTTCATCAAACAGAGAGTACAAGTCATGCATTTAATAGCTTATCCAAAGAAGCAGTACCAAAATGAGTTCAGTAATATGAGGGAATCATCCACCTCAATCATCCCAAGGATGCAGTGATAATGCCAAGCACAAAAAAGGCAAAAAAGGTCTAAGTGCTCAGGGCTAAAAAAGTTGTAAAGAGCCCTGATCAGAGCATTCACCTTCAGTGAATACAGAGAATTGTAGGAGCCCTGAGGCCAAGGTTAAAGCTTCTTTGGATAAGCCATCAGCATTTTCATTGTATTCTCTGTATATGTGAACCGCATCAAGCTGGATGAAGTAGGGTTCCAGATCTCGGATATTTTGACACCAGCCTTCAAGAGCAAGGGAGGATAGTGCCAATCTTCTATTGAACCAGTTGATAATAACTGAGGAGTCTACATGAATGTGCAAGGTGGGTAAACCATATGATTTAGCCATAAATAAGAGCGTATATAATGCAAGAAGTTCATATCTTGTATTAGTACTCTGACCAACACCCATTTTCATACAAATATAATGATCTTCGCTGATCAAAAGATGAACACCAATGCCTCCTATTTGATTGGTTGAGGCACCATCAAAGAAACCTGCAGGAAAGTCAAATGTAGGAGCCAATCCAATATCTCTCCTTTTGGACTTCTGTTGTGAATGTGCTGGATAGAGAAGAAGTTGTTCCAATATCAAGTGGACAATATAATGCAAATCTAGCTTTTTATCTTCAAAGATACATTTGTTCCTGGCCAGCCAAATTTGCCATGTCATCAACGGAGGAAGATAGATGAGGTTATTTTCTTTTCTAAACCAGGAAGCAACATTTAGTATGTAGGTAGCCTCCTTCTAGATGAAAGGTATGTCGAGAGAGGAGCTTATGCATGATAATACCTGTCGAGTGAAGTTGTACTCAGAAAATAGATGATCAACAAATTCAAGTGTTGTTCTGCACAGACAGCACCAGTGAGGTCCTATCCAACCTTTTTTTATTAGGTTATCCCAAGTATGAACCCGATTAGATAGACATAACCAACTAAAACAAATAATTTTATGAGGGATGTGGAATTTCCAAATCCGGATGAGAGCATCAGCAGGTCTGCTAATGACAGAGATGTTAGCAATCAAATCATACATTAAGTTGGCTTTGACCGAGCCCATCATCTTATTGAACATCCATACCAGTGTATCAGTGTTATTACTAATGTGGATTCCTCCATGATGAAGTCCTTTAATATACTACGTCCATACAACCTTCCAATGTCCTCCCAGGTCTAACTCATCCGCAGTGAGCCAGTAGTCAGCAGATGCTATAGCAAACCCCCAGTTGTGTGCATCAAATAGATAGATATGCCATAATCTTCTAGGTATAGCCTAAGGCCCTCTGGTAAGATATAGTCTGATGTGAGACCAACAATTGGATCAATGCCAATTTTTATGCTCTTGCCATTACCAGTCTTCCACCCCAGACATCTGGTAATCCAAGAAATAGCTTTGATGAAACCATTCCACATATGTGATGAGCCTTGTACCGATAAAGATTGCTGGTGAATCCATACATCAACAAGAAATTTTTTGAGATATTTATGCTTAATGATCTAAGACCAGAATCCATCGTCATTAAGGACAAGCCAGAGGCTTTTTTAGCGTAAGGCCAAGCTGAACCATTCAAGATTTTTAATGTTCCAACCACCCAGTTCATATGGTTTGGAAATGGTGAGCCAGTCAACCAAATGATATTTGTGATTCCCTGCAGTATTCCCCCATAGAAAGTTGAAAATATAGCGCCTGATCTAAGTTAATGTGGTGTTGGGCATATGAGCCAACGATAGCCAATATACTGCTAGGCCCATCAGGACATACTTGACAAGGACCAACCTTCCACCTAAAGACAATAGCTTATAAGTCCAATTGCCTAACTTCTTCTCAAACTTCTGAATGAACCATCTCCAATCCTTAATACCATAACCCAGAGGTTTGAGGTAGTATCCCAAATATTTGAATCCTGAAGTGAGAGGATCCATTTTGAAAGGCAGAAAATTGCTAATCCTTTGTCTAATAGTCTCATCAATGTCATTAAAAAAGGAGGAGGATTTGGCCACACTAATCTCCATTCCTGTAGCAGAGTAGAAGGTATCAAGGATTTCCTTAAAGTTCTGTCACTCCTCAACAGTACCCAAACCAAACAGAATGACATCGTCTACAAAAAGTAAGTGAGTGAGATTCAAACTTGGAGACACTTTAATACCAAAAATAACCCTCCTGCCATGTGCATTAGAGATCAGTAAACTCAAGCTTTCAATAATCAGTATAAAGAGTAGGGGGGGAGGGGCCAGCCCTGTCTGATGCCCCTCGAGACTGGAAAGAAATTTGAAGGTGTCCCATTTATGAGAACAGCAAAGTTGGATGACTCCACACATCCCATAATCCAGGTCACAAAGGAGCTCGGTATCCCAATCTAAAGGAGGACCAATCTAAGGAAAGCCCAATTAACCTTGTCAAAGGCTTTCACAAGATCGAGTTTCAGCACCATAATCTTTTGTTTTTCAACTTTGATGGAATGGAGAACTTCTTGGACAATGCCAACAGGTTCTATAAGCTGCCTATTATGTAAGAACCCAAACTGGTGTTTTGAAATAGCCTTGTCCAGTACAACTTTAAGTCTAATAGCTGCCATCTTAGAGATAGTTTTATAAATCAAATTGCATAAAGAGATGCATCTGAACTCAACAAGAGAGGTTGTCCTGTCACTCTTGGGAATGAGGGTTATAAAAGTAGCATTGAGAGCACCTATAACCCTACCATCAGTCCTGGAATGTTCAATAGCTTTCAGAATATCAAGCCCAACAAGGTCAAAAAAGTGGAGATAGAATTGTCTTTTTTAAAACCCTTGAGTACAGATTCAACTTCCTGTAAAGTAAAGTCAGAAAAAAAAGAGCTCTTTGTCCTCCTCCTATACAAAGGAAGGCAAAAGTCTAATAACATTTAGTTGAGCCTCAATATTAGTTTTACCATCATCAGAGAAAAGTTCAGAGAAATGTTGAACACCCAAAGCCTTAAGCTTGGTGTCATCCTCTATAAGATCCCCATTCTGGTTCTTGAGAGCCCAGATGGATTTTGAATTTCTTCTGGCAGAGGCATAGGAGTGGAAGAATTTAGTATTGGCATCCCCCTCTTGGATCCAATCCACTCTGCTTTTGAGCTTCCAAGTAAGGATCTGGTGGGCCAATAAGGATTCCTTCCTAGCTTTTAAGTGTGTGAGTAAAGTGGAGTCCTTAGCAGTGAGTATACCAGAGGATTGAGAAGAGAGGAGATCAAGTATGGCCAAGTCAATCTCTTTGGTCTCCTTGGCTCTCAAAGAAATCTTCTTTTTTTCCCAAGTCTTGACCAATATTTTTAGTCTCTGGAGCTTATAAGCAATATCAAACATGGGGCCAACAGAGGGAACAGGTGAGGACCAGGAGGTAGTGACAAGATCACATAAGTCATCTTCAAGGAGCCAAGCTCTATTGAATTTAAAAGGGTAAAGGTGACAGTTCAACCTAAAATTCCACTCGAGACATACCGGGTAGTGATCAAAGATTTCAGAGGGCTGAGTCCAAGAGTGATAGCTTCCAAGAAGTGGAATAAGATGTAAGGAAGCTAGGAATCTGTCTAATCTTTTGCTTACACCCTCAGTTCCCACTCTTTCATTCCTCCAGGTAGGACCAAGTGTAGTGGGAGCAATATCAACCATATTCATAGTATCCAATAACTGAGCAAAGTAAAGAGCTTGGTGATCCAATCTAGCACGGTCACCCCAAACTTCAAGGTTAGAGAGAGTAAACTTTAAGTCACTGACCAGTATGAGGTTAGGGAAGTTAAAGATACCCCCATTAACTGTTGATTCCCAAAACAAAGTTCTGTTGGCATAGGGCCCATAGCAATTGATAATGGAGAAGACAGAGTCAAGTCCTTTGAATCTAGCATATAAAAGGATGCCAGCAAAGGAGTGATATGCTTTGCAACAAGTCATAAGAGGATTCCAAGCAGAGAGGATACCCCCAGAGAGGCCATGTGCATCGAGAGCACAGTATTCCCATCCAGGCTTAATTTTAGCAAACAGTCGAAGAGCAGTATAATGGTCACACATCGTTTCTTGTAAATGGATCAAGTCAAGATTAAGTGAAGAGAACAAAGTTTTGAGGGATTTTGTTTGGTAAGCCCTCCAAACCCACGGATGTTCATGGAAACAATCTTCATGGGTTAACCTGGATAACAAGTGACTTTGCTCTAAGTGCCTGTGAGGGGGAATGAGCTCTAGCTGCAGCTTTGATGTGGGATGATAGAGGAGTGTAGAGTCCTAAGGCCCAAGGGTGGCTGAGAAGAAGAAGGTTTACCCTTTTTGGACTTCCGTATTGTTACATTCTCGAACCTAATCGAATCGAGAGGTAAGACCGAAGGTGATAAAGGAGACTTGGCAGTAGAGATATACAGGGCTTTAAGAAGGGTAGGATCATAGAACGATGGAGTACTTAAAGGACTACTAGGAGTATCAAAAGTGGAGGGTGGAGAAGTTCGAGGGAGGGGTGGGAAGTTCCCCAATATGTAAGGAGGAGGAGAAACAGCGGGAGAGAGGAGTGGAGTAACTAATAGAGCAGGTAGGTCAAAAGGAGGAGCAGAGATGGAAGTAGGTAACGATTTGGCAGCCGAGAGGGATAGAGTCTCTACATCTTTAATGTATTGAAGTTCACCCTTTGTAAGATCATTGAAAGAGGTGGGTGAGGAGGATTCATAAGGCTTGATAGGAGAAGGAGTACCAAAGGTGTCAGGGGTGTGAGCAGTCTCCATATGTGACCCTGGCGAGGAGGAGCGGTGAGGATAAAAGGCCTAAGAAGTATCAAGACTAAAATCAGAATCAGTATAGCCAACACCCAAGGGAATACCCTGGATTAAGGAGGTACATGTATTTCTTAAGTGGCCTGTCTCATGATAGTAGCTGCAACGGAAGGGCATATTCAAATAATCTAGTTTCTGAGTTATCACCAAGTTGTTACATACAATATCAATTTCAGGAAGGAGGCCTTTAGTAACGTCAAGTTCGACGAGAACCTTCGCTATACGTTTGTCAAAGATGAGGTGGAATTCTTTCTCCAGTGATACAATCCTCCCAATGGTGTCGGCAATGCTTGTAAGGATCTCTTCAGACCATAGGGGGAACGGTAAAGCCAGCATTAGCACCCACATATGGCGTTTAACAACCTGTTATTTTAAAGGGTCAAAATTCGTATGCCAATAGTTGAGGACCATGGAGCCATTTCCTATAGTCCAGAGAGAGTTCAAGATGCGGGAGGCATCAGAGTCCTCAAGGAAAACAATAACCAGCCACCTGTTAGCAAGGAGACTTATGGTGGGGACATAACTAAGAATAAGTTTCAATTGTAGGGTATCCCAAGCCACCAATTCCTCCTTATTCATAGAACAGTCCATTCCTCCCTATTCATAGAACAGTATTCCAAGCGCCTGATGAGTGCCCGATGACAGAGATCAAACAATTTGTCAATCATAACGTCCCTGTCGACAACATAACAACGTTTATGGTCTAGGGCTGTTAATATATTGGTCTTGTGATGCGTCTAAAGACGTTGGGGGTGAGTTGAGCCTCCCCTAGGACCGGAGGGCGAGGAGAGTCCCGAGGAAGCCATCAAAGTGTAAAAGGTGGGCTAGAGAGCAATCAGACAGAAAAACCCTAACCCCTAGGTGGCTAAAGAAAAGAAACCCTAATCCGCAGCAGACGCTCCAGGGGGGACGGCAAGAAAGACGAACAGAAAGGCCACCTTAACTCAGCCTCCAAGGAGGCAGAGAAATAAGAACCAGAGCTAGCAGTTAACAAACTACTAGCCAAACCCTACAAAAAAAAAACTAATTCCCACTTTTTGACATGGTTGGTACTAACCCTTTGGTTAAGAGGGTGAACTCCATGTGTGCTAAGACAACTAGCAAGCTGACAAGTATCCAGAAAGGAACAGTCAAGCCAAACCCCAATAAACCAAATACCAAGTAAAGTGTAGAAACATGTAAACAGAAGAGTCCCTGAACAGTGATGGACTCCAGTAAGTTGTCGGAGCCGTTTAACGCCAGGTTGACCAAGCACTGAGGCCTTTTCCACAATATCCGACGGAAATTGTTGAGAACCGTCAACAGTCAACCAAGAAACTAGGATACCGCAGTGGTAAATCAAAACCGTGACCGAGAAAGACACTAAATCCAACCCGTGACCAAGTATGACGCAAGTAAGTGCAAGGAACCGGTCGAAAGGTGGCAAAAATGTCACACAATCTCCATAGTAGCCAACCGGACGAAAGGTGGTGGATAGAAGGAGTCAAGGCTGATAACTAGTAAGCAGGCTCAATAACAGGCTCAAATTCACCGCAATAGCCGCACCCACCGAGAAGAGAACACAGTGAGACTGCCATGAATCTGTGTAGGGGCCGCCATGGAGGCCTTTTCATCGAAATGGTTAAGAGCATGTGTTATCTTCAAGGAGGTCATAGGTTCAAAATCAACGGAGATAGGGATGCTTGTTAGCCCGTTGTGACAAGGCTAGAAGGGTAGGAGGCCCTAGATAGGTGGTCCACCTCATATTATATCTAGAGTGGGCTTCTGGACGTCTCAGCTCCTCTTGAGTCACAAGTTCCTAGTATATTCCTCTTAAGAGGTCACGGGTTCAAATCTAGAGAAGGCAAGGAAGTGTATGTACATCTCTGTAGACTTTAGGAGTTAAATTACTGCACAGTAGAGGTCTTGCTTGTCTTGCTTGGCATTGACCCTTATACACCAAATTGATGTCTTGTTTGACATTAACCTTAAAAATAGATTATTATTATTATCAAAAATCAATTCACCAAAAAAACATTTTTATAGTTTAAAGTAAATTTTACTCAATTAATGGAACCTGAGGATGCTACCATCGTCAACATATAAAGATTGACCTATTTGCCCGACCATTTGCACCGATCCGACGACCGGCAACTTCGGATGTGACCGCTCATGCGAGCCAAGTCTTCCAATCGGTGCAAATGGTTGGTTCAGTAGTTTACTCCAACATATAAAGCCCATCCAACAATTAATTTAATACGTTTATGCCTTGAAAGACTAACTCCATGGATTATGACGATTACAAGATATTTTGTTTATTCAAGTTTTAGTTCTATGATTGTTTCATTTTTTCTATAGTTAATGTGATGTGTCTTAGTTTAGTTTTGACTTTTAAATGAATCATAAAAGCTAGCTATTATAATTCAAATGTTAAGAGTGCACGAAATCAATCATTAAAGACATCTAAGTATGCATTGATAATCACAATCAATGCAAGGAGCTCATGCAAACAAAACTTAATAACCATACATAATCTTATAACCATGACTACAAGCGCGCACACAAGATGATTCTACTTTATTTATGGTCTAAAACAACTCAAGTGCATGATAAACATCTCAAGTTAGAAGTTTGCATTACATAAGGAAGTCAAGACTCCATAACACAATATACATATTTTTAGTGGCAACTTCCATCAATCAAAGGATTAATGGAAAGATTTAGCTAGGAATTTTGGGGAGATTAATGGAAAGATTTAGCTAGGAATTTTGGGGAAGAAGAGTAGCATTGTAATTTTATTTTCCTTTTGATTAGATTGCTCTAAGAGTTGTTTTTTAATATAAATTTTTCAAAGTTAAATATCTTATTTTCTTGAGATATTCGCCTCATTTATGCTTTAGAGTTTGCACCCACTCTAAAGCTACAATGGAGGTTGAATCCCATCTACATATTAAATGAATGTTTTATTGTTTTCTTTCAATGGTTGACCTTTTTTTCTTCATTTCCATTTCATTGCTTATTGTTTATTTTGTTCAATTCATGTACTTTCATTTCCAATGATCCTTTTTTTCATGTATTTATTTTTTTTTTTTTTCTTATGATGCTTAGTACTTTGAAATATGCTTGATAAAATCTCTATGATTGCTAACACTTGGAAGGATTAAATGACCTAGTAGCAGCCTTAGGATTCTACCTTCTTTGATACATTCACCTAAAGCTCTCACCCAAGAATAGTGATCCAAGACCTCTTTATGCTTTTACACATTGTCAAGGGAGTTAAGAAGGAAGATCATGAACTCAACGAGATGAAGCATTAATGGAATGAACTATCAAAGTCAAGCATTTTCTTTGTTAGTGTGGATTAGGTTTAGTTAGTTGCATGCCATTGCATCGAGAGTAGTGAGGTGCTTACAACCCAGTATGGGGGAGGTGCTTACAACCTAGTATGAGGGAGATCTTGTGAGGTGCTTAAACTTTACTTCAATGCACATCTTATATATAACATTGTATTTATTATAATAAATTAGTTTAAATTCGTATCCTTGCAAGATGCCAAATTGACGAATGAGATCCCCTTATTTGTGTGTCAAGGAATTATTTATATATAAGTGCTAATTATAATAAAAAATATAGTGATGTGGCAAGTTCTGGAGAGAGGGTGTTATTTACAATCATGAGGGACAATGTGAATAGAACTTTTCCTAAGGATTGGAGATAAACTTTAATAATCAAGGAAAACATTTAACTTGATATTAAGGACTAAAATTCTCAAAGCAAGGCAAGACAAGAACCTCGTAGTCATTGGAGACTCTTTAATAATTATTTGATATATGAAATATTTGAGCTCTTTTAAGTCATATTGTGTTGCTCGATTGATTGTTAGAGTATAAAGGATTGCAACATATCTCGACTTGGTTAAGTATTTCTATATTCTTCGAAATCTTAACAATCAAGTTAATGAACTGGCAAGCAAGGGATTGTTGTAGAGTCAAGGTTCCTTCAGAAAGAATGGGGGGATTTCAATCATCGATTATCTATCATGAAATTAGTAAATCAAATTTTAGGAAATCCATGCATTATATATCAATGGACAAGTGGCAAGGTTCTTTTTCTACATTATTTGGATCCAAGATAAATAACACCTAGCTCATACATTTCATTGATACTCCCCTGCTCGACCATGGAATTTTTGATATGGTGGATGATTGGGTCTATGTTGAAGAGGTGGGATAATGTTAGGTCATCTAGAAAATCTATTGGTTCATGAATCTCTCTTTCCATATCTATTGTGTCGTTTTTTGGGATTTCTCGATTGCCAAGGAAGACATGCCCAGTATAAATCTCACGTTGGGAGGGATAAGTGATTGAAGAAGGCATGTCAGGTTAGGATCCCAAACAAAGGTGTGTATAGTGAGGAAGCCCACAAAGGGAAGGTCAGACACACACCTGATGAGCCACCTTGAGCACATGATAGAGGAGACAAGTTGGACATGGAAGGAAGAGTCACTTACGAAGGGACACACCTCTTCCCACTAAACACATATATATGTGTGTAGCATTTCAAAGCAAAGGACACACATAACACAACAACACAAGTCACATTCTCACATAAGAAGTGTGAACCCTCTCTTAGGAGTGCAAGAGCCAGGAGGAAGGGGAATAAAAGAGTGAAGGCCCAAATTAGGTGGTAAAGAGCACAACGAGTTGGACACCTAGTGTGGAGACCTTTGGTAGATGTTGCAAGAGGCATACTTGTGGTTGTGACAGGGGTAGGATTTGCAGATTAAACTTGGATTGTAATCTTGTAAAGAGTAGTTGTCAATTGGGAGCACTATCAGGAGAGGCTATTGAGTTTCTGATTCCATCCTTTCATTGTAATCAAGTTATCATGTATAGTAATATTTTGGCGCACCCCATTGTGGTGTTGTTGACATACTTTTGTTTGGATATTTTTGTGCATTTTTATCTTTGGGGTTTCTTGTATATTATGTGACTCTGATATATAAACTTGTGACTAACCTAACTAAAATGTACACATAAAGATAAAATGGGAGGTGTAGTATGGCATGCTTCTACTAGGTTGTTCTCACCTCTAGGAGAGAAGTCTAGGTAGTACTGCACATCCAGAAGAGGAGACAGGGCTTCGGTCTTGAGATGGACTTCTAGGCATATGATAGTTTGATTTTCCCTCTATGAGGGTTTTAACCATGTAATGCATTTGTGTGTCAATATGTGATCTGCTAATGTGAGCAGTTATTTAAGGTCTTCTAACTATGTGGAAATACCATGTTTTAGTTAGACTGGGTATCAAAGCACTTATGAAAACCTGCTCTCGTTGTTGATTGATATCATGATGCTTGTGCAGTTGCATGCATCAAAGGATTCATATAGTTCTCTATTTCTATACATTTCTTAGGTGGGAGAGATGTTCCATTGCATCTAGAGCAGCGAATTCAATTGGAAATGCTTTTCATTTCACTCAAAAAGGTTTTTGTTTTCCCAATATACAACCATTTTATATGATCTAGAGGTATACAATTTACATTTATGAATTTTGTTTAAAATATTTCTCATGTTGTTTCATATTTTAGTTTGGTTTTCTATTTTATCCTTGGTTTTTTACCTTTTTCGGTTTGTGTATCTCTTTTCCATGAGCTCTGTGCAAACTAAATTAGAAACAAAGAAGAAAGGGATTTTTTAATTGTGTATGCTCTTTCTCACGTGCCTTGTGAAAACTTGGTAAATTAGAAGCTTAGAGAAAACTTGCATTTTTTGGGTAATAAAACCAATATTTAACCCCAAAATTGAGAAGTTTCTATATTAAAATTTCATTTTTTGTGTGTGGTCGTGTAAAAATGCTTTGCAAGAAAAAACAATGTTTTTTTGCTGACATGCTCTCCAACAACAACAACAACAACAACAACAAAATTATCCTTCATAACCTTACTATATCTTTAGTTTCACTTGGTTGACAATTAATTTATTATGTAAGATGTCTTGAGTTCAAATCTTTCTTTTAACCAAGTTATTTTTTGAAAAACTTCATGCAACTTTAATTTATAAAGTAACTTCATTGTAAAAGTGTTTCTTATTTGTTTTTAAAAAAGTGAGTCACTTAATTTAAAAAGTAACTTATTTGTCAAAGTGAGCTTCTAGGCTATTTCAGAATTTCCTCCCTTGTTCGTCATTGTTCTCTTGGTGTCATCTTCAATCGGCCACGAAAGGTATGAAAACAAAACCTGCAGATTTTGCACACTATCTTCAGCCTAGTTTTCACTGAAGTGTTGAGATTCGTCTGCCTCCAACCCTGCAAACAATAGACGGGAACGGGAAGGGCCTTCATTGTTTAACGCGTCCATCATTCGTGTCGACTGTCTTCTCAAGACCTCGGGTAGCTGCCGAAGAGAACTCAGAGTTAATGCAAGCTTGTGAAGGGTACCAGCATATGGTAGAGTGATGCCACACGTTATGAGAAAAACCAAATTGTCACCATGGGTAGGTGGCAAAAGGGGAGGCTCGTCTCCTATAGTTTCCAACCTTATCTTATACCTATTGTGCATTGAGATATGTCTAGGGGACATGTTTCTATGACTTCATGTGGTTTTTGAACTAAACTATTCCTTGTTGGATTCTAATGCCATGATTGACAAGATTATCAGCAGGACCATTGTTCTCCCTAAGGATGTGATGGAAGAGGACTTGTTGAATAAGGTTTTGTTGGAAGATTTGGTCATAGATTCTTTTGTAGATAGCAAATCCATGTTTGTGCCCTGATCTCATCTTCTGGATGTCCTACCTTGAGTCTCCAAAGACCATAATCTTTGAAATTTTAGACTTACCTTCCAGTTCCAAGCTAAGGATAAGTGAGAGCGATTCCGCTTCATTATTGGTTTGGTTTCCAAGTCCCCAAGCATAGGTATTTACTATGTTTCCTCTAGGATCAAATATAACCCCTCCCCGCCCCCACACCTGCTTCCCATGTTTATTATTGGGGATATTTACTAAATGCAATACTTTGATTGTGATTCCTTGATTAGAGAGAAAGGTAATCTCTTTCACATTGGAGTGATCAACATTGTAGGTACATCTAACCAATCCTTTGTAGAAAAATAGAAGGATAAATCCAAGAATCCAAAGAAGCAACATCTTCATAACACTAAACAAAGAAAGGTTCCCAAACCTCTCAACCATTTTTTCTTCCAATGGTGATAACATAACCAAATCAAAATCCAAGTAGACTAAGAGACATTGTAATTTTTACAGGAAGGATGGTAATTTCAAGTTTAAATGTTCCAAGAATATGGAAGCCTTAGAAACAACAATTAAGAAGCATAACATCAATATCGATTCCTCTTCTAACTCTTGTTCTCATGATGGACATGCACTTTCTGATTTTGGTTTTCCTTCAATGCATCATATACTTATTCTTCTTCTAATGAGTGACACATTAATTATGGAGCATCTTATAATATGGTCAGGGATAAAGCTATTTTTTATGATCTTATTGGATGTAACACCAAATAAATATTTGTTGGTGATGATAGTTATCTTAGTGTTGTCGGGTATAGAATAATTCAGCTAGATGATGGTCATATCAAATATATATTATGTGTTCCAAGTATTTCCTGCAATATTTTATTAGCCTATCAAATCACTCATTCATGTGAAGGTAATATTGTAGATTTTTCACCTCATCAAGTTGTCATCAAGGATTTAAAATGTCCTAAGCATGTCCTAGCAACTAGAATTGTTGATGATATTCCTAGGTTGTATATATTTTACAACTTTGGTTCATCATATTTTCCATAATTTATTATTACTCGTAGCGATGACTTGAGTAAACCTTTGCATGAGTGATTTGGTAATACAAACTATCACTCATTGCAATAACTATGTAATTAGAATATGGTGACTAGTCATCCTCTCATTTATTGCAAAGATATTGTTTGTCCCAGGTGTGTTCTTCATAAAAATCATTGGGATAGTTTTGAAAAGCATGCCTCTTGGAACACCTCATCACTCTTGTAGCTTATTCCTAGTGATTTATATGGTATGTTTCCTTCTACTTATTTCTTTCGGTTCAAGTACTTCTTAAATTTCATTGATGACTTCTCCACATGCACTTGGATTTACTTCTTAAAACTTAAGATTGAAGTTTTTGACATGTCTTTGGCCTACAAGGCCCTTCTAGAAAAATAATTTGGACATCAAATGCAAAATTTAACATAAAATGAAGGTGAATATGTTAAAAATAAATTCATCACTTACTACACTACATAGGTCATTCAAATGCAACACATTGTTCCATACACACCACAAAAAAATGGTGTTGTTGAGAGAAAGAATCACACATTAAAGAAAATGGTGAACCGTAAGATCCAATCTAAGGGTAGTCCTCCTTTTTGGGTGGAAGCCATTAATTGTACAAATTACATAGTTAATCACTCTCCCACAAAGGCTTTAAAATATACAACACTAGAATAAGCATGGAGTAAAATTAAACCAGATGTAAAACGCCTTCATGTGTTTGGTAGTGAAGCCTAGACTCATAGTCGTGATGAAAAATGGAAAGTATTACCACCTAAGGGTGACAAGTGCATTTTTGTTTGATATTTTGAAGATTTCAAAGGTTCTAGATTTCTTCAACCTCATTCCAATGAAATTATTATTAGGAGAGATGTTAAATTTAATAAAAATATCTCTATGTGCAAGCCTAATTCAATATTTATTCCATCTTCAGCTTGCAAGTCGTCTTCAACGATTGTGCCATCTTCAATTCCCAACTTTTCAGCTAGTGGCCATATTCTAGTTTCTTGTTTAGATTATGACAGTTATGAAAATACACCTCCACCTACTCACCTTCCTCTAGTTGGGTCCATTAAAAATAAACATGCACTGGCATTGTTAGTGACCTAAACTTTTAACCCATGTGAAACCCAACCTTAATAAGAAATTTGAAGTTATCAACTTAGGACATTTGCATTAATTTCTTGGCCTCCAAGTCTTGCAAACCAAAGAAATATTTTTTATTTCCCAATCTAAGTATGCTTGTGACCTTCTTCTCTACTTTCGCATGGAATATTGTAAACTTTCCCCATCTCCATTCCAGTATGGATTCAAACGTGTTGCCACATGAACTACACCCAAAGCATATTCCACCTTGTACCATCAATTGGTATCCTTTTGCACTTGACTTATACACGTCCTGATATTTCCTTTGATGTTGGTCTTGTTGTTTAGTATATGCAAATGCCCCATGAAATTCAATGGAAAGAAGTAACAATGATACTTCACTATATATGTGGCATAGTTCAATTTGGGATCCATTACAGTTTAGTGGGGACTCATTTCTCATAACGGGCGACCCTTATGATATTTCCTTTGATGTTGGTCTTGTTGTTTAGTATATGCAAATGCCCCATGAAATTCATTGAAAAGAAGTAACAATGATACTTCACTATATATGTGGCATAGTTCAAATTGGGATCCATTACAGTTCAGTGGGGACTCATTTCTCATAATAGACGACCCTTGTGATTGGAAGTCTACTACATGTTATGTTTTCAATCTTGGTTCTGGACCCGTCACTTCGGCTTGTAAGAAATAACAATATCTTTCTCTTTCTTAGGTAAAAGCGGGTAATCGAACCACAATTAATGAAATTCAAGAAGCCTTGTGGCTTCAATAAATCCTTTCAGAGTTTGGATTCTAGAAACATAATCTGACTACCCTATGGTGTGATAATCAAAGTGTCATTAAGCTCAACAAAGATCTAATTCAACATTAGCATGGAAAACACAATGAGTTGTGCGTGCACTTCATTATAAAACTTAAAGATCACATTCTCGAAGTTCTCTTTTTCCCTATAGATGATCAAGTTGCTAGCATTTTCACAAAATCTCTTACAGAAGCAAAGTTTCCAAACTTTGATCTATGTTAGGAGTTCAAGAAGTTGTCATTGAGAGATTGTAGACTCTAATGCTCCCTTCCTTCTCCTATTGTGTCACCTTTGTAAATATTTCAATCATATCCCAAGTTGTTCTTAACGAGGGATGTTAGGATATTTAGACACCTAGATGTCAATGAAGATCAACTTTGTCTAATGTGTCGTTATGTAAAGTGTGGTTATTTATTATGCATTTGTACTTATGAATCCAATGGTCACAATATGTTCTAGACATAAAATGATCAAACGATTTATCTTCTCCTCAATCTTAGTATCTACATTGATCCATGGCTTAACACATGATTGGTCCATGATCTATATTTAAAGAGCATCAAGGGTTATTAGTTGATGATCAATTATGAGAAAATCATATGTAAATATTTTTCCTTTGCATTAATATATTACCTCAGGTAATTGTTTGGCTAGGGTCATGGACTATTTCCCTCTCTAAGCGTTTTAACCACGTAATGCATTGGTATGTTGATATGTGATTTGTTTGCGTGAGTGGTTGCTTAAGGTGTTCAACTTATGTCGAAATATTTTGTTTTAGTCAAACAATTTGGAACCATGACATCAAAAATTGGTACTATTAAAACCAAAATTTTAAAATCAACCACCAAATCAAAAGTAATACTACAAGTAGCACGATTTGTTTAGGTTAAAATTACAAGTTGTTTAAAATTATAACCTCAACATCATACCCTTGTAGTCAAATATTAACAGCAATCCTCAAAATGAAAGAACATACTATTAACAACACCTTTTGAGAGCTTAAAATTCCAATATTTTTAAAACCATGACCTAAAAAACAATTCTATTCCAAACAATATTATTAAAAAAATGAAAATAACTTAATAAATATGTTTTTCGAAAATAAAGTTTGGAAAAAAAATCCTAAAACAAAAACATAATATATATAAAATCCCTCCACCACTCTTATGTCACTTTTTTTTAAAAACAAAGGAAAAAAAATTCAAAAAATTAAGGAGGCTTTTTATTTTTTTTATTATAGATGTCACCACTCAATTGTTACTTCAAATTCTCCAATTGCTTTCAGGTCTTGCAGGTAGGATCCATTAAGTCCACTAAAGGGAGGTAGGATCCCAGAAGTCAACCACAAGTATAGAACTTGGAAGAAAGGGCATGAGGCTGGTGATAAACACATAGATGACGGCCAACAACTTGAAAGGTAGTTATGGCTATTATTGGTGAGATACTACTCGCCATGTAGGGCATAGAGGTGTTGGCTATTCAGACCTTAGCCGTAGTGGAGGGACTAGAGCAAGGCGAGATGTATTGTTATGACCCTTTCAATCAATTGTGGGCACACTGCCTATTATTTTGTACGATCAATAAATTTTCTAATATATTTTAGATTTGAAAATACAATCACACATAAAATGTACAATAATAAGCAAGAAATAGTGAAATACTTCATATATATATATATATATATATAAACATATATAAATACTTTTAGGCAAAAATAACAAATTATTAAAATAAAACAAACATTTAAAACACACATTGAGGAGAGGGGGTGATTCCCAAAATTGCTCCTTTACCAACTATTTTATTTTATTTATTGTTGTTTGATCTCTATTTTTTTTACTTTTTATTTTATATTTGTTTAATTTGTGTCTGTTGGTTTAAAAAAATAATAATTTGTGCTTTTTCTTTTTGAAATGAAGGTGAGGGAAGAGCAAGGGCCACTTGTCTTTTTTAATGAAGAAAAGGAGGAGCCATAACATTTTTTTAATTTATTTTAAATTATGTTTAAGCTATTTTTTATTTTTTTTATTTACATTTTCTTTTTCTATTTCTATTTGTTCCAAATTTTATTTTTTATTATTAGTTTTGTAATAATATTAGTTTTTTAAGTCATGGTTACACAAGTTGTAATTTTGACTATTTAAAAAAAATACTATTGGTAGCAACTTTTCAATTTAGGGGTTTTAAGTTATTCGTGGTAAAAGTACAACTTATTAATGCCATGATTTATGATAAGTTGTAATTTTGACGTTTGACTTATATAAAAAATGTGTTACTTGTAGAATTATTTTTTAATATTTCATTGCAACAATATTAATTATTAATACTATGGTTTCAAACTAGTTTTAATTTTAATTATAAAATGGTGATACTAGTAGTACCACTTTTTATTCTAGTGTTGATTTTAAGATTTAGTTTGCAATAATACTAGTTTTTGTGGCCATAGTCTCAAACAAGTTGTAATTTAATTCCGATAAAAGAAGGTGCTATTTGTAGGAACACTTTTTAATTCATCATTGATTTTAAGGTTTTTGTTTTTAACGTTATGGACCATGGTTGCAAAAGGTTGTGATTTTATCCACCTAAAAAATAGTGCTACTTGTAGCACCTCATTTTGAAACATGCGTAAAATCTAACTTAGTAAATGTCACCTCTAAAAATGAGAAATCTAGAGGGTTCCGATCAAATTGGTAACTATGTTACAACAAAACATATACATACTAAAAATTATTGAAATTGGGTTTTTACCGTCAAACTCTTGACAACCACACTTCTTGTAGAAAATCTTCATTAGTCAATATATAACATTGTGAGTATGTCAAAGTAAGAAATCAACTCAAAGAAATAAATGGTAGATAAATAAAAGAGTTGATCTATACAAAAGAAAATCATAAAGAGAATAAACTTTTTCCTTCTCTTTGATGATATTTGGCAATTAAAAAGAATGTTGCTACACTTCTATTTTTTTACAAGATATTGACAATTGTAGAAATGGAAAATCAATTTACAATCAAGGGAGATTGCCTCATGCCCTTACTCCGGGAATGAGGACACTTCGCCATATATAAAATTGAGCCTATCAGACGATGGTAATTGCCAGCAATTGTAAAAACACAAGTGTTTGCTTATTTTACCAAAGTCATTACCAACCACTAAAAATCACTTTTTTAATGAAAAATCAATATGTAACCAATAGAGTGGAAATGTTGTGCATCAATCCAAGGTAATAGACCTTTCTACACACTAGTTAGAATGATCTTGCACAACTTCAAACATGTCAAGTATAATGAGAAATGTTGAAATAGACCCACTTATAACCGAGAGATGAAGAAAGAGCATGCCCAAGGTGAATAAGAAGAAAATAATGAAGGTAAGAGCTACCCGACAAATTTATGAGGTTGAAACCTAACATCCAAATGTAGTGGTTGAGCATTGCAAATAGAAAGAGAAACTATTAAGATTAGAAACTACTAAACATTGGGTTAGAGGTATAGTGAGGGAAGTTATTGGGTTGAGATGGAAAACAACATCCTAAGGTGTCAATTGGGCCTAGCTTGGGTGGTTGGAAGGAGAAGATGTTATCTTCTGGCATTGGTTTTGAATCCCACTTGTGACATGTCAGTTATTTTTGGGACAATTGTTGATTGGGATTGGAAAGTTAACAACAATCTCATTTGTGCCTATGGCATAGAGGATGGGATGAGAAGTTATATGTAAAAAAGAAATAACACTTGAGATCTACGATTTTTCCCTAAGGATAGTAAATCGTAGACTTGGGAACTCAAGTAGGAAAATCATTAGGTGGGGAGGTTATTGGCCTTTAAAATTAGTGATTTATCCTTCCTTGGGAGAATAGTTTTCCTGGAGATCCAACAACCTTTTCCATTGAAAAAGAAGGATTATGATATTTTCCCATCACCCAAACGAGAAAATGCGCACCTCAAGATCCAATGATAAATTCATTGGGTTGGAGGGATAGCAAATGAAGGGATAACATATGGAGGGCTAGTGGATTTCCTAGGTCAATGATTTAGCTTTCCTTGGGAAAATCATTGGCCTGGAGAGGATACAAGCCTTATAGGTCAATGATTTGGCTTAGCGTTCATAAACGTAAATGAAAACTCAATACAATTGTTGTTCAACACTCATACGCCTCTCATATAGAGAGTTCAAACCATCCATGGGAAAGTCATTAAGTCTTGAGCATTGATGGGTTATTGCATGGATTCTATGGATCATTGCTTTTCAAGGCAAGAGCCCAAAACTCCACATATTTCCAATCTCAAGCAATATAAAAAAGTAATATTTGTAATTGTGTTGCTAAATTCATAGAAATTCATCAAGCTTGTGCATAATGTCAAAATAAATAAATAAAGTTACTTATATCAAAACTAATTTTAAAAAATGACAACAAACCCCCTTGGATTTTTTGCTTTGTAAATGTGCAACTCAATCAATTGCAAAAACTCTATCCATCAAAAGTAAGGTACAAAGGACATGATAATATTTACAAGATCTAGTTAGATGCTCTATTCCACAAAGGGCGTGATGATATTTACAATAACTAATTAGAAGCTTTATTATAAGTTCTTCTTGATTCCTTTTACAAAATGTTAAGTTAAAATGACATGTTTGATGGGAAAATTTTTGAAGTTTTAATTTCATTTTGGTACTTGCAAGGATCATAATCAAATTATGTTTATTTCATTGCAATTGTAGACCCCAAATACATCAATCTAACACCCTTTAGAATTATTATATTCAATTCAACCATACTATATAAATGTATGCAAACAAGCCTCGATGAATAAATTTTGATCTTCACACAAAGTGCTACTTCACCAAATTTGATAAATCTACACGTGATTCTTATAAATGATGTATTATTTTCAATTTTCCTCATTGATGCATTCAAAATCCCCACACAAGAAATTTCTACATCATATTAAATTTGCTTGGACATCAAATACACTTGGATATATAACATGTCAAAATCACTCGTAAGGCTTCAAAACTTGGTTAAAAGATATTAAATTCTATTAATAACCACTATCAAATCTTGATATGGTAGTATCAATGTTTGTGATCATGCTTTATCCTGCATATTCCTTCCATTTACCAATACCACCATGCTTGTCATTGGCTTCCGGAGCTAGACATCAATCAATATTTGGACACAAAATAAGAGGCATCTATATGTTCATTTAGCTTGTTAAACAAACTTTAACATCAATGTCAAATATTTGAATGCTTCACTTGCATCCCCCTCTCGTGGCACATTAATTTAAAGAATTCAAATCCTTGTTAATTTGGCATCTACATAACTTTACTCACTCCCCAACTTGTCAATTTGGCATCTCCATTATGCTTCTATTTAATGATCATTGGTTGGAAGGTTACAATCTTGCTTCCACATTACCAATCTTATGGCAACAAATATTGCACAATGTACACAATGTATGACATAACAATCAATAAACCACAATCAATACTCAATAAATGTAAACAAGCACACAAAACTGGTCTTTGGAGGTGACCCAAAGCATACCATACCTTCATAGATTTAGGTTCTAATGTTGTGGATTGGATCTTTATTGTCCCACCTACTTGCAGCAACTTCCAAAAGTTCGTTTGGTTCACTGGATATCAATATATGGCCTAATTGTAACACCCCGGTTTTGACCCCATTTGCATTAAATATATATGATATAAATATTGTATGGAATCATGGCAAGGAGCTCAAGGCCAAGGCCCTGCCATTGATTGATGTTTTCTGTATAGGTGATCAAGGTTGATGCCTACGGTTTATGGTGCTAAGTCCATCATAGTATATAATTTTGGACATCATATAAATATGCAATTTAATTAAAAACCCACAACCAGCTATGTCAATGTAACAAATAATGAGATGGGGGCATGATTTCCTAAGGAACGAAGGAGGGGGAGTGTTTAACCTTGAGCCATTTTGGGGAAAATCCATGTGTCAAAAGGAAACACCCAAAAACGTATGCCCATTCACTCATGCACTCACATTTTCATCTTCCCTCATGTTTTGGGGAGTGGCGGGACATTTTGATCATCCACCCTTCACGCTTTAAGTTTTTTTTTTCTGTTGTGCATGCCCAGTCCACCATCTGGCTCTCACCGAACATTGTGTTCCATTTTGATCATTCTCTATTCCATTCTGTTCATGCACAATGTGTGTTCGTTTTTTTTTACAGAACCGTGTTTTGTTCTAGGTTGCTCATCGGTGGTATCCTCAGTGTTGTTGTGCAATGGCCTCCTCTATCACAGAGTGAGTGGAAGCATGTTTTGTTGTGTTGACATTGTGGTCTGTTGTGTGTGCATTATTTTTCCTTGGTCGGAACTGGTTTGGAGTGGAATTGGATCTGAACTAGCTTGATAAACCTAGTGTAGGAAGGAACCGCACAAATAGATCTAGAGGGACTGGTTTTCTTCTTTATACACCCTCAACAACATTGGAATGCAAGGCATAGCCTGAGGGACTATGTAGCATAGAAATGGATGCTTTCTTGTGTTGGGTGTGTAGATGTTTTAGGATCCAAGCCCGATCTAGTGCAGGTGTCCCTAGCTCAGTGGTTGAGCTCACTAGCTTAGCAATTCAAGTGTTCCAGCTCCTTTGCATCCTGTTAAACCCATCTGTTAGTTTGCTTGTCTGGTCCTTAATGTGAATGTTGGCTTGGCTGATTAGCTTGATAAACCCAGTAGTATATTGGCTTGTTTGTTTGCAACCTGATAAACCCAGCAGTATATTCGCTTGGCTGAGTTTTGTTGTATCCTTGTCTATGTGTGAGCCCACTAGTGTTCCTTACTCCTTGTGGGAGTCATGCCCAACTCGGGGGTGGCATTTCTATTGAGAGATTGATGAGCGCACTGAACTATGGTTAGGTGGAACGTTGCAGCGACGTAGTTGGTTGCAGGACAAGCATTTTTCAAGATAAGTATTTCTTGTGTGCAATCTCTACAACTGTATCTTGTTTAATGAACTTTGATGAACATGTTGAATGCTTTGTTGAATGTATTTACTTCTGTTGTATAATTGCAATTGTATGCATCTGTGAATGCTTACTTTCAATGCATTTTTAAATTATGTTATGGTGCTTAGATGGTCATATTGGTGATGGACTGAATGATCAAATCGGTCCAATACTTATGTTAGCAGGTTGAATTTCCGCAGAAATCTCCTTCCACGACTTTTCTTTCCGCAACTTGCGGGATGCAGGATGCAGGCTGCGTAAGTGACATTCTGTAAATCCTATTCTCCGTAATTTTTCCTTCCGCAACTTGCGGGATGGGGGATGCGGGATGCGGCTTCGGAGATCTTTATTTCCACAATTTTCCTTTCCGCAACTTGTGGGATGTAGGATGCGGCTTCACAGATTTCTATTTCCGCAATTTTCCTTTTCGCAATGGTATATTCCGCATGCGGAATGCGGGATGTGGGATGCGGGATGCGGGATGTGGGATGCGGGATGCGGGATGCGAGATGCGAGGTGCGGGACTGTAATTTCCATATTTTCCCTATTCCGCAAACTCAAGCTTTCCACAGCCATTGATTCTTGCGGGTTGATTCTCAGTCGTTGATCTGTTCCCAGATTCGGAACAGATGTTGACCGTCGTTTCCTTTGTGATTTCCTTTTTTCTCGTTGTTCGATCTCCTCTTAGATCTTTCTTCGTAGATTGTCAAATTGATCAATGGTGGACTGGAGGGGACGTGACAGTATGGTATCAAAACATGAATGTTGAGGAGTGTTCATGGCCATGCCCTATCATTCAAAGAACGACAAAGGTTTCGTAAGAAATTTTTTTAATTTCGCATGATAATCAAGGTATGGTTACATGACAGAGTGGTATCAGAGTTGTGGGTTGTAGCATTGGGCCTTGAGGGGCCAAGTTCAACAGTTAACAGAGCTGTTGGTAAATGGTTTTTACTTATGATTTTATTATGCAGCTAACAAATTTGTTTATTAACACATTTTGCAAAATTATAGTCGCCTTCAAAGGGCAACGTTCCAGATAGTGTAGTTCGGTAAAGTTGGTTTGGCTGAGCCATGAGAACCGATAGGTGCGATGATGCACAAAACCCCAATGAATACGAGGAATATGCTATGGGGGGGAATGTATGAATTGGAAATGCTAAGATAGAGTTTAATGGGAGGAGGTTTCAAGATACTCCCCCAGATTTTGCAGCCACCATGAAAAGCCTAAGGGTGGATATGCAAAGTCACAGGGAAGATAATGAAAGATTGGTTAAGGCTCTGGAGGAGCAGAATCAGCTGAATACAGCCATGTTGCAAAGTTTGACAGACATTCAGAGGCAGATGAACTCTGAGGACTGAATAGTAAGACCAGAAGGACGTAAGAGCACTGCTAGAAGAAGAAAGAGATCCCCTAGTGGGTCATTTGACTCTAAAGGATCCACGGGTGGATCAAGTTCTTCTTCTCACGAGAATAAGGGAAAGAGGTGCTACCAGAACAGTTCACATGATGAATTTAAGAAGGCAAGGCCTTCTACCTTTAATGGTGAGGTAAACTCTCGTCAAGAAGTTGAAGCTTGGCTTCTTGGGATGAGGAAATATTTCCAAGTCCAAGACTATTCAAGAAATATGAAGGCTAGAGTAGCCATCTTCAACTTGACTGGAAGAGCATCCATATGGTGGGAGCACTTCAGGAAAGTAAAAAATATTAATGAAAGGAAGATTGTGTGGAAATAGTTCCAGACGTATTTCAAGCAGAAGTACCTCTCTGACAGGTACTATGATGATAAGATCAAAGAATTCCGTGAGCTAAGATTGGGGCAGCAGACCATGGAAGAGTATGCAAATAATTTCTTGGAACTATTGAGGTATGTCAGGTACATCAAAGATGAGAAGGTGAAAATCCAATGTTTCCTCATTGGATTTCCTCAGTCTCACAAAGACATAATTGAGTTTTATGAAACCTAGAACTCTGGAATAAGCGATAAGGAAAGATAAGTATTGCTATGAGCAAAGCAAAGGCAAACCTGATTATCATAAGACATGGAAGGACAAGAAGAATGAGAAGTCTGACCAAAGGAAAAAGGGTTTCAAACCTCTTAACTTCAAGAATCAGTAGAAGTAGCCATCCCAATTTGAGAAGCAGTTAGCTATAGTGGTGGGAAAAGAGCCAAGAGATCCACAACAGAACAAAGCCAATGTTGGAAATGTGTAGGACCCCACATACGCAGGAATTGTCCACTTGAGAATGAGAATGCAAGGCCAGCTTACAACATTCAAGAGGTAAAAACAGTTGGTCAAGTAGCAAGGGTCATCCCTAGAATCTATGCAGCACTAGAGGACTTCCAGGCAAATCACCAGTCAACTGTGGTTGAAGTTGCAGGTAAGATTGTTGAGCAATCTGTTTCTATTTTGATTGACCCTGGTTCTACTCACAGTTACATTGCTCCTAGAGTAGTGGATATTTGTGCTTTTAAGAAAGTAAAGCATAGTAAATCATGGTTAGTTCAGCTAGCCACTAAAACTAAGAGAAAGGTTAGTGAAGTGGTAGAGAAATGCCCATTGGTGATGAATGGATTGGTCACTTATGTAGATATGAATGTTCTACCACTCGGTTTCTATGATGTTCTCATTGGAATGGATTGGTTAGAAGCTCACAAGGTAAAACTTGACTGTTACAATAGGAATTTTGAATGCATGGATGAAGAAGGGAACCTGAGAGTTGTAAGAGGCATTCCAAAGGTGATTTTTGTGAGGTAGATTTCAGCAATGCAACTAAAGAAGTGTTGTAAGAAAGGATGCAGAGTGTATGCAACTCATGTTTTGGAAGCAACAAAGAATGAAACTATTAGGTTGGAGGACTATCCTGTATTGCAAGAATTCAAGGATGTTTTTCCTTATGAGATTTCAGGGCTTCCTCTGAAGAGGGACATTGATTTCACAATTGAACTTGTGCCAGGAGAAGCACCAGTGTCCAAGACACCCTACAGGATGAGTACACCAGAAATGCTTGAGCTGAAGATGCAATTGCAAGAGTTATTGGAGAAGAAGTATATCAAGTCAAGTGTGTCTCCTTGGGGAACACCAATTTTGTTTGTGAAGAAGAAAGATGGTACACTCAGATTGTGCATTGATTACAGACAACTAACCAAATCCACTCTGGAAAAAAATATCCTTTGCCTATAATTGATGACCTCTTTGATCAAATGAGAGGAGCAAAGGTATTTTCCAAGATTGACTTGAGGTCTGGTTACCATTGGGTGAGAATCAAGGATGAAGACATTCATAAGACAACCTTCAGGACAAGGTATGGACATTATGAGTTTGTAGTGGTACCGTTTGGTCTCACAAATGCACCAGCTACATTTATGTGCCTTATGAATAGTGTCTTCAACAGGTATTTGGACAAGTTTGTTCTTGTTTTCCTTGATGACATCCTTATTTATTCTAAGAATGAGAAAGAGCATGAAGAGCATCTGAGATTGACATTACAATTGCTCAGGGAGCATAAGCTATATCAAAGTTGAGTAAGTGTGACTTCTATAAAGATGGAATTCAGTATTTGGGTCACATTATCTCAAAAGAGGGTATATATGTGGACCTTGACAAGGTTGAAGCCATTATGAATTGTCCTACTCCAAGAAATGTGACAGCTATAAGATATTTTATGGCACATGCAGGATACTACATGAGATTCATTGAAGGATTCTCCAAGGTTGTACATGCCATCACTTCTTTGCAAAGGAAGGGGATAAAGTTTGAATGGACATCGAGGTGTGAAGAAAGCTGCTGGCAGTTGAAGAATCTTCTCACAAGTGCACCAGTCTTGAAAGTTGTAGACCTAGAGATATATTTTGTGGTGTGCACTGATGCATGCGGTTAAGGTCTTGGAGGAGTTCTTATGCAAGACAACCACGTAATATGTTATGAGTCAAGAAAGTTGAAGGTGCATGAGAAGAACTATGCCACTCATGACCTAGAACTTGTAGCTATAGTACATGCTCTCAAGATGTGGAGGCATTACTTGATGGACAGAAGATTTGAGCTAAGAATAGACCATTGTGGTCTGAAATATTTGTTTGATCAGCCTACTCTAAATGCTAGGCAAGCTAGATGGTTGGAGTTTTTATGCGAGTTTGATTTTGAAATCAAACACATAAAAGGAAAATAGAATAAGGTAGTTGATGCACTTAGCAGGAAGGTGCGGAAAATACATGTGGCATATCTTAGTATTTTCCTATCATATTTGAGACAACAAATTGTTAATCATGTTGCTGAAGATGAATTGTATGTGTAGGTAAAAGACAAGTTGCAGCAGCAAAGCCTTGAAAAGAAGTATGAGGAATATAAATTAAAAGAAGATGGACTCCTTACTTATAAGAACAGAATTTATGTTCCAAATGTAGCAGATTTGAGGAGGGTTGTTATGGATGAGATCCATCAAGCTCCATATTCTGGTCACCTAGGATATCAGAAGACAATTGCTACAACTAGAAAGCAGTAGTTTTGGCCAGGAATGAAAAAGGACATGGCTGAATATATTTTAAGGTTCATGAAATGTTAGCAGGTGAAGGTTGAGCATCAACACCCAATAGGTTTGTTGCAGCCTTTGCCAGTTCCAGAATGAAAATGGGAAGTTATTTCCATTGACTTTATTACAAGATTGCCAATGACTTCGAGACAACATGACTCCATCATGGTTGTGGTGGACAAGTTGACAAAGGCAGCACATTTTATACCGGTTAAGTCTACGCATAAGACTGATGACATTGCAAAGATCTTCATGAAAGAGATTTTCAAATTGCATGGATTGCCTAAGGCAATAGTCTCTGACCGAGATGTCAAGTTTACTTCTAATTTTTGGAAGGGATTGTTTGTAAATTTTGGTACAAAGTTGAATTTCAGCATTGCCTACAATCCTCAAACTGATGGGAAAACAGAGAGAGTTAACTAGCTGCTTGAATATATGTTTCGCATGTATGTGATGGACAAACCAACCAAGTGGGAAGATTATTTACACTTGGTAGAGTTTGCTTATATCAATGGACACCAAGCATCCTTGGGGATGAGTCCATATGAATCTTTGTATGGCAGGAGGTGTAGGACCAGTAACTTGGGATATTCCAGTGAACAAGGTTGTTCTTGGTCCAGAATTTCTCAAGGAGATGGAGTAGGAGGTTGTAAAGATCAGGCAGAATCTGAAAGCAGCCCAGCACAGATAGAAAAGCTATGCAGATAAGCATAGGGTGAACAAAGAGTTCAGTGTTGTTTACCTCAGAGTGAGGGCAAAGAAAAGTTCCTTGAAGCTTGGAAGTTGTGCCAACCTGTCACCTAGATACTATGGGCCGTTTGAAGTGCTCGAAAGGATAGGGCCAATTGCATATAGACTTGCATTGCTTGCTAGCACTAGGGCTCATAATGTTTTTCCTCTTTCTTTGCTTAAGAGATATGTACATGATCCCAACCATGTGATAAATTGGGATGTGATTCTGGTGGAACTCGAGGGATAATTCCAAATCGATCCAATGTGCATCCTCAACAGGAAGGTCACAATGCTTCGGAATCGATCCATAGGGCAGGTAAAGCTGCAATGGGAGCACTACGGTCCTGAAGAGGCTACATGGGAGCTGGAGGATGCCATGTGATTGGCATATCCATTTTTGTTCAATTCTGCAAAGCACTGAGGGCTGTACCAGCGTAGCATTTTTGTTCAATTTTGTAAAGCACCGAGGACAGTGTTGTTGAAGGGGGAGGGGAATGTAGCACCTCGGTTTTGACCCTGTTTGCATTAAATATATATGATATAAATATTGTATGGAATCATGGCAAGGAGCTCAAGGCCAAGACCCTTCCATTGATTGATGTTTTGTATATAGGTGATCAAGGTTTATGCCTACAATTTATGGTGCTAAGTCCAGCACAGTATATAATTTTGGACATCATATAAATATGCAATTTAATTAAAAACCCACAACCAGCTATGTCAATGCAACAAATAATGAGATGGGGGCATGATTTCCTAAGGAACAGAGGAGGGGGAATGTTTAACCTTGATCCATTTTAGGGAAAAACCATGTGTCAAAATGAAACACTCAAAAATGTATGCCCATTCCCTCATGCACTCATGTTTTGGCGAGCAGCGAGACGTTTTGATCATCCACCCTTCACGTTTTCAGTTATTTTTTTCGTTGTGCATGCTCAGTCCATCATCTGGCTCTCACCGAACGTTGTGGCTCATTCTTATCATTCTCTATTCCATTCCGTTCATGCGCATTATGCGTTCATTTTTGTTTACAGAACTGTGTTTTGTTCTAGGTTTCTCATCGGTGGTATCCTTAGTGTTGTTGTGCAATGGCCTCCTCTATCACAGAATGACTGGAAGCCTGTTTTGTTGTGTTGACATTGTGGTCTGCTATGTGTGCATATTTTTTCCTTGGTAGGAACTGGTTTTGAGTGGAATTGGATTTGAACTAGCTTGATAAACCTAGTGTAGGAAGGAACCTCACAAATAGATCTAGAGGGGCTGGTTTTCTTCTTTGCACACCCTGAACAGCACTGGAATGGAAGGCATAGCCTCAGGGACTGTGTAGCAGAGAAGGGGTCCTTTTGTTGGATGTGTAGATGTTTTAGGAGCCAAGCCCGATCTAGTGCAGGTGTCCCTAGCTCGAAGGTTTAGCTCAATAGCTTAGCAGTTCAAGTGTTCCAACTCCTTTGCAGCCTAATAAACCCATCTGTTAGTTGGCTTGGTTGGTCCTTAATGTGAATGTTGGCTTGGCTGATTAGCTTGATAAACCCAGCAATATATTGGCTTGCTTATTTGCAGCCTAATAAACCCAGCAATATATTGGCTTGGCTGAGTTTTGTTGTATCCTTGGCTATGTGTGAGCCTGCTAGTGTTCCTTATTCCTTGTGGGAGTCATGCCCAGCTCGGGGGTGGTAGTGTTGCTGAGAGATTGATGAGCACACTGGCCTATGGTTGGGTGGAACGTTGCAGTGATGTAGCTGGTTGCGGGACAAGCATCTTTCAAGATAATTATTTCTTGTGTGCAATCTATGCAACTGTATCTTGTTTAATGAACTGTGATGAACATGTTGAATGCTTTGATGAATGTATTTACTTCCATTGTATAATTGCAATTGTATGCATCTGTGTATGTTTACTTTCATTGCATTTTTAAATTATGTTATGGTGCTTAGATGGTTGGATTGGTGATGTCCTGAATGATCAAATCGGTCCAAGACTTATGTTAGCAAGTTGAATTTCCGCAGAAATATCCTTCCACAACTTCCCTTTCTGCAACTTGCGGGATGCAGGATGCGGAAGTGGCATTCTGTAAATCCTGTTCTCCACAATTTTCCTTCCGCAACTCTCCTTTCCACAAATTGCGGGATGTGAATTCACAGATCTATATTTCCACAATTTTCCTTTCCGCAACAATCTATTCCACATGAGGAATGTGGGATACGGGATGCAGGATGCGAGGTGCGAAACCGCAATTTCCATATTTTCCCGATTTCGCAAACTCAAGATTTCCGCAACCGTTGATTCTTGTGGGTTGATTCTTAGCTGTTGATTTGTTCCCAGATGGCGAAAAAATGTTGACCGTCATTTTTGTCACCATTTCTTTTTTTCCCATCATTCGATCTCCTATGAGATCTTTCTTCGTAGATCGTCGAATTGATCAATGGTGGACGGGAGGGGACGTGACAATATGGTATCAGAACATGAATTTTGAGGAGTGTTCATGGTCATGCCCTGTGATTTAAAGAACAAAAAAGGTTCCATAAGATTTTTTTTAATTCTGCATGATAATCCGGGTATGGGTACGTGACACTAATTATGATAGACTAATCAGATTTACTAGGCCAACCAGCTAAGTGGTTTTTCAAGTGTCCCCAATTCGTAACCTACACTCGTGAATTTTGAAACCAATGTTGGGCATGGGATCTTTAGTTTCCCATCAAATTGCAACACTTTTTTCAGAAGTCGAATTGGAGCTCAGGTTCTTGAGATATGCTTAAAAAATTGAAAGTTAGTCATAAAAAATATCACATTAAACATAGGCACGAAAGAGCATAGGAAAGAGACATAGAATTTGTAGAAGACAATTAAAAATCTATTATTATCTTATATGTAATACTGAATAAACATGTACATGTTTTTATAACAGTAGAATGTCTCATGGAATTCTAAGCATCAAACCAACAACTTTATTATTGTTCTTCCCGACAAGATTACTAGGAAACTAGTACATCAAAAGATTGGCAAGATCACTGGAAATGGAAAGGCTTGCTAATAACATCATAAATATGCAGTATTCTCAGTGAGAAATTTTGAGTATCTTCCTCCTCAATGTCTATCTGAATACACAACTAATGTAGAAATGAGGGGCACACTGACCCTCTTGGTATGCAAAAGGGGCATCACCCAGCCTAAACAGCTCCAATACAATAACAATTCATCAAAAACCTTTGCTGGTGCACCTTGCTTCTCCTTTAATATTTATGGGTCTCCAATACCATGGTACAATACTATGGGAGAGTGAAAACCATGTTCCATAACCATCTTCTACCACAATTGTCCACATAGTGAAAACTAATGCAAAATACCATGAAACATTCCAAAACCATGCATTGAGTGATTAGTGGCCCATAATTGTTCCACTACCTCCATAAGTGTGCCTTCTAACCTCCTTGACCATTCCCTCCTTTTTCCAACCACTTTGACCCCTTCTTTCCCCTAATTACACTTAGTTTCCTTGTTTTAAGGAAATCACCAAATACATTGAATAAGCATCCCATTTGGTCCAAATATATTCATAGGTGCCTCTTTGATTTAGTAAAATCATTCAATGCATGGGATAAGCATCGTTAGCAACACCATGTCCTTTTTCACACATTGGACCAACTCAACTAGTATTTTATGGACAAAATGTTTCCTTTGACCCAATATTACTTGCCAATTCAACTAGATATGCCAAATATTATTTTTGGGGCAACTAATTATTTTGGTGGCCCATATCCACTTAATTAACTTGTAATTAACCTGCAACATGGATTTTCCCTTTCACACTGGTTTGGAGTTGTTCCTCCTTGGACTCTTCTCCATTAATAATTACTTCCAACCTTAGGATAGCCAACTTATGATATTTTCAATATTTTTAACCACACGGAGACTTAGGTTATTTTATGAATCAACTAAGGTTTACCATCTCCTTTATGCATTTTCCCAAGTCCAATATACATTAATGTGGCATTACTCACAAATTTGGACCTTAGGATTAACAAATAATAAACATAATCACCACCTAGGTGAATAAACATGAATAAGTCTAGGTGCCTTAGGAAATTTTGGTCCATGGCCATGTTTGGGAACATTACACCCTTCTAGAGAACATTTATAAGACTTGATTTCAGATTGGGATTTAGTTGACATTGAACTTGCAACATGGTATTTTACGTGGTACAACCGTAGATTAGGTCCTAGACACATCACAACAAGATTAGAACACTTTCTCATTCAAAGTGTTCTTCTTCTAGGAAATAAAACGGTCACCTCCTATATCATCCCTTATGAAATCTTCAACCATAGGCCTATACAATTATTATTTTAAACTCATCCTTACTTTGGCCCTATACCTTTTTATTTCAATCCTTTTTGGCTGCAAAATCCTCAAGCTTTAGATTTGGTCACTTCATCCTGGGCCATTCCAATAAACAACTCCCTCTCTTATGTCTAGGAACAAAAGTTGAAGAATGTAAAATCTACTTTGTAGCTTTGGAAAAAAACAAGTTACACTCCTCCAAAATATAAGCAAGTTTAGCTCATCTAGAATAATTACAAGAGGTAATAGAAAACAAGGAAGTCACCCTCGTCATGAAAATCAAAGAACAAGACATCAATAACCAGATTTATAAAGTCAACAGACAAGAGGAAGAGCATAGGAGGTTAAAATCAAGAAGTCAGTGGCTATAGTCATGTGACAATAACACCTCATACTTCCATAGGAAAACAAATATTAGAGAGAAAATGAACCAAGTAAAATAAATTAATCTTCAATATGGTTCCCAAACCTCTGATTTTGCAGCAATAAATGGTACAACGAAGACTTGCTTTCAATATTTATACACTGAAGAGGATCCTGCTCCATGTGGATCTTGTAATACTTTATTGGAGAACATTCCTATATTGGTAACTTATCTTGAAAATTCAAATCTTAAGGAAAGTGTAAAGGAAGAAGAAATCATAAAAGTAGTGTGGTATATGGTGTCAGACAAAGCCCCTAGCCCAAATGGGTTTTCCATTCACTTTTATAAAGTGTGTTGGAACATTGTGAAGGCGGATCTAAAAAACATGTATGTGTATATTCAAAGGAAACATAAGGTAGGAGGTGGAACCAATTCTTCCTTCCTACCCTAATCCCAAAGAAGCATGACCCCCCTCCCCCCACTTTCTCCCAGTTTCATTCTATTTCTTTATATAAGGCCTCGTACAAAATTCTAACAAAATTATGGAAAAGGGACTAAAGAAGATCCTCCCCAAGGTTATCTCAGAGAATCAAGGGGGGTTCATCCAGAATCGAAAAATAATTGGCAATATAATAATCGTTCAAGAGGTAGTACATTCAAGAAAATCCAATAAGAAAATAGGAATGGTTGTTAAGATAAACATGGAAAATACCTTTGATAAGGTAAGACTTTCGTTGATTTTCCAAGTTCTTGCAAATTTTGGTTTTGATAAAAAAATTATAATTTTAATAAAGGCTTGTATCAGTGAGCTTTGGATAGCCCCTTTGGTAAATGGATGGCCCACAAATTTCTTAAAAGACAATAGAGGATTTCAACAAGGATGTCCCGTGTCCCACTATCTCTATATTATAATCTAGAGGCCCTGAGCAAGAAATTGGAATGTGAGAGAGTTGTTAGGAATCACCGAGGAATCAAAATATAAAGAGGAGTAAAAGCCTTAAGCCATTTTCAATTTGTCAATGACACATTTCTTTCGGGAAGTGTCTCACCAATGATAGAATTCATAATTAAAAAGGCATTGGAAATATTTTTAGAAGCCTTTGAGACAACCATAAATGAGGGGAAACACATAATATATGGCTGGAATATTGGGGTTGTCGCTCTCCAAAACATTGCTTGAAATCCGGGGTTTCAATGGTATACCAATGAATGGTCAAATTTCACCTACTTGGGCATGCCCATTTCACTTGCATCATCTTCTCAAGATATTTGGAGCGATATAATGAGAAAACTTAAGAAAAAATATCAGAAACAGTGCTCAAATTGGCTTAGTCCTACGGGAAGAGTAGTATTGATTAAATTTTCCCTCTGAACATTACCCACTTACAAGTGTTCATCTCTCCTTTCTCCCAAATGAATCAATATCAGATAGCAAAATGCATTTGAAGGTTTATGTGGTAGGGAGGAAAATACAATGAAAAAAAATATCCTTTGGTTAAGTGGAGCATAGTAATGACCCCCAAATGTTGTAGAGGATTTGGGATAAAAGAGCTTGGTCCCATGAACAAAGATCTTGGAGCTAAGATCCTATGGAGGTTGATTATACGGAAAAAATAATGGTGGAAGGATTCCCTACATAAAAAATATCTTAGTGGAATCAGGAAACATCGTGTTGATAATATCTCCAATTTGGAGACTTCTATGAACACCAACACTACTTCTTCAACTCAAATTAACTTGGATCCCTATTAATGGAAAAATAATAAATCTATGGGAAAAAAACATAATGGGGAATATGACTTTGAAAATTTTTGGTGATCTCAGACCATTGCACATATGGATAGATCGCTAGTAAATAAAAAAGGCTAACAGACATTTCCAATTGGAGTGAGGGGCAAGCCATCTGGGTGGCTTGGAAGGACCTCAACCTCTCCCTTGATCTTCATCACCTTCAAAGTTGTCTAATTGACAAATTATTTGGATGTGCTCCAGTTAGCAATATTTTGTATTCACGAGGAGGGGGAAAGCATGGATACTCTATCAAAGCTGGATATAATGAGGATTTGAACTGAATTCCCCTTCCTCCAAAATATAAAATATGGAATAAAATTTGGCATTAAAATGGAAGACCCAAAGTGAACATTTTTTGTTGGATATTGGCGCATAACAAAATTCTAGCAATAGACAATTTAAAGAAAAGAGGAATCCAATGACCTATCAAGTGTGTTTTTTGTCAAAATGAGGAAGAAACATCCCAACACCTCTTCATATTTTGTCAATACACTTGGAAAGTATGACAAGAAGCTTTTGTGGGGGTTTGGTATCTATGGATAGTGCCAAAAATCTATAAAGAAATGTTTAAACATTGGCAAAACCATTATTGAGGAAGTTTTAAAAATAAAATGCATCTCAAGAGAGTTTATAATGCACTCCCAAAATATATGAGCTGGAAAGTATGGTTAGCTAGGAATGTAGTCATATTTCATATATGTAGAGAACCTCCAAGAAAAACATATCTAAAAGCTGGGACTGCTGAAGAACAACTTGACTTGCAATCAATTTAAGAAACAAGGGATTGTGCTACTGGATCAGATGGAAAGATATTGGATGGGGGGTCTGTCAAATTCTCAAGTTCCTCCTATTTAAAAAAGACCCCCAAACCCCTCGAATAAGACTAACTGCTAAATAAGACTATTGGAAGAGGATCTACAAACATGAAAAATAGTCTGATAAAAACAAATTTCTTATTCTTTGATGGTGCATCGAAAGGAAATCCTAAAGTGACAAGTCCAGGGTGGGGGGGTGTCAATCTTAAATTGCGATGAACATCAAGAAGTTTCCTATGAGTGGTGGATAAGGAACACAATCAATAATAAAGTAGAAACAACAACATTATACCAAGGTCTGAGGCAATCCTAAGCACTAAAAATCAATTCCTTAATTACAATAGGGGACTCCTCCATAATAATTAAGATGGATCAAATTTTTATGCCCCCTAAAAATTTCGCTATGGAACATTGGATGGAAAATATCTCCAGAGAGGGAGACAATTTCACAAATATTCAGTTCTAGCGGGTTCTTAAGCAATTTAACCATCAAGAATATGTAAGGGCGAACTCTGCCATAAAAATTATGAAACGTAATTTAGTTAAAATAGAGTTCTAATCCAATACAATATACCCTAATGCATGGTATGATCAATGATTTAATGTGCAAGTGGAAGGGACATTATAGTGTTCACATGTCTTAGTACCAAGAGAGAAAAATGATGGATGTGGAAATCCCCCACACATTCCATATGCCCCCTTGTCAGTCCACCTTGATATAACAAACAATTCATTTCAAATACAAAATGAGATATGGGATTGTTTATCCCTACGATTGGACCGGGCATTACAAGAAGCTTCTTTCATGGCGAACTGAGTCACAACTTGATAAAGCTCAATGGTGGCATAAAGCTCTAGTAGCAAGAACTTCTCTCTTGGTCTAGTTTTCTCTGTCATTAACTGTGTTTTGTGGCCCCCCGAAGAAGTTTGGGCCCCATAGTTGATGGTGGTAAGCAACAACAATATATGGAAGAGACTGAGAAAATACAACATTCTTTGGAAACTTGGGAAGAGTCTAGATTTACAACGAGTATTGAAGAGGTTATGAGAAAATCACGACAAAAGGTAACTTTAGCAGTAAGAAGTTTGGGCCTCATAGTTGATGGCGGTAAATGAAAGAAATTTCGTAAAGAGTTTGAATATCGACAATAACTTCTAGCATCTTGGGACGAGTCTAACACTACAACAATCTCTCGAGAGGGTCTGAGAAATTTGTGGCCCTAAACTTTGGTGTTAGTTGGTGGGGTGGCCATCCCTACTGGGTTTCCTAACATGGATTTTGCAAGATGAATATTCAAAAGGATATCATGGAATAAGGAAATCACTCAAACAACATGAATACATGCTTAATGGCATCGACTCTATATTGCAAATTGTGGATGATCTCAATACTAGACTACAGATTGTGGATAATCAGAATAATGCTTAGAGGGTTTCAAATGTTGAATTCAAATCCAAGTCAAAAAATAGTTGAATAGTTTGGAAGAGGAGACATGATATTTGTGGAGTCTCCTAAATCAACTAGGAAAATACTTTTTCTTTTTTTTCTTCCAGTAGCCTCGAATGAGTTAGTTGTTGGCCCCAAGGAACCCACGATCCATTAGTAGAACAAGTAGCTTAAATTTCATCAAGATAGGGAGGATGTTAGACTATAACCAGCTCAAGAGAGCATGGGAAATATTTGTCCAAATTTCTAGGTTAAGGTCGGCAAATGAAAATTCTCCATGTTTTGTAAACAATTTCACTTTTAGAAGAATTATGTTGGTTATTTACTAGCTATAACAGAATTACAATAAATTTTTTTTTTTTTTTGAAGGATGATTGTAATAGATATGCTAAAATAGTTGAAGGGTGGAAAAATCAACTATGTATATACTCGATATATAGTTTGGTTGTAGCTTTTTCATAATACAAAAGTTAATCTTTCTTGTTAAGAAAATGTCAAAAGTTTTGATATTTTTATAAGTTTAAAGTAAAAAGAGGTTGTTAGCACTCAGATTTTACTTGGGTTGTATCAAAGAAACCCTGAGGTAACCACAATCCTAGTTTAGACTGTATTTCGACCTTATACAATCAGAGAGGGCTCTCTCAATATCCATAAGGCTTTCACACTCAAAATATTCAATAATAACATTCAGAAGGTCAGATTTCTAATAGGAATAAGTTTGTTTTTATAAAAATTTGGTAGGACAGACTTGAAAAGAGACCATTAGGCAATGGATTCAATAAACAGATATTGGTTTAAGCTACAAGAGATTGAGGTTTGAACAGAACAATGATAGAGGCAAGGTAGACACCATTTCCTCATACATTAAGCATTGCAAGATAGTAGTAGATTAGGGAAGGCAATCCACTAAAACAAAGCATCTAACAAAGATGAATTATGTAATAGTTTTAGAAGAAAATATTTAAAATGTTTGAATCTAATAAACTAGAGCATCAAAGGATGAATTCTAGTTCACATTACTCTCACTCAAACATGAAAAAAAAATACATAATGAGGTGGAAACTGGAAATACAGTCACGTGTTTAGATCTAGACGTTGGCATAAAATTCCGCTATGCCCTTTGGACTCTAACCTCACACCATCTTCTCTAGTGGAATGATTTTAAGCCATTGCTCTCTTCGTGGCTTAAACATGAACCATCAACGCAATTTTGTTTTGCAATAGTTTAGACAAACAATTTTCTCGGACATCTTTGCATGTGAGAGTATGCAGAGGCATGAATATGCTGAGACTTATAGAATGCATGAAGGTTATGTTACTGCCACATTGGATGGCATTCATCCTGGTTCACTGTTGGCACCACTTTTACATATTTGAGTAAATCCTACAACTTTTCACAGAAAAATTGCTCACCCAATAGCACGAACTTTGCTAGTATCTAATAGCTTCTTCATTGCCTTCCTCGCGTTGGGAATGTCAGCACTTGGCAGGTGCATAAGATAAAGGTCAATATAATCGAGCTACAGATCTTGCAAAGTACAATCCAAATCTTTTGGTACATCTTCCGTGGCGCAATCACTGACCCTAATTTTGGATGTAATCCATAGATCTTTATGCTTTTCCACATCCAAATGAAAGACTTCTTTCAGTGAACAACGAATCTCTTTTTCATTAGCATATGCACGAGCACAATCATTTTTAATCAATTGTTTTTGTCCATCCAATATGAAATTTTCCAGTCTCATATCCTTTTCCAAGAGTCCGCGAACACCTTTGAACGTCAAAGAATCAGATTATTTCCTAAAATAGGATGACCCAGAGCGCACTGCTTTAGTGATAGTCGTCTCCATCTTAGCATCATTGATGGCCATGGCTTTCGATTTTCTCTTTGTTGCTTTCAAAACCCACTCCACTTTCAAGACCTCAATCTGCTAAAGATTTCCATGCCAAAGTACCCTGCGCTAACTCATCCAAACGTTCATTTTCCTCTTCGTGGGTGGGAAGTACCGACTGTAGGGATGGAACTGTGTTTTTTATATTTCTTGTAAGGGATCGTTGTCCCACATGCACTAGGTAATAAACATTTCATTTGTTTATATGTGGTGTTGGTTTCAATTTGTATCTTTGCGTAGTGCACTATATATACTCTTTCTGAGCTCATCGCTTGGTTCATAGTTTGTTATTGACTTGACTTGTGTGTTGATATGGCAGGTGTTTAGTCTACATATGAAATATCCATATGGCTCTAGGTGTGGAGCCCAAAATTGGATTGGCCTTGGCCTAATGCTTTTAATAAAATAAAAATAAACCTGGCCCCAAAATAATAAAAATAAACCTGGCCTAGGCCCCAAAATAATAAAAATAAACCTGGCTTGGGCCCCAAAATAAATAAGCTTTTAATAAAATAAACCTGGCCCCAAAATAATAAAAATAAACCTGAACCCCAAAATAAATAAGCTACTTAAGCTCTAAAATAACCCCAACAACACAAAATTGGCTTAAAAACTAATTTCTTTTTAGCCCAATCATAAAAAATCTCTTTTTCTTTTACCCAAAAAACCTTTAAGCCCCTTTTTACTTGCCAAACCTGTTTTTTTTTTATGAATGATCAAATGAGCAAAGCCTCGGAGTTTCCAAATCGTCAATAAAATCTTTAAATTTATACAGTGATGACACCAACTCCCGCAAAAATAAAATAGTGCTAACAGGGGCAATTCAATTTTTAGGAGTTTGTTGGCTATACAATGTGTCATTACGAGAATAATTATGAAAAATAATCACTTATAGTGATTTGGATGTGGGTATATAGCTCATATTTAGGGTCGACAACCTTGATGATCTACACTTCAAAACTATACCTATTAATTACCCTCTTCATTGTTGCAAGGAGAGAGATGCAGACACAGGACACTCCAAAGGAAACACTATATTTAACCTATTGAACCAAGTTATTCACTTGAAAGGAAGGAAATTAGGACATGTTCTTTCTCTATCCCTATTGAACCGATTCGTTCATCCTTCTATCTCTTTTGTACTCCATCTACCGAAGAAAAGAAAGTAGGAACTCCATTTTAACATCTCTTTCTCCATTGAAAGAAAGTATGACCATATTAGAATCACTGGGGATGTATGCACAAAAAGGAATGAATGGAGCAAATGCATTGATGTTGGATGATTGAGCCACAAATGACAATGACATTTCGCCATTGGAATGAACAATATTCGTTTCTCAAAGAAAGTCAATAATTCAACTATTGAATATCCAATTTAATTAGGACAATAGATCATAATCCACATAAACAAATACAAAGTATAAGACGATGAGATTACAATGAGAGGGCATGTATATACATTCCCTAGAGGGCACCTTGGTGACTCTTTTTAAGGGGTTTCGACCCTCAGTAATTATTATTAGTATTAATTATTAATTAATTATTTATTGTTGCTATCATTTGATTATTTTCATATATATTATGTTCATTACATTGCCTTCCCCTTGAAAAGTGCTTTATCCTCAAAGCATATTTATGGAAAATCTAGCATGCTTGTTTGACTCATATTGCCTTCTCACGATCCTTTGCTTTCATAGCTATGATAGTTGATGATACGAGACAATATGATTTGCAAAGCATAAAACATAATTGTTTAAATATAATTGGATTAGACCACCCCAATTCGATATTATGTGGCAATGTGAAAGCATAAGCTCTTTGGAAAGAACCTAAAGTATTATGATTACGAAAATGACTTGTACCTTGAGACCCAACTTAATTGGTATTCAAATTCTTTGGAATATACCTCACTTTTTTGCTCTTTAGATTGATGTTGATATATTGATTGGTTACAGCATTAAATTTTGTGATTGGGATGTTGATAGGGTGTCTTTATAGCATGATTATTCTTTATACTTGTAGTGTTTTCCATATTTACCTTTGGTATTAATTCTTCATACGCTTGAGTTGTTTTGTTGATCACTAAGTTTCTATTGGTGAGTGCATTTGGATTTTCCATTGTTTGTACTTCGACATTTAATGTATCCTTACTTCAACTAGTTTTGCATCTTTAGGATTTGTTATGTTAACAGGATCTCTATTGGTTATGTTGCCACGACTTGGGTTTTTACTTCTAAATACCCCTCTAGTTCCATAGATCAAATCATTGTTTCTTTATTAATCAATGTTTCTTTATCAGTGAGTTTCTCTAACTTGTTATTTAACAACTTTTTCTTATTTTTTAACTTCTTAATATGTGCAATCAAGTTTTGACTATGATTCTTAAGGTGGGAAATTTCTTCATCTTCATCGCTGATGACTTTTTCAACTTCTTCTTCCATCTTTTGCACTTCTTTTTATTGTCTTATATGATTATTTCTTAGATGTCTCTAAGTTCTTTTCATGATGGAGCTTATGAATTTGATCCCATTTCAATGTCTTGCAATGTTATATTTCTTCTTATAGCGAAATCTTTTAAAAAAATATTCATATTTAACATGACGCCCCCTAATGTTTCCATCCAGGATGAATCGAGAATGATGTCAACTTCATTGAACTGAGATGTGAGTTTATAGTCATCAATTGTTAGTTGCAAGTCCCTAAATCCATATTGCTTCTCATCATAAATATTCTTATTTTCGATTATACTAGGTTTTGGGACTAGTAATTGATTCGCCAAGTTGAGGTCAGTGTGATTTTCCTCGATACTTCAGTGAATAATGATGCTAATTTCCTTTCCTATAATATTCTCCTTGAATTATAAAAAAACAACAATGCATTTTAAGTAAGTCTTATGGAATATTTCTTTTTTCGTTGTTAGTCTTCATTTTTTTTATCATTTTTTTTTATCAAAGTCTTTGTCAAACTTCCTTGAAAATTAGTCACTTTTCAAAACTAAAATATCCTTGTATCTTCTTCAAATTACAATTTAGATATATAAATCCTTAACTTACATCTTTTACTTATAATTTATCAACTTTTTTTAAATCTCAATTTTATAATATTATAACCCCTTTATACCTTAAGCTTGACTTACAATTATAATAACTCTAAATACTCCCTTTTTTTTAATTGCACAAATTTAAATGCGGATCATTTTTAATCCTCGGATATTAAAGTTACCTCAAGCTTTTCTTTATAAATCCACTTGCAAATAACTTTGAGGATCCCTTAACCCAACACTCTACTTTTTATGGTGTAACCGTTTCCTTAGGTAATACAATTCAATCACCAAAGCTATTGTGTGTTGCCCACACTTGTAACATATCATACCACAACCTCACGAGCCTTTGAGTTTTGACTTGCGATCAGGAGTTAAATTTGGCAGGCACTCCTACCCCTAAAGTAAATTTGTTATTACAATTTTCCTTTTTCCTTTATGTGAAATTAAATATTATGTGTTATATGTATTTTTGCTATATTATGTATATTATGTTTTGAATACAATAAAAGCATGATTGTAATTGGAGTGCATTGTTTTATTATTTTTAATAGAATACATTACATAAAATTATTATGAAGTTGAATTTAACATAATGTCATACAATTGAATAAATTTATACAAAATTTATGATGTTTCCTATATTATATGATATACGACACAATTACAAATGTAAAAAGGAAAAAAAAAATTATTTAAGATTTTTCTTTGTTTGGCATTTTTCCAAATTTCATATATCTTACTCCATTTTACCATTGATGAATTAATCCTTGTTAATGATATCATTGTCAAGGCATCTAATGTAGCCAATGATAGTTTTGTTCTTCGTACATCCTTTATTATGTTTTGTATTGAGAATCCTTTCTCCCGTGCAACTTTACTTGCAAAAATAGTAAGTATTCCTTGCCATACCATTAACATGTTTAGAAAATTTGTATGTAACTTTGTGACAAAAAAAATACTCCAAGTTTCTTTCATGAATGTTCGGTCATAATTAACACGAAGACTATCAACAATTTCATGCAACTCTTTAATACAAACTTCGAAATCAAATAATGCTTTGTTTTCTTCCCTCTTGCATATCGTATGTTGTAAGTACTGTATTTTTTTTTCAAGCAAATGTTTTGAATTATCTTGCCTACCGCAAACATCATGTAAATAATGACAAGGACTAAACAACCTTACACAATTGAAAATAGAAAGATCGAGGAATATTCCATTCAAACTCTCTACAAGAGCTTGAACATATTCTTTAGCAAGTTGTTTGCAACTTTCTAGTGAACCATCAATGCAAGGTTTCCATGGTTGTTTTTTGTGTATCAACATAATCACACAAATGGCTACAAATCACAGTTTATGCCTATGAAAAAGTCCCTGTTCATCAAGAATCCCTAAATAACCACATTTAGAGGCATCTATAAATTTAGATAGGCAACATGTGCCATTTGCAAATGTGCCACTTCTAAAAAAGACACCTTTTTAAAGTGTTTATGTAACCTCTATGGTTGCCACTAAAGAGGTTGTATTAACATACTCTTCTTGGAATTTCTTATTCAACTTATTTAGTTCACACATTACGTCGATAAGCACATGTAAACAAAATTTAACTGAAAAAATTTCTTGCATTGTCATACCTTGATTCCTTCCTTTCATTTTTCCACAAATCCAATATGGGAGGCCTTAATACAACAAGGTTTTCAATGACTTATCCTCTTGAAAGCCATCTAATTCCACAGATTTGAAGAGCTTGAAGAGTTTCATGTTGCATAAGTTCCTGTGGAGCAATAAGTTGATTAATTTATTTTAAAAGAATTTTGCACCCATGAATATATCTTATTTGTCAATTTCTCAACAAATAATAATTTAGTTATACTTTTGGAAGAATATAGTGGTCCTAAAGCTTCATGATGAGCAATGCAATGAACACCTATAAGATTATGTACAACCTTTTAAACAAAAAATAACAATTCCATTCTCGTTGCCAACCATTGATGAAGCACCATATGTAGAAATTGTTATCAATCTTTTATTTGAATGGCCCTTTACTTCCATTAAATAATTGATTGCATAATATGTTGTTTTTCTTCTTCCATCACAAACATTTATGAGTTTTAAAAACTATGAAATTTGAGGCTCTAACCCTTTTTTTAGTTTTAAAAAATGATATAAATCGTAAAAAGTTTCTCTAAACTACAATCTATACTTTCATATATCATTAATGAAAAAAAAGAACTACCCAAAATTCTTGCACTTTACATCTTTTCAAGATACTCATACATAGTAAAAAATAATCTTTTGCAACTATGTGATTTGTATATGATGTGAAGTCCTTAATTTTTTGTCATGCTTAGTGTTTGTAAGGACACCGCAAATAAGTAAAGGGATTCATATTTTGAAAGGGGTAAATATTCTTGCATAACAATAAACGAATTTCATAGTTGTGGTGACTCTTTTCTTATTCCTATCATCAATACATGTTATGTGTTTTGTAATAGGTTTTTTTATCCTTTCATTTCCATATATCCATTTTGCTTGTGAAAGTTTAAAGATGCTTGAATTGCCATGAACAACTAATAAATCATATTGCGTGGTAGAGAAACTAGTACCAATTCTCCATAGTTAGACTGCCTTATATGTTTCATTGTATATGCAGTTCATCACTATATTTCCTTCATATTTTCTTTCAACCACTTATACTTAATTTTTCATTCTTCATAAAACTCTCATTTTTTATTTTCTTTATTTTGAATACAAATACTCCCTCTTAAAATTATTCAACACAATCTTCATCAGACCCAAATATATTCAACTATTCATTCAAATAAAAATTATGCTCCTAACGCAAATCATACCCAAATATATCAAGTCTTCATTCAAATAAAAAATATGCTCCTCATTTTTGCGTGATGAAGCGTGTGATATAATAGACCATCCAAAAATATAATTTATAAAAAGTTGATTCTATTTTAAGGGACATTTTCTTTAACTACATAATAAAAAGTGGAAGCAATTATTATTTTATATATATATAAAGTGCCATAAAATTGATAAAGTTAAAGTTACGTGCAAATTTTTTTTTAAGAGAAATCAATATTATAATTCCCTAATCTCTCTTCAATTCAATTTAATAAGGTTAGAACACTAGGAGAGGGAAAGCTCAATAATTTGAACAATGAACTAAGGATATGTTGTGAGTAATGTTTATAATTTTTTATGATAATATTTGAATTTTTTTTTAAATTAATATTGTGTATGTAATTTTAAAAATTCTTTTTATTTTAATTTTAGATTTCAAGTTGAGTTTTGATTTACTTATTGTATTGAAATAGTACTTCTACCTTATAACTAGTTAACAACATTAACAATTTATAAATTACATAATTATTAATTAGCAACTGTATTTGATGATTTAAAAAGAATGTCATAATAAGGAGGTGAGGTGGAAGAGATGTACTTAAGAGAGAACTTTAGAAGTGGAAATTGAGAAGTTGAAGGAAACGTAAATGTAGAAAGTGTACAAAATATGTAAGCAAGTACTGTATTACAAAATGTAAATTGCAAGAAAGGTGTTTGTGAAAAGTAGAGACAAATGGATGTAGTAAAACAAGGATTTTTTTTTAACAAGAATAATTGAGAGGCTTTTATAAAAAATTGAATAAATGATTACATAGATCTAAGCTCAGACTGTTTCCAAAGGAGAACCACATCCATGACTCCTTGTCCATCCTTTACCAGCCTATACTTCTCATGATATTTCTCTAATATCTGGAACTTTGTATCTCCTGACAAACTGCCCAAGTAAAAAACACAAAAACAAAACATTGCAAAAAGAAGTTGGAGTCACTTTTAAGGTATCCAGTTTCTCTTGTAGACCTTTTGATCGCAAACTAAGACGCCAAAGTCTAGATCGACACCCTTATTAGCCATTATGTCCGCTTACTGATTATTTGCTCTCAGCAGATGAAGGAAGTTGATAGTTGTGTATTCATTAACCATGCATTTTAGGATGTGATGTGTCTTGGTCATTGGGCTCTTGCGATCCTTTACCAGATTCCTTGCTTCCCTTACGACCATCATCGAGTCACCAAAAATCAACAATTCCTCTATGCCAACTTTCCTTGCAAGCTCCAAACCTTTAATTAATGTTATACATTCAACACCATTATTTGTCTTCTTGCCAATTCACCAAGAGTACTCATTCATCTTGTTTCCTTTAGAGTAAAAAAGGACTCCTCCTGCACCTGCCAACCCAGGGTTGTCTTTCGAGGCTCTGTCAAAGAACAAAGACTTGCAGCCAAGTTTCTTCCACCAAATATTGAAATCTTCAAAGCTCATTCTCAATTGCCAATTCTGAGATTTATAAAAAAAATTGTGCTGAATCCAGGGAGTAGAGGATGGAGTCACCAGAAAATCGGAAACCCAAACTCTTTCCATTGTTGTCAGTGGCTCCTTATTGATATTGGCCATTCTCCTCATGGTTAAATCCTCCACCCAGAGTGACTTTGTCGAGGCTAGAAGTTTTCCCATACTATTTTTTTTCCTTGAAAAATTCTTTATTTCTTGTTGTCCATAGCTTCCAGCAAATGAATTTTGGAAGAATTTCCCATGCTCTTGCAAAGTCATATTTTTAAAGGAGTGATCCCTGGTAATAGTCTGTCTAGCATGCAAAGAAGTTGCTCTAATTTGTTGGCAACATTAAATCGAAGTTCAGATCCTTCAACACCCTTTGCACACCTCCTATGAGAACTTACATTCGATGAAAATATGTTCTAGGGACTCTTCTGAGTCTTTACACGGGATAGATCTCATGGGGCCAGCAATGCCTCTCTTCCTCGGGTTCTCAGCGGTCAGCATTTTGCGATGGGCAAAAATCCAGTATAAAACATTAATCTTTGGCAACTCGTCCTTGCACCAGACTTTGGACCATTTCTTGTCAACGCCACAGCTGTTTTGAGTGTCGACTGCTATTCTATAACCATCTTTTACCTCATATGCACCAATCTTACCCCAGCTTCTTCCATATGATAAAATACGATGAACAAGATCTAAACCATGGAGCAGAGAGAGGAACGCGTTGCAATATGGATGCAAGCTATTTGGGACTTCCAAATCATCCCAATCGTCCCATCTTCCATGGTTCGTCCATCTTGAGGAGTCATACATCGTGCAGATATTTGCACAATCCATACAGTGCTTCAGCTCTACTAATTCATGTTGGAAGATGGTTGGGGAAGTAGGACCTATATTATCTTCCCAAACCTTTATCTATTTTTTGTTTCATGGAGTCCAGTAGAGTTGATCTTGGAGGATGTGTGCAGCTTTCTTGCATAGCTCCCAAATCAACATTCCTTTTTTGTCCCAATCAATTGCTTCCACACATCTTCTGCTATCCCCATTCATATATATTTTTTTGTATAATGTATTTCCACCACCCTCTTTTGCAAGAAACAGTTCTCCAATAATTTTGGCTCCCAAATCCAGATTCATTTGAATAGGGTCTCTTATTCCAGCACCTCCACAATTTGTTGGCATGCAGACTGTGCTCCAATTCACTAGATGAATTTTTTTTTGATTGCCTGATTTGACTCCTTGCCATAGAAATATTCTAATTTCTTTGGTAACATGTTTCAAAGTTTTCTTGGGAGCTAGCGAGATCAATCATGCATAGACGGGATAGGCAACGAGAATGGAGTTTATAAGAACTAGCTTTCCAGCAGGGTTGAGCAATCTTGTCCCCCAAGAAGAGATTTTATTTTTTATCTTTTTGACTGGCCCTTTCCAATCGGAAACTCTTTTCTTCCCTTTGAATATTGGGATCCCGAGATAATTGAAATAGTTCCATGCTACATCACCTTCGAACCCGAGGGTCCTTCTTATCCTTGCCATGGTGCCTGGAGGGAAATTCCATCCGTAGACTTTTGACTTCTCAGAATTCACTTTGTCATCAGAGGATTTTAGAAAGGTAGATAAGACACCATTTAATCTTTCTGCAATGATAGAAGATGCACCCCCGAGCAAGATGGTGTCGTCTGCAAACTATGCATGATTTATAGGTTTGACTTTTCTAACTATCTTCAAACCTTTTAATTCACCAGATTCTTGCAACTGTTGAAGTTTCATGCTCATTGATTCAACCCCCAAAAGGTAGAGGAAGGGGGGCATAGGGGAGCCTTTTCTAAGACCCCTTGTTGCCTGGAAAAACTTGGTAGGTCTGCTATTTACTAATGGAGCAATCCATGGGATGCTGATACAAGCTTTGACCCATCTGACAAATCTTTAAGAAAACCCGAATTTGGACATGATTTCAAAGAGAAAGAGATGGTTCACTCTATCAAATGCATTGGCCATGTCAAGTTTAATAGCCATACCCTGTTGCTTTCTCTCCATGCTGGAGTGGACAACTTCCTGTACTATGATTATATTGTCAAGTATCTGGTGCCTGGCTATAAAACCTCCTTGTGATTCTAAGATGAGACGTCCCATGATGTTTTTCATTATGTTGACCAATATTTTTCGAGAGGATCTTATAAAAGGTGTTGCATAATGAAATTGGCATGAATCTATCCAGCGAGATAGGGATTTTTTCATTTGGAATTAAGGACAGGAAGGATGATTTGGTGGCCCGACCGATCTTGTCTTTCTTCCTAGTCCAATTTAACATTCTTTTGAAATCCTCTTTTATGATATCCCACGTTGCTTTGTAGAAGTTTATGGTAAATCCATCTGGTCTAGGCGCTTTGTCAGCTTGAAGAGACCAAATTGCATTTTTAATCTCAAATTCCAGAATAGGTTTTGCTAGTTCTCTATTCTTTGTGGCATTGATGAACGTTGGTATTCTAGAGAGGAGATCTAATTGTGCATTTGGGTCAGTATCCTCGCTATCAGAGTAGAGTTCTTGAAAATGGTTAAAGGCATGGACTTTTATTTCCTCCTACCCTGCAATCTCATTTCCATCTTTGTCTTTTAATACTTTAATGGCGCTAAAGCTTTGTCGAGCCTTTGTTTGTTTATGAAAATACTTTGTATTGATATCTCCTCCTTTTAGCCATAACTTCCTGGACTTTAGTCTCCATTCCTCTTCCTCCTGCCTTGCAGCCTTTAAGGTTTTAATATTCAACTCCTTTTCCTGGCTCAGCAGCGTAGGAGTCACCTCTTTCCTTTCCATGTTTAAGTGGAGAGCGACCAGCTCTGTTTGAAATATTGTTTTATGGTGACTAGGATTCTTGTAAACATTGCTTTTAATAGCAGAATGCACATATCTAAGCTTTGATTCCCATATAAAGTTGGGAAATCCTTGACATTGAAGATTCCAGGCCTTTTCAATTAAATCAAATATTTTTCCATCTTGTAGCCAAATCGGGTTGAAGTGAAATGGAATGGGACCAAGATTGATTGGTGGGCTTAAAGTCAAGGAAATGGGCTTATGATCAAAGACTACTGATGGTAGGGAAAACGATGCTAGGAGGGGATATTTTTTAAGAAAAGTAGAACTTACTAGGAATCTATCCAGTCTTGTCGCAATGTGACCTGCTCCAGCTCTTCTATTTCTCTAGGTGTACTTCTCGTTCTTTAGTGGATTATCCATCAAGTCCAGATTTGAAATCAAATCCTCCATCTTCTCCCCAAACAGATCTTTGACCTCTGTTCCTCCACGTTTCTCTAGTTGTGACTTAGTGGTATTGAAATCCCTAGTAATGATGAGGTGTTTTCCTCGCAAATCCTCCTTTAGCTTGGAGAGATATTTCCAAAAGATTACCTTATCTTTATAATGTGTTGGTACATATACATTATAAATGTATATCGGAGTTGGAACATCATTTTCCTGGATTTCAGTGAGGAACCAATGATGGATTTCCCTCATTGATTTTATTGAAAATTTATTTGATATTAAGGTAGTTATTCCTCCATATGCTCCTTTGGAGCTTATGGCTTTCCCATGGCAATTTTTCCAGAAACGCAAAAGTGTCATAGTCTCCACTTCCGACATTTTTTGTCTCTTGGATTAGCAGTAGGTCAGGCCTCTCAGATTTTATTATATCTTTTAGTGCTTCTACTTTCCTTGAGCCTCCTAGCCCCTTGTAGTTCCAAGAGATGAATTTCATCATTTCTTATGCGATTGAGATTTTGCTCGAGATCTGCCATCCATTTTTGTCCATCCTGGGTTTCTAGGATATTGTAGAAGTTGTGTTTCCTTAAGGCCTCATTATCTTCCAAATTCTATCTCTCTTTTTGCTTCTTATTCTTTATGATACCTTTGTGACTTTCTTCCTTTGGTCTTCAGTTGCAAAGCTACATCATGTAGTTCTTGGGAACCTTGTGGAGGTGATTGCTCTAGGCAGAAACCCTGTTGTGTAACTTTGCGATGTTTTACCATCTCTTCCCAGGAGCCCCATGGTGTTGTGGACCCTTCAAGTGATTTTTCATTCCTTTCATTTCTGGGATATGGGGGGAGAAGACTTGTAGTTGTTGGGCTCTCTTCTTCTTCTGCTTCTACTGATATGATTTCCGATGATGGAATCTCTCCCTCTTCCATATGCAGTGCCTGAAATTGATTGTTAGTCGAAGCTTCTTTTCCTTCTTGATGATTTTTCTTGCTTGTCGTTGGTTTTGATCCACTTGATAATGGGACTGGTGAAGGCATTTTTCTTCCCCTTTTAACTTGCTGCCATCCTTCCTCTTGCTTTTTTCTGGAATTTATTGAGATATTTTTAGGCAATTTTTGACAAAGTGACCATATTCATGGCACTTATTACACTTAAAGGGTAACTTATCATAATCTACTTTTTGCATGTGTTCCCATCCATCCATGTACAGGTTTACAACTTTTGGAAGCCCTTTTTCCAGATCTACTTCCACACAAATCCTTGCACAGGAAAATAAAGGGCCCTTTGGTTCCGCTTTGTCGATGTAGTTGCCAAGGGAGTTCCCGATTGATTACATAGTTTCATCATTCCAACAGTGCAAGGGAAGGTGGGGTAGATGGACATATACCAGGACCCCTGATGGCACATATTTTTTTGGATCGAAATATAAACTCCAACTATTTAAGTATAAGCCACGGGGACACATGAAGTAAGGCCGGGTTCCTAAAGATGAGATCTATGTCTTCTTTGTTTTCAAATAAGAATGTGAAGAATCCTTTTCCACAAAAGCAATATTCTAGACCCCCAGATATCAAGGGCATCCAATTCTTGTTTATCCATGTATCCATAGTGTTTGTTGAAGGACAAATTCCAGTGAACTGCCCTATCATGCCTTTCTCATTTAGTGTAAGGGCTTTCAATCTTGAAGCTGTAGACGTGATCTAGATTCTCTAGGTTGTTGCTCTCTTGACAAAGTTAGCATCGGTGGATTCCAGTGCTAAGGGAGGAAGAGGAGGCATGGAATCCACCAGAGCTCTGAATACTTCATCTAAGTTTCATCGATGTTCCTCTGGACTCAGATCCAGGGTGGATCCCTTCGAGCCAAATCCTTACTGGTCTATCATAGATATTCCTCTACTGAATATTCCTCTGACCAGGCAACCTGCCCACTATTTTAGTAAGACTGCGACCTGGACAACATTTCAGATCCAATTTCCCAACGCTCGGCTCTGGTTCTCACGCAGCCATTTTTCAGCTCTGGTTCTCATGTAGATCTCACGCCCTTATCCTTGTAAAACAAGTAATGTTAAATGTGTCAAATTTAAGCAAATTGAACATCCATATATAGATAACAAGAAGTGTATACATATTGTGAGTGCAATTTTCGTTAATGCGTGATTGCTACTAAAGTGCAATGGCAACATCTATATTTTAGAAAACATAGTACAAACATGGAAGTCCTAGTAGAAATGCATTGGTAGCACGCATTCAAAAGGGAATATACATTAGCATATGGTAGAAACATTGAATAAAAATTAACAACATGGGATTTTGTTCATTTATTTTACATTTGTCATTTAAAATGATTTTTTTTCTATTAAAATACAAAAGATAAGCATTTACATTGACGGTTGTTAAATCTCTATCTTTAAACCAGCCCGCTTATGAACAATCAAGTAGAAAAATTACCAAGGTTCTAGCTGCCATTGAAATGGAGTTCGGAAAACAAAAGGAAGAGAGAGATCCATTTACTAAAGCCAAAATGTCTCCTAACAACATGATAAATTGTTTAAGCAATTAGTCTAGCCACAACTCCAAAAAATAGGCAAGAGTCATAAAAACTTGGAGGTACTTCTCCCATGAAATATATAGTGGACCTTTGTAGGATATGAAGAACGACAGAAAGTTGGGAGTTGGTGTTGCTAGAAATTCTCACCTCCTGCGGACATGAGTTGTTTCCCTAGCTTGAATCCTTCACAACTAGAACAAATGAGTGATAACAACAATAAGCACTTTCCATAGAATTCATAAATGTCTGGAATGAGTCTTTTACCTATCCTACAGTATGATGTATCAACCTTCTATGGTGCTAAATATCCACAGATATACCTACAATAAACAAATCACAACAACAAACAAGATTAAAAGTACCAGAAAATTATCTACAACTCTATATCAGTGACTAAGGAATCTGATAACAAAATGAGTGATCATAACACAATACATTTTATGGGAAAGGAACCATCATTACATTAAGATAAAAGAAGAGAGATTACAACCATTGTGTCTTAGTGTTGTGATGCCTCCCCACATGCCAAGCCTTGTCCTCAAAGCTTCAACTTGTCTTCTCTATGCTCACCCTAGATTTGACCAGAACTTAGGTGCAACAACATAACTTTCCTCCTCCAATCCATGGGGGATGAACCAGTACTTATAGCCCTTGGGAGGATAGGGATGGTTGAGGAAATGGTGGATGAGGTGGAAGGGAGATCCTATTAAGGGGGGTCTCGAGTCTAGGTGGTCCACAAGAGTAGGGATGAGGGTGTCACAAAGCTTATCTTCGAGAAGCTTTGTGAATCTTCTCTTTTTCCTTTTGAAACTCGAGCACCGCTATTTTTCTATGGAGATAGAGTGTTACCAAGGGCACCACTTATTCCTCAAAGGGTAAAGGTGGTGGCACCGCTCATTGTCAATTGACAAGTGGCATTACTGAAGAGGGTGTCGCTTATTGCATAAAGGGTAGAAGCTGTGGTGGACACAAGTATGAAAATATGAGTCATGGACAGTGTCTAACTTCATCACTTGAGGAATTGAGGACATTTTTGGTGTTTTGGTTTTTAGTACATGATGGTGACGAGAATTGTGTGTAACGGAACGCCCCCCAAAACATGAGGCTAGAGGGATACGACAGGTGAGAGCTTTGTAAGAACAAGTTATCACTTCAAGGCAAGAAATCGCGTGATCGAAGATCCTCATCAACTCGGATTTTATGCAATACATAAACACTTTGACTCGTATCCAAATGACTCCTCATCATGGCTACATACCAATACAAGGCAGGTCCATGAGAGGGATGCACAATCATGGCTACTAATATACAACGTAGATCCATGTGAAGAAGACTCAATCTTGGACATAACTACCAAACATATAATGTAGATCTATGTCATATGGACACACATTTGAGCACAACCACGACTATACAAATGTGGATCCATGCTAAGACTCATACAAATACTCCATCACAACATGGGGAAAGCAATCAGTGCTTAATAGATACCCAGGGTCTTCATCTCATCTTCCATGTGATTACAAGGTCTTGATGTCAAACATGGTAGAAACCACTTTATTACCGGTCAATGATGAAAACCATTAACAAGTGTGAGGGAGATCACCATTGATGTCGATGATTCTCAAGGTGCTCTAGTACAATCTCCTGAGCGTGAATATATGATTTGATGTCGAACACTCATTTGAATCTTTCGATCAAAGGTCAATGATGTGAACCTATGTAGAAAGCAAGAGGATCTGTCATTGATGCATACAGATCTCAAGGTACTTGTTGTTTGTTTCTAAGACTATTTCCTGGATGAAGAGCTGAAGTCGACAGGAATAGTCCCGTCGAAGGAGGGCCATGATGAATCCCACATCAACGAAACCAAACTCAGAACCAAGTTCTGAAATTTTTACTATGATGTAACCATAGGATTGACTCAAAGGTAACTAACACAAAAGTTTAACTGTATATTCAAATTCTCAATATGACTTCCCTTTGAACATTGGGCAGCACGACCGAAGACTTGGCGGCATTGATTTGACCAGGCAGATACCAAGACATAATGCGATGGTGGACAATGCATTCTTTGAAAGACTCAAAGGAGTGACATGACTCATGAAAGTGGATTGACTTGGAAGCAATATGAATACCCAATTGACTGAATGAAATGCAGACAAGTGCCCACCAAGTGCCATGTTCAAAGGTGACTAATAACTGCCATCACTGCAAATGAAATGTTCCCTTCCCTTAATTTCCCCATCATTATTGATGAGTGCCTTTTTTCATTTGTACGAGTTCAAAGAGGGTAACAAACACTCGTTGTAGCTTATCCTAAGATAATTCCATTCTCATATGTTTCACGAACCTGAGAAAGGAGGGGTTCGTTCCCAAAAAGAGGGTCTCTTAGTGTTTGATTTAACGAGTCCATTGAAATTTAACTCGGTATCATTCATGTTTAGAGAGTCTAAACGAAAACGAAAGAAGACTCCAAAAGGTCCTTTTTCGTATGATTTATTCCCTAGGGCCCGAAAAAGTATAAAATAATACCCAAGAGAACTCTTCTACCTGAGATCAACTAGAGTATTCATTTTTCATAATTAGTCAATCCAAACCGAAAAAGGGGTAAACTACCGTCGAAAAGACGACTCTTCAAGTACTTTTACGAGCGTGAAGAAGACAAGTTCGCTCAACAATCTTTTCACATTTAAGCAGTCTGAAAAGAACTTAAAGAAGACTCTATTAGAGTTTTTTTTTCGCTATGAAGGGGTTTAACGAGTCTGAAAAGAAGTGAAAATTGACTCGAAACTTTGGTACCAGGTTTAAAGAGCACGATCAAAATGTCGAAATTAGCGCTCAACGACTTTTTTCTTTTTATTAAAGTACAAAAAAAGTCTAAAACAAACTCACTCATAACCAATTTTTTTTTAACTTTCATCCCTGCAAAGCCTTTGAAAAGACTATTAGACCTCCAAAATATTTTAAAAACCAGTTTTTAATGACTATGTGAAAGGGAAATTTTAATAAAATAATTAAAATGTTTAAAATAATATAAAAAACCCTAAAACATTTCATATAAAAAACAATGAATAGTAAAAAGAACTTACCATTTCTCTATTTACCAAGTTGGAGAGCCATTTGGAGCCATTGGTGTGCAAACTTCAGGCAAGGATTCCAGAGTCATCAACCGTCCATTTCTTGAACCGTCAACTCTAGGTAAGAGCTAAACCCATCCCTAACATTTTTATGGTTGCATTTTTCCATTCCAATCAATTTTTTTAGGGTTTTTGGGTTTTTACCCTAGGGTAAAAAATGCCCACAGGGTAATGCTCTTTCCCCTTGTGGGAAAGGCGATGCCCAAGCAAAATCGCGGATTACACGCTGAAAAAGGAGGTGCTACCCCTATGTCTCAAAGAGACAGGGGTGGTGCTGCAAGCTGCCCCAAGATGCTCAACGCCCAAGCCAAAAGAATTTTTTTTTAATTATTTTTATGTTTGAAAATGTGTTCTAATACTTCAAATTTGATTTTTGGTAGGTCACTTTGGAAAAAATGGTTGTGTGGGAGGAGAGGCAACATGAATATGATGATTCCAGGGCTGGAGAAGATGTTGGTTCTATAGCCTCTTTAAGGGGTTATGGCCTCCTAAAATTTTTCCATGTTCCAAGCATGAGGTCTCATGTGAGATTACTCGAACATATACTAAGAATGTGGAATCCGGAGCAGCAGTATTTTGAAGTGAGGGCCCATGTTCTTACCATGGAAGTAGAAGACATCTACTTCCTTACAGGGTTATCCAGGAGTAGGGCCCCTATCTCACTGACATGTCCTCGGAGAGGAGATGTCACAACACAATAGCTCATAGATCGTCACTGTTTTCTAGGCACTCAGATGTATGGGAAAAATATCACAATCAAAGAGGTGATGGATTTGCCTCTGCGCACATAGCTCTTCACCATGCGGTGGGTTACAGGGATCCAAGGGGCTCATTGGGATTCCCGAGCACACATTCTCTATGCCATGGAGGCTATGGCACCTACGGTATTTAACTAGGCTGAGGCTTTACTAAGTGTCTTCAAGGAGTAGCTAACTAAGTGTCGACGGGGAGAGTTGAAACAATTTAGTTATGGCACCATCTTAGCATCCTTCTTATTCAAGTGGGTACCTCATCTATGGTCACAGGTAGCTTTCATCGAGCTGAGAACACGAAACCCTCGCCTGTTACGGTGGGTAGAGATCATGGCCCACACTGGTGGCGACGGGTCCAAGTTCAAGTATGGGAGCGCTTTTTTATGTTGGTTGGAGGACCAACTACTCATGGTCGAGGATTATGCATACGTTGGTACTAACTTTAGAGGATACCTAGATCTACCCTTACCAATAGGTTCCCAATGTGGTGATATTGGTAAGAAGAATACTCAAGACATTGATTGTTTTTTGTATTTTATATTTTATAATTTTTATGGATGATAACGAGACTACAAATTTTCATGCAGATGTAGGAGATGCACGACCTGGGGGTTCCTCCCCAATTGACAGGAGAGCGGGGGCCCGCTTTGTCCATAGAGGAGACGATGAGTTGAATGAGTTGGAGGAGAACCTCAACTGGTTAACCCTAGACATTCCAGACATTTCCATAGATGACCTCCCTAGGAGGTACCAGAGGCATACCGCTGGAGTATCGGGTCGATTTGGACGCCTGTTAAGGAGGGTAGTGAGAGCCATCACGTATTACCATGAGCATCACTAGTTATCCTACATGATGTAGACATTGAAAGCTATCTAGGTTCAGTATTTTGCCATTTTGTATATCTGAAATCTAGTGTACTTCAGTTGGGGTCTCGAGACCATATTTTTTGTAAAACACTTATATATATATATATATATA